>JAGSMR010000009.1:2092500-2232500 GCA_029286605.1 Sericinus montela
AACGCCAGAGGTGGTGACCCCATGTGGAAAAATTTTTAATAATTGCTTAGGTGTAGACAGTGTGGGTGCTTCGATAGAGCCATAGAGATGTGTATAGGGAAGATGAGTCCATTTTGTACAATTTAGGAAAGACTATGTAAATTATTCTCTGAGATTACGCTAACGACGCCAATTTTCTAAAAAATAAATGAGTCAAAGGTATTTCATAACAAAATATGCATAAAATAGTTTCTTCTTCTTCTTCGCCATCTTTACAGCTTAACGAGAGTCCGCTGCTGACCATAGGCCTCCCCTAAAACTTTCCATAGTGAACGGTGGCCATCTGCATCCATCAACTTCCCGCAACATTTTGCAAGTCGTCGCTCCATCTAGTGGGGAGTCGTCCAACACTGCGTTTGCCTGTACGAGGTTGCCACTCGAGAACCTTTCTTCTCCGACGGTTGTCAATTCAACGAGCTATGTGGCCGGCCCATTGCCACTTCAATGTGCTGATCCTTACGGCTATGTCGGTTACTATGGTTCTTTTTTGGAACGCGTCATAGAATCCATAATGTGTCTACATTATGGATTAGAATCCATAATGTAGACACATTATGGATTCTATGACGCGGAGAAACACCGAACATAGCCCTTTCCATAGCTGAGCAATTTTGAGCTTGCTCATACGGCCTGCAGTGAAAGACCACGTCTCAGATCCATATGCTATCTCTGGCAACACGCACTGGTTGTAAACATTGGTCTTTAGATTTTGAGGTATTTTAGACGAGAAGATGGGGCGTAGTTTCCTGAACGGTGCCCAGCCAAGTTGGATTCGTCGATTGACCTCTCGGTCGAAGTTGGACTTACCTAGTCCGATAATTTGTCCCAGGTATTAGTCAGTACGGATTCGTCAACAACATTGAGTGTAGTGTTCCCAACGATGACCGGCATTGGTCTGACATGGACGTTAGACACGATTTTCGTCTTTTCCATGTTCGTCTTGAGACCAACCTGTTGAGATACACTATTGAGGCCTTTGAGCATGGCGCTGAGCTCCTCTAGCGATCATTTCTATGTCGTCGGCAAACCGAAGGTGAGTGATTGATGTTAATACCGTATCCTTTCCAGTTCAGTAGTTTGAAGACATCTTCTAATGCAGCGGTGAAGAGTTTCGGGGATATCACGTCACCTTGTCTTACACCTTTCTGCAATTGGATAGGTTTCGTGCTCTGTACTCGGATACACATCGTAGCCTCATCATATAGACATCTCAACGACTCGCTATACCGAGACTCTATCTGGCACCGCTACAGAGAATGTAGCACCGCCCAAATTTCGACAGAATCGAAGGCTTTCTCATAGTCCTCATACGCCAGACACAATGGTATATTGTACTCTTCCTTCTTTTGTACAATCTAGCGAAGAGTATGTATGTGGTCTATGGTACTATAGCCTCTTCAGAAACCGGCTTGTTCGGGAGGCTGGAAGTCGTCGTGTGCTTGCTAGACGATTCGTGGTGACTCTCGAAAACAGTACATAGACGCGGCTTAGAAGCGCTATAGGTCTATAGTTCTTCAATAGACAGTTATCCTCTTTCTTGAAGAACAGGACAACCACGCTTCTACTCCAAGTCTTCGGCGTAGCGCCGCCACGAATGACGGAATTGAAAAGCTTCTGAAGGACTACAAACACCGGTAGTGTTCCACCCGCTTTCGGAAGCTCAGCCGTAATTCCTTTTTTGAGATCCATCCTGATCTCGCTCAGGCTGACGTCCGGGATATCATCGAAGTAGTATTGGGTACTCACACTAGAGTGTAGTTTCAGCGACGATGTGTACAGCTGTCCATAAAATCTCTCGATCTCCTCAAAATCACAGCCCTAGCGGAAATAACTGCACCAGTTTCGGTGTTCAACCTGGACAGTTGGCTCTTTCCGATAAACTGATCTTTGACGAAGACTTTGGAGCTCTGGTTTCACTGAATCGCTTCATATACTTTGAGATCTTGCCCCTATCGCATGGACAGTTTGCACTATGTGGTGAGGTTGTTGCGTAGACCTGTGTAACCTTCAGCGAATACCGCTTGTTTATTCTGAGTATAAGGTACGCAACTCTACTCGACACTCTCTCGATTTTGAACACTTATTGATAAGAGACCTGTGGACGATAAACCCAACACCTCCTTAGGACAGGTGATCGCCTCCCCGGTGGTAGATCAAGTTACCGGAACTCAGGATCATCGAGTCCCTTCCCTGTCTTCGGACTTCAGATAACCCTATAATGCTCCAGTGTAGCCAACTCACCTGCTCCTTTTCCAGCCCCAAACTCTTTTCGTTGGTCCTCAAAGTACATGCGTTATATTTTGCCAGGTCCAGTCGTCGGGATTGGCAGCGCGACCTCGTTCGGAGATTCTTCGCACCCCCCTGCCCCGCCGTTACCATGGCCGCCACCTTGGCCAGGACTAGCGAAGCCGCCGGGCACTGGAGGCCATTTTTGTTTACTCTTCGTAGAGGGTTTTGCCATAGTTGCCACGCATGGCGAGCGTGTTGGCAACCGCAGTTTTTGTTTGTTTTTATGACAGTATGCAGAAAGATGCTACTGCCCATCTCCTAATATTTTGAGGTCCCTCTTTTGACTTTTACGACACCCATGGGATGAGACGGGATGGCAGGTTTTCTTAAGCCGCTGCTATACGCCATTAACTATGGTTGGTTTTGGTATTGGTAGAAATAATCTATATTACAAATTTGATGAAAATGTATTTTCTCCACACATTCTACAAACAAACAGGCACTTTCAGCTTTCAAAGTTGCAGTTGGATAACAGATTGAACATTGTTAGAATTATAAAAAATAAAGATAAATTGTGCACTTTTAATTTTGATAATAGTGATTGAAATTTTACAATTTTTTTAAGTATTTTGAAATGTTCTATTCATTTAATATGAACCAAATGTATAATTCATTGGGGTTTATGTGTAATATTAGGATGTCAAAATAATCAAATTTTATAATAATTATTAACGTGTAATTAAAATAATTTTTAGAAAATTTACCAATTATGTGATAAAGACAATTATTAATTTACTAAATTTTTATAAAATTGTTTATTAAAGTCACGATAGCCGAGTAGTTGGATGGTTGGAATTTTGAGACATGAGACCCGAGTTCGATCCCTAGGTGGCAGCCTCGTAGCAATGGGTCTTTCAAAGACTTATATACGACCTGTCAGGTTGTGCCGAAAATATTTTCGGTAGAAGATAGGTCGAAGGTACTTAATTTATTTATTTGTTCTCTATTGACAAACATAGGTGGGCGAACTTGCGGACGGCGGAATACAGGGTGAAACATAGAAAAAACGGCAGGCGTATTAATTAATTTATTTATTTATGGAAAACCAACAGCTTATTTAACACATTATTTAACAAACAAAATAACAACTTAAAAAGCCAATAACAGGTTTTACTAATAGGAACTAAATAAAAACAATGATTCGTCATTATAAACACTAAAGCACACATCTAATAAGAAAATGGAAAACAATAAAATTCATATATGTAAATGAATAAAAGCGAGACAAGGACAGAAAATAGAAAATATTGCTTACTCTAATTAAAAAAAAAATTAAAAATTTTTGGCTTAATAATCGTCTTGCCGAGGCACAACTAGTATTGAACAGATCTAAATCATATTTTTTGCATAAATTATTAAAACTGTTACAAGTTCGCCACATAAATGTATTTTCTCCACACATTCTACAAACAAACAGGCACTTTCAGCTTTCAAAGTTGCAGTTGGATAACAGATTGAACATTGTTAGAATTATAAAAAAATAAAGATAAATTGTGCACTTTTTAATTTTTGATAATAGTGATTGAAATTTTACAATTTTTTTAAGTATTTTGAAATGTTCTATTCATTTAATATGAACCAAATGTATAATTCATTGGGGTTTATGTGTAATATTAGGATGTCAAAATAATCAAATTTTATAATAATTATTAACGTGCGCTATGGGTCTATAGTTCTTCAATAGACAGTTATCCTCTTTCTTGAAGAACAGGACAACCACGCTTCTACTCCAAGTCTTCGGCGTAGCGCCGCCACGAATGACGGAATTGAAAAGCTTCTGAAGGACTACAAACACCGGTAGTGTTCCACCCGCTTTCGGAAGCTCAGCCGTAATTCCTTTTTTGAGATCCATCCTGATCTCGCTCAGGCTGACGTCCGGGATATCATCGAAGTAGTATTGGGTACTCACACTAGAGTGTAGTTTCAGCGACGATGTGTACAGCTGTCCATAAAATCTCTCGATCTCACTCAAAATCACAGCCCTAGCGGAAATAACTGCACCAGTTTCGGTGTTCAACCTGGACAGTTGGCTCTTTCCGATAAACTGATCTTTGACGAAGACTTTGGAGCTCTGGTTTCACTGAATCGCTTCATATACTTTGAGATCTTGCCCCTATCGCATGGACAGTTTGCACTATGTGGTGAGGTTGTTGCGTAGACCTGTGTAACCTTCAGCGAATACCGCTTGTTTATTCTGAGTATAAGGTACGCAACTCTACTCGACACTCTCTCGATTTTGAACACTCATTGATAAGAGACCTGTGGACGATAAACCCAACACCTCCTTAGGACAGGTGATCGCCTCCCCGGTGGTAGATCAAGTTACCGGAACTCAGGATCATCGAGTCCCCTCCCTGTCTTCGGACTTCAGATAACCCTATAATGCTCCAGTGTAGCCAACTCACCTGCTCCTTTTCCAGCCCCAAACTCTTTTCGTTGGTCCTCAAAGTACATGCGTTATATTTTGCCAGGTCCAGTCGTCGGGATTGGCAGCGCGACCTCGTTCGGAGATTCTTCGCACCCCCCTGCCCCGCCGTTACCATGGCCGCCACCTTGGCCAGGACTAGCGAAGCCGCCGGGCACTGGAGGCCATTTTTGTTTACTCTTCATAGAGGGTTTTGCCATAGTTGCCACGCATGGCGAGCGTGTTGGCAACCGCAGTTTTTGTTTGTTTTTATGACAGTATGCAGAAAGATGCTACTGCCCATCTCCTAATATTTTGAGGTCCCTCTTTTGACTTTTACGACACCCATGGGATGAGACGGGATGGCAGGTTTTCTTAAGCCGCTGCTATACGCCATTAACTATGGTTGGTTTTGGTATTGGTAGAAATAATCTATATTACAAATTTGATGAAAATGTATTTTCTCCACACATTCTACAAACAAACAGGCACTTTCAGCTTTCAAAGTTGCAGTTGGATAACAGATTGAACATTGTTAGAATTATAAAAAAAATAAAGATAAATTGTGCACTTTTAATTTTGATAATAGTGATTGAAATTTTACAATTTTTTTTAAGTATTTTTGAAATGTTCTATTCATTTAATATGAACCAAATGTATAATTTATTGGGGTTTATGTGTAATATTAGGATGTCAAAATAATCAAATTTTTATAATAATTATTAACGTGTAATTAAAATAATTTTTAGAAAATTTACCAATTATGTGATAAAGACAATTATTAATTTACTAAATTTTTATAAAATTGTTTATTAAAGTCACGATAGCCGAGTAGTTGGATGGTTGGAATTTTGAGACATGAGACCCGAGTTCGATCCCTAGGTGGCAGCCTCGTAGCAATGGGTCTTTCAAAGACTTATATACGAATTATATCGCTGGCTTGGACATAAAGACGGCGACGGGCTCACGACCTGTCAGGTTGTGCCGAAAATATTTTCGGTAGAAGATAGGTCGAAGGTACTTAATTTTATTTATTTGTTCTCTATTGACAAACATAGGTGGGCGAACTTGCGGACGGCGGAATACAGGGTGAAACATAGAAAAAACGGCAGGCGTATTAATTAATTTATTTATTTATGGAAAACCAACAGCTTATTTAACACATTATTTAACAAACAAAATAACAACTTAAAAGCCAATAACAGGTTTTTACTAATAGGAACTAAATAAAAAACAATGATTCGTCATTATAAACACTAAAGCACACATCTAATAAGAAAATGGAAAACAATAAAATTCATATATGTAAATGAATAAAAGCGAGACAAGGACAGAAAATAGAAAATATTGCTTACTCTAATTAAAAAAAAAATTAAAAAAATTTTTTTGGCTTAATAATCGTCTTGCCGAGGCACAACTAGTATTGAACAGATCTAAATCATATTTTTTGCATAAATTATTAAAACTGTTACAAGTTCGCCACATAAATGTATTTTTCCTATAATTAGTTGATACAGTCGGTAAATAAATTAGAGTATTCTTTCTGAGATTCAAAGCAAGAGTTCTTAGTGAAATTTGTGAGAGAAGTTCAGGACAGTCTACGCTACTTGTAGCAATTTTAAGCAAGAATAATATGTCAGCAATCTCACGACGCTTAGCCAGAGGTAGCAGATGGTTTTGCTTGCATAAAGATAGGTAGTCTTCAGAACGATACCTTGTATGACTACGATAGCAGAGATAACGCAGGAATTTTTGTTGAACATTCTCAATCCGTAAAACGTAGGTGTGGTATAACGGGTTCCAGATCTGCGAAGCATATTTAAGAGTACTGCGAACATAAGTGCAGTACAAAATTTTAATAGTTTTTATATTGTTGAACTCTTTCGCAGTACGCATAACAAAACCTAATGCCTTGAATGCTCTTGCTATGATATTGTCAACATGTTTAAAGGGGGTCAACATTAAAGGGGTGTAATAATCTCAATATATAATATTTAATCAATCATCTAATGATTCTTGATGATTTTCAGCAGAAGACCGCTACCCACACCTGGTCGAAAGTCTTCTTCATATCCAAAAAAAAGGAGACTGTCTTCTCTCGTTTATTGCGGCCGACTCTAGTATAGGGTATTACTCGCGAGAGCTGGATGGGTTGTTGAACGTATGCGCTGTAGCAGGATCTTCTCAACCACCTTCGAGATGCTGGGTAGCAATGAGATTGGCCGGTAGCTTGACGCCTCGTAGCAGTTCTTCTTTGGGCTGGGGAGCATGATGATTCGCCCCAGTTTCCACGCCGTTGGGAAGTTCCCTGTGCGCAGGATGCCGTTGAACAGCCACGCGTAGGCTGTGTTGTTTTTCGGAGGAATATGCCTCAGCGCGGCGTTCGTCACGTCATTTACACCGGGGGCCTTCTTGAGTCCAGTCTGACTGATCATGTGCCCTACCAATCCCGGAGAGATCGCTATCCAGTCGTCGATACGCTCTTCTTCGTCTACCGGCCCGTCTAGATGGGCTCTAAGGTGTCCTTTCACTAAGTTGGTGTGTCTCTGATCGGAGGAAGGAAAGGGCCGAAACTGCTCTTGCAAGTAATCTGCAAACACTTCTGCCCGGTCTTCTGCTTTGAAGCGTAGGGAGCCATCCTTGTGCTTCATTGGTCGTCTTGGCTCATTCGCGCCTGAGAGCTGTCAGCAGAGTCTATGGATCGTCGACCAGTCTCCTGCCATTCTGCCGACGTGGTCCATCCAACTCACAGTGGAGTGTTGCTGGATGGCCTCCCTAACCCTCAAGTAACAGGTAAGGTGAGTTCAGTACTGTTTCCGACAACAGCACAATGTCGGGTTTCTGTACCTTCAGTAGCTGCTTCAGTAGGGGACTTTGGACTTCACCCCATTGGCGTTACAGATGATGATGCTCACCTCTGCTAGTTCAGCCATAGTACTGCAGGAGTTTGACTATGCCTCTTGTTGTCACTGGAATAACTCAGAGCTCTCAACAGTAGAGGATGGAGAGGGCCGCCATCGCGGTGACGGGTCTTTCCGCGCTTCTTGGCGCCTATGAAGATTCCTGAGCCTAAGGATTGAGGAATTTTTTCTTGCACCTCTTTCTTGCTTTTCCCAAGGTCTTTACTGAAAACGTCACCGGATGGCACCTATTTTGGTTTATAGCTATTAGCCGGTGCCATGAGGTTAGGCTGGCTTGGCACCGCTTCCTCTGCGTTCTGGTGAGCTGTTGGCGGTCTCGTTGTGCTGGATATACCCGTCTTTCTTTCTTCACACAGTTCTCTTCTGCACACAGGGCTCGACGAGTTGTTAGCCACGTGCGTCTGCCCGCAGTTGGCGCAAGTTGGCGGTTCTTCTCTGGGTCTTGGGCACTCTTTTGCTGGGTATTCATCACCACAGCGCACACAGGCTTATGGCCGGTGACAGCAGTGAGAGGAGTGCCGGACCTTCTGGCACCGGTGAGACTGCCCAGGTCCCTTTTTCCTTCTACTGCCTCCACTTCTATGCCCCGCATGTACATAAGTTCGTAGACCTTATAGAGCTTCTTCAGGATCCCCTCCTCAGTTCTGCGGAACTGGGCGAAGAATATACAGCCGGGCCCGGAAGACCTCAGCCAGTTCTTCGTTCGAGGTGTCTATGGGAAGTCCTCCAACTGTGAACCTTGATGCCCCTATCCGCCGGTAGCGAATAGGAGAACCATGCCACTTCATCCCCCTTCTCCAGTTTGGTAAGGTACCTTTGTAGGCGGCGACGCCCACCAGCCCGACCTGTTGGTGTGGAATGAAGTGCGCAAAGCCGCGACCCGTCACGCACAACCTGACATGGTGGAAGGTGGAGGACGAGGAGCAGAATTGCTGCGCGGTTAATGTTAGATGAGGCATGAGAGATAATATGTATGAGCTGATCGAAATAATGAAAGAGAATTATATGGCACCGAGGAGGTGGGGCGTTGACTCTATAGACCTGAATGCCGAAGAGCGCTGTCAGAAGGTGGGGGTGTTGCTGTCGTCTCGGTTGGTTGATGCTATAACTGAATATAAGATCGTGAACTCAAGACTTCTCTGGGTTAGTTTTAAATTGGGACTCACGAAACTATTCCTTTTGGCTCTAGAATGGAAGTGAGAGAAATGGAAAGTTTTAAGTTCTTCTTGAAAGAGTTTGGAAGGGTTCGAAGTTCTGCTACGACCTTAAGAATGACCAAAGTGCTTTCGGGAACAAATGACGTCCTTTCAAAAAACTCAGACGTCATACAACGATGGAGCGTGTTTTATAGAGAAATGCATGCGTGTGATGATCTTAGTGAAGTATTCGGGGATAACGCCATAACTGTTACACCAGACTCGGACTTCGATGGACCGCCACCCGTCTGCCTGCTGTATGCTGATGATGCAGTGCTTATTGCACAATCAGAGGCAGAATTGCAGGCATTAGTCGCGTGTATGAAAGAGGAATGTGAAAATAAAGGTCTCCGTTTAAATGCTAATTATACTATGGTTCTGGTATTTGAAACGAACGAAGAAAGAATTAAGTGTGAAAAATGGGTTAGTCAGGAATGTCTTGAACAGGTGAATGAAATTGTATAATTGGGAGCGCTTTAAGCCATCTGGACAGGCGTATGGCTGCCGGAAATAAAGTCAACGGTGCCCTGACTGCGTTAGTCAAAAGGCAAGGCGTAATGAAAAGTGCACGCCTTGCAATACACAACGCAGTGTTGGTACTGACTTTGTTATATGGCAGCGAAACCTGGGTATGCCAGAAGAAGCATAAAAGCAAGTTGAATGTATTGGAGATCCGGTCTCTTTATAAAATTTGCGGCCGGCCGAAAATGTAACGAAGAGATTATCAATATTTTGTAAGGTTTGTTAGATGACCTTACCTCTAAAATAGATAAGGGCGTGAATCGATGGTTTGGGTACGTTGAGCGAATGAGTGAAGGCCGAATGATGCAGAAAATATATAGCGTAAAAGATGGTGTTAAAAGGTGTGGAGGTCGACTAACTTTTGAAGACCATGTGAGCAAACTGCTCAAAAAGGGGAGAGTCAAGAGGACTCGGATACCAGACAGATGGATACCAGGTATGTAGGAAATTATGAATCTGAAAGAAGCGAAAGAGGTATATAAGGATCGTGACACTTGGCGATCTGTTCTCTCTAGGGACTGTGTGTGAAGAAAAATAAAATACTTAAATAAATAAATAAGTAAATATCTTTATGCATAGCCCCCGACGAGGTTGCCAGGAGAGAACAGATCCTTCTTTTTCGATCCGATTGAAATAAGAATTTATTATCTGATTGTAAATAATTTGTAACTCTAATTAGTCATGATTTCATTGTCTGAGTTTTGTATATAATTTAAATATTTGATTAAATAATATAGAAGGTAATAGTTATATTATCTTTAATTATGTCGGGGACTAGCTTCTGAGTTTGAACTATGAGCTTATTTGACAAAACATATGTAGGTCTATGATTCACTTTACTTTATGGGCAAACCTAAACTAAAAGTGCTAACTGCTAAATGAATAATATCTTAAGCTAAATATTACTAAAGTAGTATGAAATGAAAAGTGAATCTGCTGTTATTAGTGATTAAATATCATAATTACTATTTTTTTCGGATGAAAATGGTATTGAAGTATAATAGCTATACCACCCTATGGAGGTAGAGAACTAGGTAAATTGCAAAAAATATTTTCTTTGTCATTTTATGTTGCTGGAATTGGAATGATTGGTTTACAAGTACTTATAAATTTATTATTCATGTGTTTAGCTCTATGCTGGCGTTGTTCGAATTGTAATTTATAAACATACAGATGTTTCTCTAAGGAGAAATATGAGGAAGTATTTATAATACAATATTAAAATAATATCTTTTATCCATGAAAACAGTTTCAGTCGCGTGTTTTCAGTATCTCAGTGTTTATAATATCGTTTCACTGCATTTTATCAATAATGATAATTAAATAAAATAAAAACATATTGCGTAATTTTGTTAATTTTTCTGCATACCACAATGCAAAATATAGATATGCGAAGTAATTAACTACTAGATATTGATTGTTTACTGTTAGTGACTTACTATCAATTTAATTTATTGTGTCCTTATCATCATAAATTGTGGAATAGTTCCACTGAAAGTATAAATAACTGTCAATCATTTTTTTAACATAACAAACTAAAATTCCATATGTTTGATATATACATTTGAAACATATTGTGTTTGTATTAATAATTAAACTTGAAGCTAAGGATTAAAATATTACAACTAAAAATAATTTGCATATGTATATGTCCTTTGCACCTTACCATGTTTATTCACACTTAGAAACATTTGCTTGGCGACTCATTACTCATGCTGTGCCCTCTCAACTATATATTGTAGCCCTTAAATGCAACATCATTGGCCCTAATTACCAACTTTGCTGGACAAAGTTATAACACAAAATTTATGATTTAATTGCTATAGATATCATTATTAAAATTATGTATAGTTTTTTCATCAATACCTGTTGCATATCATTATTTGTCATTGAATGAACTTTTTGTATTTACATGTATCTATAATAATTGTAAGAAAATATGAACATCTTTTTTCCTATAGGTGTCATAACAGATAACTAAGAAGAAAGCCTCAAAAGTGGCTAAGGTTATAAATCAAGGGCAGTAAAATCATTTTAAAAAAGTCTAAAAGTCAAAATAGCCAAGTGGTTATACCTGTGGCTCCACCTATATTGGGAAATGCATGAAATTAGATCAAATATAAGCAAAAAGGTGTCTTACAGCAATATCTGAGGCACAAAGAGTCTTGTGATGTGATTGTCAATCTATTTGTCAAGTCTTGCTATTATGGAAAATCCTCATGTGAGAGGCCAGTGACCTATAAACTTACAGGCTAATATGTATGCATGTACCTGCAATGTTGAATCATCTACATCACAAATTTTTAGATGTTTATTGTATGTGTGATGCATTGTTTAGCTTGCGTGCACTGCATTGAATAATCATAACTGTTGCGATTCATTGATAAATATCCATGCAAAAGAAATTATTTGTTGCTTGTACCCATTACTTCAATGGTTCTTTGTGCATAAGCTATGTTGGTATGACAGTATTATATCATCAAGTCAACATGTTAATATGAGTTACCACCAAAGAAGTGACCTAATAAAGTGGCACAAGATATCTGTAACATTTGTTCTAAAGTTATCAAACTTAATAATAAAAACTAAATAAATAAATATATGTATAGATAGGGACAACATCACATACATTGTTCCGATACCAATATAAGATGCTGAAACACTTGAGGTAAAGGAGTCAGAAACAATGAAGGCACCACAAGCACTCAGACCCAAGAAAATGTAAAAAAGTGGTTTTTCTATATTGACCTGTCCGGGAATCAAACCCAGGACCTCAAGATGGTGACACCTTGAAAACTGGTGTTTCGCCACTAGTCCACGGAGGTCGTCATCAAACTTATTATTTTTTTCTTTAATTCTACTTAAAATATCACTATATAAACATAACATTAATAATAACACAATATTGTACATATGTTATAATATTATTATATCATTCATGTTCAGTGTTACAAAATGACACTATGGAAAAACTATACACAAGTTCATGAGTAAAATGAATTAAATGTTCTTTAAAATGTAAAATGTAATGAAAGCAATCATATGTAGTAATCTATTTCTAGGATTAAACAGTGTTCGGTTCTCTCAAGTAATAACAGAGAAGGTATGTATATTAATACTTAAAAAAACAGCTCAAATATAATATATATGCTGTATGTGATTTCAATCACTGTCTCCCATACAATATCCCATAGGAAACTGCCTATTTCATATTTTCGGCTTCCAAATAAATTTATTTCTTTCCTTAACCATGGTGTTTATATTACAAAAATCAAAACAAAGGTTATGTATGTGATTGTTCAATATGTTATTATTATATATTAAAGTTATATTTTTAATCTTTACAATAGTCTTGTAAGTAGATCAGGCTAGAGAGTTAGGTAAGGTAGGTTTGAAGTTAAGGATTACCAAGTAAAAAACTCACTAGCAAGTAAAATTGTTTATTATGAATGTGCATGTCTGTACACAAAATTTTTATGAAAATCATGGATGTTTATAGGCGTATATTGCTTATTTTTCAATGTTTCAATGCTGCCTATAGTGTATAAACACATAAGAAATACTTTATCATACAAATTTAATATTACCATAGCTTAATGGTAGAGTAATCTGATTTTTGCTTCCGGAAACTAGTTCGTCTTCATGATATATTTTACATTATTTTACATATTTATATCGTTTTCTATATTTCAGTGAAATGTGGGTTATGAGAACTAAATTGTCCAGACCAGGTTTGGTCAGAGGTTAATGCCCTCCTGGCCTTTTGAGACACAGCTACTTCCAGAGAGATGTAGAGTTCAGTCACCTAAGAGTTCAGTTAACTCTGCAGAATATATTATAGTGCAGTGAATATATGCGCAAACTAATCTGATGTTATGCAATTCGATGTTTAATATGCGATGAGATTGGTGTCAGATGTAGTGAGATGTACACAAAACTAACAGGCCTGGAAAGCTAGTAGGTTATTTGTGTTTTGTACAAATGTTGTCTTTGGCTTGATTTCTAACCTCAGACCCATAGTTTTGCAATTCAGTATGCCAACTCTATAATTAATATGTCTGTTAAAAGTATCTATACATAAGTTGTGGTGCCTAAAGTCTACAGGTATTAATATAATAAAAATATGAAAATATCAAGAATTTTAACAGTGGTAGAGCAACGCATCAGCTTTTGTTGTTGCATGAATTGGCCGGCTCGACCGGAGAAGTATCACGACCTCACAGAATTCCGGCGTGAAATAGAAGTCTAATAAAATTCTGTGTTTCGTCTGGTGAGAGCAGGTAACCGGAGGCCCACACACCACCCTCCCCCATTTCTGGGGGGGGGGCACTCTAAGGCCGGCAACGCATCTGCTATGCCTCGCATCGCATCCGGGTCGTCCATGTGTCAAAGGCCCCCCCTTATGGGTTGCAAGTTTCGAGGCATTGCCTCATGACTCGGGCGTCTTCTCAGGGGGCTGCTGCTCCCCCGGTCTTGGGTGCCGCCTTTCAGCGGCGTTGTGTAGGCGTGTTACGTACTTTACGTCTTATGTCGGGTTTTATTGCACTTCCCCGGTCCCCCCCGGGTCGGGTGGCAATGTGAGGATGTCTCTCGGGAGGGGTCGCCACTCCGGTGGTCGAGCATGTGGAAGTAGTGTAGTGACCTGGGTAATTGCTAGGCGATGTAGGTGTTCGTGTGCCCGTTGTCAGCGCGGTCGTGAATTCCGCGCGATACTCGGACCACGAATTCTTCCAAGGATTCCATCTTGAGGTCCCTGGCGATGACGTCAATACGTACAAAGCGACCTGCTCCCACTATAACACGTAGTGCTATGTTCTGTTGGACCTGTTGTATATACCTATCTTGGTTTTTATAGGTAACTTTTTTTGACGAAAGTACCTAATAGAGAACCGCCCTCGTTGCTCTCGCGCTGCTTATGCTATGCCTCTGGTATTGCGGGTGTTCATGGACGGCGGTAATCACTTACCATCAGTGAGCCACCTGCTCGTTTGCTAGTTTGTTAAAAACCGATGAGTCGATGACCGAATCATGGAAGTCGTGAAAGAATGAATCCCTTAGTAGGTATTTTACTCATTCTAAAGTTTTGATTTGTTCTCAATTTTGTTGCAGTGCTTTAGTAAAAAATATAAGATAAAGTGTCATAATGCTGACATCTGAAGAATCGGATTCTTTGAGTACTGTACCATCTGATGGTCACCCTGAAGATGTATCAGGTATTTTATCGTAAAATTCTAATTATTACACATGTTACATAAAAAAAAATATTTATCTTCGATGTAAAATTGCTAACTAGGAACTAAAAAAAAAAACAAAATAGATAATTTAAGTTTATAGTGCCAATCAAATCGCCACTGTCTTTGCGATTTTTTATGTCCCCAGCAGTCTGGCGAAGTTTTTCGCAATTTATCGTGAGACATCCATTGACAAAGATTTTGATTGACCACATGGCTCAAATATGAAGCCTCCACTGAGGGCTACATGTTAAAAGAAATCCATAGCCTATTTGGCTTGTAACGGTCCTCAGCCATCTGCATCCATGCATATGGAGAGCCTATTTACATAATATATAAATTTGAAAATTTATGTTCTTTGCATAAATAGTAATTTTTTTTTATTTGGTTTATGGGTGAAGGATACTAATATTTATTTTTTTACTTCAGGGACAGAAGAAGCTCCGTCATCTATGGTATCAAGTGAGGGTGATTCGGAAGGTAGCGTCATATCAGAATCCAGACCACATGATAGTGAACCCCCACCTGCACAGAACAAAGATGTAGTTGAAATGCATAACCTGTTGGAAAGATCAATACCAACTCCCATCTCAAATGATTGGCGTAATGTGGGCAATTCTTTGGCATCTATGGTTTCCACGAGAGGTTAGCATATTCAATGTATTTTGTTTTAATATATTTTTATACATATATGCTAGATGACTGATATGAATCAGAATTGTCTTAGTGCCCTCTTATGAGAAAGGGCATCTATCATAAATGTGAAATCTTACTGCTTGTTATTTTGCTTTGAACTTAGCAGTAAAAATATTTAACTCATATATTTAAGTTTATGAATAGATGTTTTAAATAAATAGTAATGTAAATCATGATGTAAAAAATTAAAATAGAGTACTATAAGAATTGAATATTTCTAGGCTATTGATATCCATAAATATACCATCTATTTCCAGGCTCAATGCTCCCCTGGGGTCCTCACAAAGGCCCTGTCAATCAATCCACAGAATCAGACCTTCGCCCGGGGAGTTTGTGATGCGACTCCTGTTCACTGAGTTCACTGTCCAAGCTGAAAGGAAAATGGAAGCTGTTATGGCTGAACCACTTGTATGTATTTGTTATGCAAAACTTATCTAAAAAAATTTTATATAAAAATTACTAATGAATTACTAATGTGGATAATTTTTTTTTAGGAAAAACCTTTAAACAAAACTCTTCAGAGGGGCGAGGATCCACAACTTGATCAAATACTGTCTGCTTTTGGCACAGTAGCTGAGCATTGCCTCCCTTCCTTGCTTCGTGCTCTCTTTGGCTGGCTTGAACGCCAAATGGCAGAGTCACCGCAACTAAGTGAACAAGCCAAGAAACCACATCAGGATCTTCGTAATAAAAGGTGACGCCAATGCCCTACTAAATTAATACTAGCATCTTGTATGTTAATATACTTTGTATCATTAAACTCAAGTCGACAGAAAGTAAGTAGAGAGTAAGTAAATTGTATCATTTGGTTGTACTCTAAGATGGCGTCAGGCTCACTACTAGTTCCATTGTTCCAAATGCTCCAGTGTAATGTCGGAAGTAAAATGCATGAAAATAAAAATGTATACGTTTATATAATATATGTATAATATAAATGAATTAACAATGTATTATATATTATATATGTAGCATATTTATAATTCTTTATGATTCATATCTTGCATTACCTTGAAGTTCGTAAGTTGACCAATCAATTTGAATTTTTTATTTCAGTATAATTTACATAGTCTCTGGAAGTGCAGCTGGCACAGAAACAGTAGAAAGGAGCTGCGAAGAGCTACAGGCGGAGAGACGTGATCTTGCCGTGGAGTTCCTATTCTGTCTCGCTCTGATTGAAGTGCTCCGTCAATTGCCATTTCATCCAGGTCATGAGGACTTAGTTCACTACATAGAAACTCTAGCCTTCAAGCGATTTAATTACAAAGAGGGGTAAGTGTGTGAATATTGTGTATTAAGGCTTATACAATATCTGATTTTAATTATCACCATGCCATTAATTACAACAATTATTACAAATATTAGGTTTGTATACCATTAAATATGACCATTTCTCCTCTGATCATTCCAAGCTTATATGGCTTCTGTTTCTATTGTATTATGTATTGACTAATCCTAATTCTCCTTCTTACCTAAGAAATAACTTTCAACATCTCCAATATACTCACAACAGAGCACCTCACTCCATTAACCAACTTAGCATTCACATTCCTCAACATAATACATCCTGTATTATGTTGAGGAAACTTTAACTCCTATTTTACGGTACAAGCTGCTCTACTCTGGAACGCTTTACCTTTGAAGATCGCCATATCTGCTCAAAATGCTTATATATAAATATTCATTGTGTATCACATATGAATCTATTTTATGCCATGAAATATTTATTGTTTATTTTTATACTGCTATAGAATGCCCCCAGGCATTAAGTCCGCCCATTGTAGCCCTTAGTATAAGGTGTTGGCAATGAACAACAAATTAATTGTGATGGTATAGACTATCTTTTGTAGTTTTATACATGAAACACAGTGCAAGAAAAAAAAACCCCCAAACAACATAGATACATTCAAATTGACTTGTAAAAGACCTCTTTAAGTAATAGGGACACAATTAGAATAATTACCACGGATAATGGCAAACGGATTGACTATTGCAATACCAATGTCTAAAGTACACCATCATTGATCTGATGAAGTATAGTCTAGTATTTTTCGAAATGGTTATCCCAGCATCTTTTAATAGTAACAAGTATTTGAAACTTCCTACGCATATACTACACAGCACACTATAGCCCCTCAAAATATGGTGAGACAGTTGCTCAATGTTGCAGGTTTCAGGTAGCTTAGGGTTGTGTGCTTTGAGGGCTTGTATGAAGGTGTCCCTATGTTTAGCAGTGTGTTCCATACTCTCTGGTCTATAAGATGTTGCTTGACTAAATTGAAGAATCTTTTAGTGTGGCATTTTACAAAGGAATTTTATCTTTTAGTACTTTCTGTGGTAAATACATTTAGCAGAATAGGTTTTTGGTTTCGTATAGTAATAATACTTATACTCTGCGAATAGAACTAAATGATTACTTGTAATCATAATACATTTGACCATCAGTCAAATCATCGTAATCCAGTTAGGGAAAACATTTATAGACATAATATAGATGACTTATTGTTCCAAAATAAGCTCCAGTGAAGTGTGGGCAATAGGAGCAATTAGTCTAGATATTTAACCGCAGCGTTGGGAAAAGCATGAAGATAAAATTGGTATATGATAAAACCTACGAAAACTTGCTGATTTGATGAACTTTGTGCAGATTGCAGTCCAATCCAAATGCAGCCAATGTGCATATAATAGCTGACTTGTACGCCGAGGTTATTGGTGTACTCGCTCAATCGCGATTCTCGTCCGTTCGGAAACGATTTACCGCAGAACTCAAGGTCAGTATCTGAATAGTTAGTAGCTTTATAAGTTCATAATAGTATGCTGTTTGTTTTATTTTTAGGTCTTTCATTGTCATGTCTTTTTATTGTCTACATACATACATACATAACGGCCTATTAAAGCCCATTGCAGGACATAGGCCTCTCCCATAGGGAGGATTTGCAATTATCTCCACGTTTGGCAAGCGGTTTGGCGATCACAGTATCGGACACGTCGCACCTTAGACACTGTTGCCCATCTTCGGTCTGATTATTTTGGTCTGATATATTTAGAGATGGTTATGCCGCCATCTATCGGTTGCCATATCGATGTTTAAGGCTGTTTCCCTTAGTCGTCTCTTACGACACCCACTGGTAGAAATGGAGTGGCAATATTCTTACACCGTTACCACACGGTGGTATAAGAGCTAGACAATAAAAACCCAATCAACAAACAAAATAAAACAAAGAAGCCAAACACCATTGGGTGGTGGTAGAAACTTTTCTATATGTATAAGAGTATTTATCTTCTGTAATTAAATATATGGAGTTTGTAAGTCAGTTATATACCTGATTATGTTTTGTTAATTTCATTGCTCATATTAATTAAATGTAATTAAATTGTTATTGGAATTTTCCACAAACGCAATTTTATAAGCGTAATGTCGATGTGTTTGACCCACAAAACGAAAGGTGGTAATTTATAACATCCATACCACATGATCAGTGGTGTGTGCAGAGTTTTTAAGAATCGGCAGTAGCAGTTCCATATCTTAAGAACGATTATAGTATTAATTTCTAGAAAATTATCTATTTAAGCCGTAGCCATGCACGCGACTATTTAAATATCTTTTAATTTCGTGTACAAAATAGTCATAAATGAATATAATTATTTCTAATTGAATACTAACGCTTCTTTTCAATGAAAAGGAGGATGGTGATGCAAAGGTAAATTGTACTTATTTATATTACAGGAGTTGAAAAGCCGTGAACCATCGCCACATACTACGCAAAGCACAATATCATTGCTCATGGGCATGAAGTTCTTTCGTGTGAAAATGGTACCCATCGAGGAGTTTGAAGCGTCCTTTCAGTTCTTGCAAGAGTGCGCGCAGTACTTTCTCGAAGTGAAAGACAAAGACATTCGTCATGCGCTCGCAGGGCTCTTTGTAGAGATACTGGTGCCTGTTGCAGCGGTAAGCATAATATTGTTACATTATTTTTAAATTTTAATCACTGTTATATTGAGCTTGTTTTATGTATTTAATAATCTAATAACCTCTTCCCTTAATAATCGAATGACCTTATACTTCACATGGGATTTTTGAAAAGTGACTGTTATATAGATTGAATATTTTATAGATATAAAACTCCTTGGCTTATTTCAAAATAAAAATAATCAGTTGAAAGTTGTATGGTATTCAGTTGTTTTGTAGATGGCGAAGAACATGTTATGTTACATAGATTAAATACTTTATAGATATAGAACTTCTTGGTTTGTTTAAAAATAAAAATAATCAATTGAAAGTTATTTGTTTTGTAGACGGTGAAGAACGAGGTAAATGTGCCGTGCCTGAAAAACTTCGTGGAAATGCTGTACAGCCACACGCTCGACGCGAGCACTAAGTCGAAACACCGCCTGGCGCTCTTCCCTCTGGTCACCTGTTTGCTGTGCGTTTCGCAGAAACAGTTTTTCCTCGCGAACTGGCACTGTTTCCTAGCTATGTGCTTATCACATCTCAAGAATCGCGATCCGAAGATGTGCAGAGTGGCGTTGGGTGAGTGCTTGCTCTTATGTCATGTTGTAATAATTATTATAATGTTATAAAAAAGAAAATTAAAGACGGTGACGGGCTCAACAGTTGTCACGTTATCCCAAGAAATGTCTTCGGTGGAAGGTGGGTCGCAATGACATATATTTGACCTCTGTCAGTATTGGGAATGGCGTGAAGATTATGTTATACTGTTTCTTTTATATGTAAATTACTATTTACATATAAAAGAAACAGTATAACATAATCTTCACGCCATTGTCTGTCATCGTCATCGTCATCGTACTGTCATCGTCATCGTAAATGACTGTAAAAGTTCATAGGCCTCTCCCGCACGGAAGACTGCAACAAACGCCACTCTTGGTAAGGGGATTGGCAATCGCATGGCTTGATACTACGCAGCTTAGGTGCTGCTGACCATCATCGACCAGTTGAGGTTTGGTCTGGTATTGTTATATATAGGGGAATAATATACTTACATGTGATATGATCGCTGGCTAACTTAACACTGTTTATTGTTCACACGACAATTAGCGGTGGGCCCAGCCATCCAGACGTACCCTGCATGTATTTTTCGAGATGGTTATCCGAGTGATATGTCGGTAACAAATAAAATTTTTAAGTCTTTTCCCTCAGTCGCCTCTAACGACACCTGCGGGAAGAAAGAGAGAGGTATATCTTAAGCCGTAACCACATACAAGGCACGTCAATAATATTAAAAAATAAATCTCATTACCAAACTACCACCGTTGCGTAATCAAGATTTTTGGTTTAAAAAAATGAGAATTAATGAATGTAATTGTACATTACTTATATCGATGTGTAAAAGATTTTTCATTTTATTAAAATAGAACTTTAAAAACACTAAAGAATTTATCTCAGAGTTCCTCATCAGTTCTTCTTTGAGAAAGTCTTATTTTTTGCGCAACGTTTGTAGTTTTAGACATTCAGAATTCAGCCTAAATTGAATTAAAGTTTTAAGTTTGAGTTTAAAGTGCCTTATAAAGTCAATTATGATGAGGTGAGAGGTGATGGTTATGCAGTGTTTTTTATTATTACAGAGGCGCTGTACCGTCTCCTCTGGGTATACATGATCAGAATTAAATGCGAAAGCAATTCGGCCACCCAGTCAAGGCTGCAAAGCATTGTCAACTCGCTGTTCCCAAAAGGCTCCAAGGGTGTAGTCCCACGGGACACTCCGCTGAATATCTTTGTAAAAATTATCCAGTTTATCGCTCAAGAGAGACTGGACTTTGCAATGAGGGAGATAGTGTTCGATTTGCTAATGGTGGGAAGACCTATCAAGATAATTATGACTCCGGAGCGAATGTCCATCGGGCTACGCGCGTTTCTTGTTGTGGCTGACAGCCTACAACAGAAAGAAGGTGAACCGCCGATGCCAAGGACCTCGGGAACTTTGCCGTCCGGAAACACTCTAAGAGTTAAAAAGACCTTTCTCAACAAAATGCTGACCGATGAGACAGCTAGGTCTATAGGCATGAGCGCATATTTCCCATATGTAAGAAGGGTATTGGTTGAGATACTCAGGGCTTTAGATGCCCATTACGGACGACCATTGATGCTGACCAACACTCAGAATGTTACCAAAGAGCAAGAGATCAACACGGGGGAGAGAAAGCCGAGAATTGATCTGTTCAGAACATGCGTAGCTGCTATACCAAGGTGAGTGGCGTAGTTAGGAAAATATCAATAAATGACGGTTAATTTTGAATCACCCAGCATTAAACGAATTGGTAACGATTGGGAAAAAAAGCTTCTTGAGTGGCAACCTCATGAGCATTCTTCAGTGGCAAACGCAGTGCAAACCCCCCTTATGATGGGGTTGACGACTTGCAAAATGTTACGGGATGTCTATAAATGCAACCGGTGTCTATAGATGTCTATAGATGCAAATGTTGCGGGATGTCTATAGATGAAAATCGGTGTGAACGCCATTCGTCTACAGAAGTCATCTCTCTTGTATCTGAAATGTCATGGAAGTGTGATTATATATTATATCTTCCCATTTATTTACTTCCTATTGATGTTCATTTATGAAGACACAGAAAATTTTACTTTAGGATCAGACTATGACTTTTACATGATTACCTTCCTGATCAATCTTCGCTCCATCTTAAACTCAGTTGCTTTGATACCTTTTTACAATTGTTTTGTAATGAAAGAGTATTTTAGAATGGTAACACATATTAAGATGTTAAACTTATCTAAACTGCAGTTTTTTAACTTCTAAGATGCAAATTATAGCTTTTTTCATCATTTCATTTCATCAATCAAGAAAAGAAAAGATCAAAATATAATGAGTTACATCCCAACTTACCTGCCCGGTAGTTGTGGTATAGTATATGGCTATTACTGTCCTGGACGGTAATATCCTAATAATAAATAAATATCTTCATGCAATTCCCGATACAGAGGCATGTCTTGGGGCAGGCCTAGTCGTTAGCGTGCCACACTGCCCTGGGACCGGGCGACCCAGAGTTAGGCCTGCCTTACCCTGGCATGCGGGGCTCTGCAGGGGTGGACAAACCTTTCCCTTGTTATTCGTGGGAACGCAATGGAGAATAATAAAAATAGTTTTACTAACCAAAGTGGCGGCGATGTGCTTCGCCACCCATAACGTCTCGTATCTCGCGGGGGCGAAAAGCGGCCCATGGAGAACCGCTTCGCTACGTTGAATGTAAGAGAAGGAATGGATGTTAAGGTAGATGAAGTATGTCAGATGATAGATGAACGATGCATAGATATCCTGTGCGTGAACGAAACCAAGAGGAAAGAATGTGACACCACGGTTCATGGTCCCTACACGGCATACTGGTCGAGAGTCCCCCAAACCAGCCGAGGCTGTCAGGGAGTTGGTGTGATTCTTGTCTCTCGAATAGTTGAATGTGTGATGGAGCATGAATGCGTAAGCCCAAGACTCCTCTGGATTAGGTTCAAAGTAGGACTCACTCGCTTGTTTATCCTTGGGGTCTATGCACCGACGGATCTGCGCGGAAGTGGGTTATTAAAAGCCCAACAAGGGAGAGAGAGGAATTTTGGGATAGCATGAGAGAGGTCTTGAAAAATGCGGAGAAGTAATCAAGATAGGAGCATTATAAAAGGAGAAGAATATGTGTTAAAGAGATGGAAAGAGTATTTTGATGTGTCATTATATAAGGGAAAAGGTTTACGGCAGAACTGCAAAAATTACCGCGGTATAAGCCTTCTCTTGGTTGTGAATGAAATCGACGAAAAACCATGGGATGCACAAGCGGGATTTAGAAAGGGAATGGGGTGTACGGATCAGGTATTTTCCTAATACATTTATAAAATATGAAAAAAAAAAACGAAAAAAACGTGTTTGGTAAAAAACATGAAGGTCTATTGCACGTTCGTGGACCTAGAAAAGGCCAATGATAGAATGGTGAAGAATATCGAAATATCGAAAAAAGTGTTAGACAGGGATGTGTAGCGTCACCGTAGCTGTTTAATCTGTTCATGAACAATTTGACAGATTTAAAAGAGAATGAAGGTGGGTTGAGAATGTATGAGTTACTGGTCAAATGTTTTCTCTATGCTGATGACCAAGTATTACTTGCGTCTTCGGTCGAGGACGGTGCATGTTAGAAAGGATATGAAGATGAATGTAAAGAAGATAAAAGTGATAGTGTTTGAAAGAGATGAGACAGTGACAAATTGCAATATCGTGATTGGAGATGAACAAATTGAACAGGTAAATGAGTTTGGAATGGAAAGTGTGAGAGTGATATTGAAAGAAGCGTGAATACTGGAAACATGGTAAATGGAGCTCTGCACTCCTTTATGAACAGTCGGAAGGTGTCTAACAAGGCTCGTTTGGCTGTGCATGAGGGTGTGTTGGTTCCGACACTCATGTACGAAATTGAAAGTTAGGTATGGCAGAAGAAACATGAAAGCAGAGTAAATGCAGTTGATATAAGAGCGTTAAGAAGTATGATAGGAGTTAAACTGAGTAAGATAAGGAAACGTCGTGGTCTGAAAGAAGATGTAGTGACTAAAACTGAGAAAGGTATGCTGAGATGGTTTGGCCATGTCGAGAGAATGAATGAAGAACGATTGACGAAAAAAAGTGTATAAGACGAGTGTGAATGGAAGTGTTCGAAGGGGTAGTACCTAGGCGGACGTTTCGAGACCAAATCAGGGACGTCCTGAAAAAAGCCAGGTCAAGAGCACCCTGACCCAAAGAAGGGAATAATGAAAGTGGTCGAAGCGAAACAAGTATGTAAGGATCTTAGCAAGTGGAAAGAAGTGGTTTCTGCCTACCCCTAGGGGAAAGAGGCGTGATTGTATGCTAGTATGTATGTATGTATGTAAGAAAATTATTAACTTTATATCATAATAGTTATTTTCTGTTCAATAGATTCATATTCTATTCTGTCCGCAGGTTAATACCGGAAGGCATGAGCTCGAGTGAACTGGTGGATCTCTTATGTCGGCTGACAGTACACATGGATGAAGAGCTCCGTGGTCTCTCGTTCCAAAGTCTCCAAACATTGATCGTGGACTTCCCTGAGTGGAGGCAAGATGTTCTTGCTGGCTTCACTCAGTTTCTTGCCAAGGAAGTACAGGTAATTTGTCTCAGAATTTTATCTGTAACCTATATATATTCTCTCTAGATTGATGATTGCTCTATTTGATAGTAACAATTCGGATCTAACAGAAGCGTTAGATTTTAAATCCCAATTTCAGGGCAAACGTTAGTTATAATTTTTTTACATGCATTTAAGAAACGTAAATTAGTTCACAGTTTTGTACTGTATTGTCTAAGCTGTTGCTCAAACGCAAATGAAATTTACAATACTAAGTGTAAAAAACAAAGAAATAAATATCTTCACGCATCTTTCCATTACTGGGGTAAACAGAGGTTTAGCCAATTAAGGACTTTCTACCAACCTCTCGCTAAATACTATTTGGGATCCTGTAATAGGTGGTGAGCCTGTCGCGTTCTTAGTGTCAAAGCCAATGGTACTTCCTTATATAGATACTAGCTAAATCCGGCCACGCTTCGGTTTTGCACCCTATTGTTATAATTAGTAAAAATGTTGCTAATCATTGAATACAGTAATAAGGAGAATATTATTTGCCACGCAACAACAGCGGTTGTTATATATTTATAGAGGTTCTTATTTATTTATACAGCGGTCGTCATATAATATATTTAAAATAAATATCTTCACGCAATTCCCAATTCAGGGGTAGACAGAGGTCTAGTCTAAACAATTAAGTCCCTTTGACCCACCTTCCACCGAAGATATTTTCGGGACAACGTGACAGGTGATGAACCCGTCGCCGCCTTTTATGTCCAAGCCAACGATATTAATTCGTACATAAGTTTTTAGAAAAAAACATTGGTACGGCCACTTGAGGATCGAACTCGGGTCTGTTGAGTCGAAATTCCGACCACCCAACCACTCGGCTATCGTGACTTTGATTTGATATATATTTATAGAGATAAATAGTAAGTGTGATCTTTGTCATAAGGTTTATAACAGTATAATCCTATAGGAGTACGAAGTTTAAGAAAAAAACAGTGTGATTAATTTGTAATAATTTGCAGGACACTTCACCACAATTAGTCGAGAACGGTCTCAGAATGCTTCTCCAACTGATTACCAGTTGGAAGAATGGTGAACCGTCAACCGTGAGCACTGTCCCGCTAAAACATGAACCTCTGGCTGCAGTAGTGAGGGGAGCGGAAGCGTTGGGACTGGTGATGCTGTGCCAGTGCAAATCTTACCCAAGGAGGTTAGCTGTACATATACTGAGGTAAGTACTATTTATATTTAAAAGACTACGATAACGTCACGATAGCCGAGTGGTTGGAATTTCGAGTCAAGAGACCAGAGTTCGATCCCCAGGTGGCAGGGTCATACCAATGTGTTTTTCAAAAACTTAGTACGAATTATATCGTTGGCTTGGACATAAAGACGGCGACGGGCACACCACCTGTCACGTTGTCCCTTCGGTGGAAGGTGGGTTGAAGGTACTTAATCGTCTAGACTAGACCTCTGTCTACCTCTGTATTGGGAATTGCGTGAATATATTTTACTATGAAATCAATTATTAGTCAGGACATTATGCCTTACTAATAGATTTGATGATTTTTAAAAATCTAACGTATTGGCACATATTTGTGATCGAGTATTGGTAATCATCTAACTTTTATCCTTCTCAAAATAATAGCGGGTTTTTTTCCTATACATTTCTCATGTTTATGCATGTCCGTCGTACATACACTTGCCTGTCAAACTGTACTATTCAACCGATTTTGTTAAATTAATTTTACATGAAAGGTTGATTTACAGATGTCATAAATCGTTATTATAAAGAACCTAAGTCCCACCCTTAGCAGTTACTTAGGCCATAGAATATTACCCCTAGGCCCCTCCCGTATGTGAGAGGATTAACCATCGCAGTGCAAGATACTCTGCGCCTTTGACCCTGTTGCCCTTCACCAGTGGCTCATTCGGATTATTCTCATGCCGTAACCGCACGGCATAACGTAACAACGTTCGCAGGGAGATCAAATATCTGCTGGACAAGTTGCAACTGACGCGCGACGAGCCCGCCCTGATCGACGCTGCGGACTCGCACGTGCAGCACTTCGCTGAGAAGTGCCTGCCGCTGCTGCCGCCCGCTGAGAAGCAGGCGATCCTCGCGGCCGGCCAGCTGGACCTGGTGTGGATAGCGGAGAGGAGTCACGCCGTCTGGACGGCCGGTTAGATCAGTTCTCGTATACGCTGGAACGTTCTCGAAACACACGAGTCGGAATAAACCGCGCGTGAGGGATGTGCCCTCCGTCGCCAGCGGTTGTGGCTTGGCTTGGCATATGCTTGGAACATTCTCGAACCGTCCATAAACCTTCTGAAGATTATGAAAAGAAAAGGAAAAAGAGTTGTCCTACTCTTCTCATTTAGTATATACTCTTACTCGATGATTTCCGTTGACGAGTGGTATTCACACCGGATTTGAGGTGTCGCCTGCTCTGAGGTCCCGGGTTCGATTCCTGGGCTTGTTTCGAGTCTGGGTGTTTGTGGTGTCTCGTTGTTATATGTCTCTATTATATTTTTTGGATTTTTCGTAATTATGAAATTAATAAAGTTACTGGTCGATTATATAGATGTATCATGTTTTGACATTTTCAAAAAAAAAATATTACAGGCATCCAACATGACGAGACCTCAACTAAAAACAGCTGGAGTGGAAGTGCCAGTAACGGCGCTGATCCATGGGAGGTAAGGCAGCCGGAATAGTTATTTAGAAGCTTGAGTGATGTGTACAATAATAATAATAATATTTCGACAATCTCATCGTCCTGCCCAAAGTAGGTAACGTGTGTGCGGTTAAGTAGCTAGATAGTGATTAGATATGTATATGGCGTATTTATATAAATATCATTATTTACGACCCAATGGCCTAGTTGCTGCTGACCCTACCTTCCAAACTAAGGGTAGCGGGTTCGAGTCCCGCTAGCGGCAAATTTTGTAAAGAATATGAATGTTTGTAATAGTAATGGATGTTTATATGTATAAATGAATACATATATGTATTTAAATATATTGTTCTGTTAGCTTGGACATTAAAACGGTGAAAGGTGGGTCTAAAGGCCATAACTATTTAGACATTTGTCTAGCTATTGAGGTAAGGTGAGTGGAAATAGTCGTCATCTATGTTGTTCGCATTACATTGTTTATTTATAATATTAAAAATACAGTTCGTCTTAATGTATTCTTACGTATTATTATAGTTCCAGTGTTAATACTTGCGCTGAGGGGGTCACTAGTGAGTATTTTATTGGGTTTACGAGAAGATGGCGAACTCTCTTTTGCGTTACAACTATATAGGTAGTAAGAGAGTGAGTTGGGTTCGATCAACTGGCTTAACTAAAAATGTTAATGTAACGAAAAATATCGTAATACTGAATGTTCTCTGCGATTTAGTAATGCAACAAACTGAAATGAGAATAATGTCTTAGTCGAGTGAGTTCTCCAGCGTCAGTCTCTTTCCAAAATATTTTCCAGGCCTTTGCGCAACAGAGGACTATACATGGCCACTGCTGCGGCCTTAAGTGGCCATTAAAATGCTGATTTTTTTAGGAAATGTTTTCTACCTTGTTATATAGACATGGTTTGCAGGTTATACTGTACGGGCTGTTGGAACGCAGCCGTGTGCCGGCTCGATGTCCAGCCACCATTCTGCAAGCTTGGCCCATACTTCACGCGCGGATACACGCCCTCTACACTATCATCGAACCGGCGTAAGTCAAATATTCCACGAAAGAATCCCATTCTTTTTATATAATATAATAAATAATACCAAAGAAAAAAAAAACAAAACATATCTTTACGCCGTTCCCGATACAGGGATGGACGGAGGTCTAAACAATTAAGTCCTTTTGTCCCACCTGCCACTGAAGATATGTTGGGGACAACGTGATAGGCCTTCTTTATGTCCAAGTCAACGATATAATTCGTACATAAGTTTTAAAAAAACTCATTGGCAGTATTCTGAAATTCCGATCACACAACCACTCGGCTATCGTAAATTGTATAATTCTTACTAAATAAATAAATGCATACGTAAATACAATACGGCACGAGCCTGCCACCTGGGGATCGAACTCAGATCTCTTGACTCGAAATTCCGACCACGCACCACTCGGCTATCGTGACTTAATGAAGTAAATGTATGTATGAGTATAATCTAATATGAGTATATAATATGGGATATATGTATTAGTAATACCTATAATACGTATGTTGAAAATCATAATTCTTACAGAATCTATAGAGATATGTAAAGATCATGACTCTTGACGATTGTTGACGATGTTCTCTATGGCTACTCCGTCAGAGGAGACGCTTGAAGAGAGTATTTAATAACAAAAAATACTGTGAATGTGGTTTACTAGAGTTTGAGGCTAAAGGACTTAATTGTCTGGACCTTTGTCTACGCCAGTATCGCGAATATATTACACGTAAAAGTATTTAAATTTCTATTGCATTTTGGATCCGTATTTCAGGCCCGTAAATGACAACAGAGCGTCGCTGCTTTCACGAGGACCGGCGTTACCGAGGAAACCAGAGAAAGAGAGGGACGGCTATATGCAGGTTGGGATTCGTTTCTTAATTGTATATCTATTATTATAATATACCAGCTAAATCCGGCTACACTTTGCTGTTGTCTATATTCTTTCTTTGTGGTGAACTTTGGGGGACGCTTATGTTCAGCTGTGGATTCTTGGCTCTGAAGAAGAAGAAGAAGGACCAATAATTACACATGTGTAGTTATAGAGGTCGAATAAGACAGAGAGAGAGAGAGAGAGAGATAGATAGAGAGAGACAACGAGAGAGAGAGAGAGAGAGAGAGTTATTACTGTGTTAGTATCACAGTAGATGTTTTGAACTTTATGCATAAACAAGGGCAACGTCACAGACATTGCTCCGATCCCAAAGTAAGTAGCTAAAGCGCTTGTGTTATGGAAGCAGAAACAACGGTGGTACCACAAACACACATACTCGAGATAAAGTAGAAAAAGTGTTTTCTACATTGACCTGACCGGATATCGAACCCGGCACCCGGCAGCTGCTCATGAACCAGTGTGTACGCTATCTATAAACTAGTTTAAGATATTAATATAATCGTTACAACAATCAGGTTTGGAAATACTACATGACAATGGCGTACTTAGTTGTACCGGCTGTGCCTAGTCCGGTCATCCGATGCGCCAGTCCCGACCTAAGTCTCAGGTACGTACCGTCGCATAAACAATCGTACCATGTTTTAACATAACCTTGATTGAGACGGAGTACACATTTAGTATTATAGATGTACTTATGGATATTTTGGTCTAAAAAGAAATTTGTCAAACGCAATCCGTCGCAGTCAACGGTCCTTAACAGAATTACACAATCCAAATTATCGATATTGTTGGCTTTGATAAGTTATACTTATCTGTTTAAATAGTATGATTGGCAGTAAAGCATTTATTTGTGTAACATTCTAATATTGGTTTGTTGTGCTGAGACGAGTAGCGATCTTATGTTGCTGTTATTGTAATGTGTGATAATTGATCTATTTTGCGAGTTAACAATTATTGTTTTTTTAGTGGTACATTTAAGACTACTTTAATAAATTAAATTCTAGCCTGATTCTTTGTATCTTAATGTTTTAAACGCCGCATGCGTTTGTGACGCATGCTCGGTGTGGGACTAGGTCTCCTACTAAATCTAAACTGCACTAAAATTTATTCTTTCGGCACTTTCGAATAGAAATGTAATAATATATGATTAATAAGCATCTATTACGCCAGAAAAGATCTTCGAATCGGACATCGTATATTCTTGACTCCAATCTCAGAAGAAAAGAAAACTGATATAAAATTCTTTACTGGCGTAACAGACCTCTCATTTCGGGTACGTTGTTTTATGACTTGAAGTTCCGACCGGCTGATGATAAATCTGTGTACGCCCAGCGGTTACACGACAGGCGACGTGTGATGGGTGCGGGGTCGGTAGAACGAGTTGATAGATTTTATGGTTCTATGAGTGGCCGGCTAGCGTGGCACTGGTGGGGGCAATGTGGCGCAACGTGATACCTCTGTCCAGTAGCACGGAGCCGGAGGGATGGCTCGGCCTGCCCGCGCTCAGTTCCTCCAGCGAGAGCCTCAACGCGCCCGGCGGTTTCTTCACGCTGCCCTTGAGCTATGCGCGTGCGCACAGGCATCACAAGCGGACGAGGTGGCCAATTGTCGCTCGCTATGTGCACGTCCGCATTTGATTCAAATCATTGTACCATGTTGTGTTTCGTTTCCATCTTGCGTGCCGTCTCTCCTTAACTTCCTACATGCATACATGATCTATGACGTTTCCACCTATGGCCCCGTTAGTCGGTGGGCACAGTCGGATGGAACCGACGGCACATGTCATTGTGGGTCGAGCAGCGGCTTTTAAATTTGTGTAAAAGCCACTGTTTTCTTTTTCATCAGCCATGTCACGCATAGGTAAACAGCACAGCTAGAGCATATCATGTAAAAATGAAGGCTAAAGTTGTGATTGTAAAGTTGATTTTACAACGGTGATAGCTCGATCACAAACATTCTGTGTTTATTGTATCGCCAAAGAAAGAACTAAGTTCACTGACATGCGTCATCATAATCATTTAATGTGAGCGTTCATATCGTAGCAGTACCGCATAATATATGTTTTATTTGTTTGTGAATGACAATATTTGTAATACGTATTGTGAGTTAATTGAAGAAATATTGTTTATTTTCTTTGAAATTGAAAGATTTATATATCACAACAATTTAATAATTAGTTAAAATTTTTTTTGAAACATCAAAATCTTTCCATTTCAAATTTTATACCCAATGTATTTATATAATTCAAAGACAAATTCATTTATCAGTTTTGTTTCGTTTTACTTGGAATGTGTAGTTAGTGAATGCTCTGGAAATATGCATGAAAAATTGTTCAAAGGAGAAAACAACTATAATTTGAACATTATGGCAATAAAAAAATATAAGGCCTTTAACGTTACTTGTCTTCTAAAATTCTTTTTACAAATATATTCACCGTATAAGCTAGCAGCTCTTTATGGGTCCTTCATTTAATTCCTATAGTAAGCCATAAATAACCAAGTGACGGTTAATCCTGAGAATCGGCACGGTATTTTTCATATATTTATATTTTTATACATTTAAATTAGATTTTTTGCCTTACGTATCCACAGAACGAAAAATTCTAAGCAGTTTATAAAATTGAGTACTAAACACCTTTACCATATAAGAATATTTTTAAACTTTGAAAATTTTAAAAATAAGTAAGATAATAATAATAGTAGGATAAAACCTACTTTACAATGAAAAGGAAGACTATATATCAAAATTAAAGGAAAATAATTTACTGGAGATCTGAGTTCAGGAAGTGGAGTGGACAAAATATTTTTTGTTTCATTTTTGTTATATTCTCTTCCTTTTCCAATGGGTTCACCCTACTATTATTATTTTTTAGTTTAAAAAATTATAGACCCTGTCCTAATGGTCCGAAAGGCGATTTCGGACAACAAAGATCGCACATAATTTTTATTGCGAAACTTATAAATCTATTATACACTAATAAGAGTTTTGGTTAATAAATAGTAGACGTTGTTTAATGGGAGTTGTAAATAATGCAGTTTAAGGTATGTCACATTAAAATTTATTAATTTAATTTTAACAAAATTAGTTCATATGTTATATAGATTGGGTATATTTTTGTATGATTACTAAACACCAATATTTGCTAAGAAATCAAAAGTAAAAGAAATTCATTCTACAACCAAGACTAAACCAAATTTTACCACATTGACAATACACACCGATAGCCATGGTGGTACCTTAGCTTATAAGCTAAGAGTTGCGGATTCGATTTGTAAAAAAAATAAATAAAATAAAATATTCAATAAAATATCTTCATGCAATATAGGTAGACAGATGTCTAGTCAAGACAATTATGTCTCTTAGACCCATCTTCCAACGAAAATATTTTCGGGACAACATTTGTCACAATATTTGTCACAGGTGGTGAACCCATCGCCTATTTTCACCGTCGCGTCGTTATTTCCAAGCCAACGATATAATTCGTACATAAGTTTTTGAAAAACCCATTGGTACGAGCCTGCCACCTGGGGCGATCCCCAGGTGTCAGGTTCAACTCGGGTCCCTTGACTCGAAATTCCGACCACCCAATCGCTCGGCTATTGTGACTTTTTGCAAACATTTGTGAAGTGAAAAAGATTATTTGTACTCGAGTCTTGAATGTTTATGTATATGAATATATATCTCTAAGAAATATATGTATGAAATTAGATGAAAACACTTGGACACAAAGACGGCGATAGGCTCACCACCTGTCACGTTTGCTCAAATAAACTTCAGTGAAATTTGGGATAAAGGTGTTTATTGTCTAGACCTAAGTACTGCCTACCCCAGTATGTGAAATTGTTTGTAGACATTACGCAGTAACGTAACGTCTGTGTGGTAATATACGGGAAGATTTGGGAATGGGTTAGTTTTGGTAATTGCATTTTTATGTTATTGAAAAAGAGTAAGATTTTTTTCTTTAGTATGCATTGATCCTGGTGAAAAGGAGTTAGTTCTTTAGTTCCAGTAGGAAAATATATCGATAGCGCAATTAAAATAGGCTCTATACTGGCGGTGGCGTGTATATAAACTTTGATCTCTGATCTCTAACTAGTCAACTTTTGGAATCTCATGCTACATACACTAGTTGTGTAGCGATAGTAAATAAGAAAGAATTCGTATATTGGACCAATATTTGTACCAATGTTTGTAAAGCATAGATGTGTAAAGTAATTGTATTGTTTGTTTTCTTGTCGCTAGTTGACGCTAGTAATTTTACGGGCTTTCGCTATCTATTCTTGTTTGATTCATTCGCTTACTGTTTGTGTGTCTGCTTGTCTGTTACAAATTGAAATTAATATAGGCTTTACAGTTGACGTATAAGTTTGTCATTTCTGTGTTTCGCTTTTAATTAGTAACATTAATAACCAGACTAAAACTATTCACTTTCTTTTCACTGTTAATATTTTGTTTAATAGAATACGTAGTATTATTGTGTTTTTATATTTATTTTACGATAACGATGTCTTACATGGTTCTGAAAATGAAGAATTCATGGAGGGTTATCACGGAGGGGTTTGGATTGTTCATTTGTAGTAGAAAATTAACATTCGACCATTTCAAAGGATATCTGTAAACTACATATTTTATGTAGTAATGTTAATTTAGGCCAATTAAAAATATAGGCCGCTGAGACTACTTTTCACTACGTAATGAAACAAAGAAACTAAGTAAATATTTATATGTTTCAGAAATTGAACAAAATCCTGGTTCTTAAAGCTGTTGTACATTTGAGCATAGTTTGCAACAACACTAATGTTACGTAGAACGTAACACGTAGAAGTTTTATTTCTGATTGATGTCTGGTCTACATTCAAATAGTTATGATGTGTAACATTTTGTATTTAGACATTGACACTTTATAATCGAATACATTGACGTCATCGAGAATACAAAAATGTCTAATTTATAATTGCGGTTCTTGTTTCTTGGTGAAATTATTAAAATTCATTGTTGCACACTTGTACACATTCACTTTAATAATTTATACTTTTCGTTTTGCCAGACTACGATACGGGGTAAAGCTGATGATGTCATAACATCATCAGCTGTACCCCATATCATAAAGTGATTGCGTACAACAATGAATTAAAAAAATCTATTTAACTCAACATTATTATAATTCACTACACAGTGAATATGATCTAAAACTCAACATATTTGGGTTAAATAAAATAAATAAATATCTTCACGCAATTCCCAATATAGGGGTAGACAGAGGTCTAGTCTAGACAATTAAGTCCCTTTGACCCACCTTCAACCGAAGATATTTTTGGGACAACGTGACAGGTGGTGAGCCCGTCACCGTCTTTATGTCCAAGCCATCGATATAATTCGTACATAAGTTTTTGAAAAACTCATTGGTACGACCTGCCACCTGTTTACGAACTCGGGTCTCTTGTCTCGAAATTCCGACGACCCAGCCACTCGGCTATCGTTACTTTTTTATATTTGGATTAATTAATAAAATCTACTGACATGGTACCATACACGTACACTTCCTCTACGCAAAATTACAAATTCCTCTTGCGTACGTATGTTTGGGGCGTTGGCTCCATCTAATAGAAATTATTCCAACTCAATATCCATAACTTTACCGCTATGAGGGCATCGAAATGATCACTGTTTACACCTTCATGATGCATATTTATTATTTTTTCAAGCATTTGTGCCATGCTATGTCTTTTGTTATTATATAAATGGTAATGTATATAATAAACGTATTTGGGTTACTGATATAATTCAACCATTCTCAAAAAAAATGGAGTTAACATTTTGCAAGTGAACGCATTTATAATGGTTTTCATAGATAAATTAAAAGCATGTATCCACGGTAAGCTGATTTGCAACCACACATCAAATACGTGAATGTTTATACATACAGGCACAACAACAATGATCAAACAAACTTGACATCAATTTTAGAGATATTTTTTAAAACTTATTAATTGTTACCTAGGGTCTCCCGACTATATAAGAGTGTATGGTATGAATAATGCGGACAATTTAAAAAAAAAATTTTTAATATATTTTTACAAGTTACATTTAGAGAAGTGGTACATCAAATCATCATCATTATAGTAATTCGCTATATTGGGTAACTCATATTTTAATTTCGAGTTAGAACTATGCTTTAAATTATCCGGTTTATAAATTTATAAACTAGAAAACGAGTTTCTTATTTTGATACCATTGTAATTTGTAATTGATAAGTTGAGCGATCGGTATACACATGTCCGGTTTACTTGATGACTTCTAAAACCTTATTCATTTATATAATACACTAGCTGCCCCACGCGGCTTTGCACGCGGTATAACATTTAACGCGGCATTCTAATTATTTTTCTAAAATGTTAAATTCTAAAAAAGGTAGCTTAAGTTACTAGTTATAACATCAGCAAATATTTTTGACCAAATTTTTTTTTTGTTAAAAGTACCCTGTGTTACTTCTAATACCTCCAAGAATATGTATGCAAAGTTTCATGATGATCGGTCGAGTAGTTTTCGCGTGAAAGCGTAACATACAAACTTACATTCACATTAAAATATTAGTAGGGATTGTATACGAGTAAATTAATAGATACACATATTTTAATTATTAAAAACATTTATATAAACATTACATACTGATTTCAGATTTATGTTAGGACGTACTATTTTATAGTGTATACTAGGAATCGTGATTTTTGTAATAGCAATGTTGCCTACATTCCTATTACAAAAATCACGATTCCTTTGAATTTCTATTAGTAATTATAAACAGACATATAGACAGACTTGAAAGAGCTAACACTGTGATCGTAGTTCTTCACCGGATTCGTTGAGCGAGCGCAGTGGTGGCGAAACTCGGGGCGCTCATGCATCTCCAGGGTCGCTTCACAAGCTCGCAGTGCCTTTGGTACGCTGTGAGGTACCGGAGGTGAGAGACGCGGCGGTGGCCGCATGCGGTCATATCAACGCGGAAGCTCTGAAGTGAGTCTATTTCGTTTCTTATCTTCACGCATTTCCCAATACAGAGGTAGCCAGAGGTTTAGACAATTTAGTCCTTTATGCCAACATTTTAACGGAGCTTATTTCGGTACAACGTAGGTGGTAGGACTGTTGCCGTCTCTTTGTCCACGCCAACAATATAAATCGTATGCGAGTTTTGAAAAAAACTCATTCCTTCCTCCTGGGCATCGAACTCAGGTCTTTTGGTCAGGTCTCTCGGCTATCGTGTAAGTCTATTGAATAACTGAAATATGTTTGTTCATAGAGTTTTAGAAGTAATGCATCGATCTTTATATGATTATAGTACAATGTTTGTTTTATTGCTTGTCCTTTTTGATGACGCTTGACTAAATATAATAACAATTGAATTTTGGAATATATTATCATGACGTATCAATGAGTGACATTTAGAAAATATAAATGTAATATAGTCCTAGTGTAACTATAATTAATATATAAAATTAATGAGCAAATTAATGTCGGACTACTTACACAAATCATTACTAATTAATTACATATTTAATTACAAAATTTGTACACCAGAGATGGTTAATGTGATGTGATCTTATGTAATGTTATTGTGTCAACCTGTATGTATATATGTACTCACATTATACAAATAAATAACTAAATAAAAGAATGCTTAAGATTGAAGATATAAGGGATCACCTTTGCCGTTACCACAGGTTTTGCACTGATGAAAGGGGATGCCATTATTGTCTGATTATTTAAAAACGTTATTAATAGTTGTTATTTCTAAATAAACCATTTAAAGATTTAGATTCGTGCAATAAAAAAAATTACACAGTAGCGGAGTGCCTCCATGGAGCTTATTTTCTTAATCAATAATGATTTTGCCCTTTGTGGATCAACTTGCAAAGCAAAACAATTTCAAAGTACAAGCTTCAATCATCAACTCATTCAAAATGTTAGAATCGAATCCGAGTTGTTAAAAAAGATAAAATATATAAATAAAGATATTGTTTATATTGTGAGATTTTTTTTTCTTGCGGAAAGTCCATTTATTTAGTACTTTTTCGAGTACTCGATTAAAAGTTTCGTTGTCAACGTCTTGGCTGTATTGAAATGACGCATATATTCTAGTTCTAACTCCTTATCATATGAAAACAGTTTCACCCTGGAATATTCTGTTCAATACTTTAAGTTCCTTTCTTTCACGCAAGCACTAGTTCACAGAAATGTTAATCAAAAAATGTTTTGTTATGTTTACAACAGAGATCTATTCGAGGAGCTCCTCCCCATACTCCGGGAGGCAGTGGATCGCAAGCAAGAGAATATGCGACGTCGTCGTCGAAGAGACGCGTTGCGCCTCCATCTCAACAAGATGCTGCTCATTATTGCGCAGCGTAATACATTTTCTAGCAGGTACAGCAACAGTAAAGTTTCGTGCAGTCAAATCGAAATGGGAATTTAATATAATAATAGAATAAATAAAAAATATCTTCACGCAATTCCCAATACAGGGGTAGACAGAGGTCAAGTCTTGACAATTAAGTCCCATTGACCCACCTTCCACCGAAGATATTTTCGGGACAACGTGACAAGTGATGAGCCCGTCGCCGTCTTTATGTCGAACCCAACGATACAATTCGAACATAAGTTTTGAAAAAACTCATTCCTTCCTTCTGGGCATCGAACTCAGGTCTTTTGGTCAGGTCTCTCGGCTATCGTGTAAGTCTATTGAATAACTGAAATATGTTTGTTCATAGAGTTTTAGAAGTAATGCATCGATCTTTATATGATTATAGTACAATGTTTGTTTTATTGCTTGTCCTTTTTGATGACGCTTGACTAAATATAATAACAATTGAATTTTGGAATATATTATCATGACGTATCAATGAGTGACATTTAGAAAATATAAATGTAATATAGTCCTAGTGTAACTATAATTAATATATAAAATTAATGAGCAAATTAATGTCGGACTACTTACACAAATCATTACTGATTAATTACATATTTAATTACAAAATTTGTACACCAGAGATGGTTAATGTGATGTGATCTTATGTAATGTTATTGTGTCAACCTGTATGTATATATGTACTCACATTATACAAATAAATAACTAAATAAAAGAATGCTTAAGATTGAAGATATAAGGGATCACCTTTGCCGTTACCACAGGTTTTGCACTGATGAAAGGGGATGCCATTATTGTCTGATTATTTAAAAACGTTATTAATAGTTGTTATTTCTAAATAAACCATTTAAAGATTTAGATTCGTGCAATAAAAAAAATTACACAGTAGCGGAGTGCCTCCATGGAGCTTATTTTCTTAATCAATAATGATTTTGCCCTTTGTGGATCAACTTGCAAAGCAAAACAATTTCAAAGTACAAGCTTCAATCATCAACTCATTCAAAATGTTAGAATCGAATCCGAGTTGTTAAAAAAGATAAAATATATAAATAAAGATATTGTATATATTGTGAGATTTTTTTTTCTTGCGGAAAGTCCATTTATTTAGTACTTTTTCGAGTACTCGATTAAAAGTTTCGTTGTCAACGTCTTGGCTGTATTGAAATGACGCATATATTCTAGTTCTAACTCCTTATCATATGAAAACAGTTTCACCCTGGAATATTCTGTTCAATACTTTAAGTTCCTTTCTTTCACGCAAGCACTAGTTCACAGAAATGTTAATCAAAAATGTTTTGTTATGTTTACAACAGAGATCTATTCGAGGAGCTCCTCCCCATACTCCGGGAGGCAGTGGATCGCAAGCAAGAGAATATGCGACGTCGTCGTCGAAGAGACGCGTTGCGCCTCCATCTCAACAAGATGCTGCTCATTATTGCGCAGCGTAATACATTTTCTAGCAGGTACAGCAACAGTAAAGTTTCGTGCAGTCAAATCGAAATGGGAATTTAATATAATAATAGAATAAATAAAAAAAATAACTTCACGCAATTCCCAATACAGGGGTAGACAGAGGTCAAGTCTTGACAATTAAGTCCCATTGACCCACCTTCCACCGAAGATAATTTCGGGACAACGTCGCTCGCTGTCTTTATGTCCAAGCCAACGATATTCGTACATAAGTTTTTGAAAAACCCCTACCAACTGGGGATCGAACTCCGGTCTATTGACTCGAAATTCCGACCACCTAACCACTCGACTATCGTGACTAGAATAAATTAATAGTAAATATCGAAATATCTAATATTTAATAATAGAAGAAATGTATAATTGGGACTAAATAATTTTTTACCAAATTTTAAACACTTAAATAATTTCTTCCAGACAATGGTTATTGTTATAGTATTTTACAATAGTTAAGTTCCTTTGACTCACCTTCCACCGAAGATATTTTCGGGACAACGTGACAAGTGATGAGCCCGTCGCCGTCTTTATGTCGAACCCAACGATACAATTCGAACATAAGTTTTTGAAAAACCCATTGGTACGAGCCTGACACCGGGGGCTCAAACTCGGGTCTCATGACCCGAAATTCCGACCACCCAACAACTCGGCTATCGTCACTTCCATTTACCGCATTCCTAATATGTATTCATAATTATCTATTTAGTTGTACTCAAAATATTCGTGTTTTCTTTTAGTACGTTCGCATTAGAGGGCGGGGTGTTGCACGCGTCCATAACGGAGTATCTGGACGGGGTGCGACAGTGCCTCGAGGTAGAAGGGGAGAAGGACGCGCCGGCCGCTAGGGAGCAGCGACTCACTTTCGCGGACTTCGTCACAGAGTTGGTGAAGAGTTTCCCGCGTAAGTTTCGAGTTTTTTTTTTTATCTCCTAAATTAAGCTAACCTCTTTGCTCTCTTTCACACGGTAACAGATCTAAAGGACTTGGTACTTTCTACAATGTAACAGGTGATGAATCCGTCTCCGTGATATTGATAAAATCCGGAAATACAAGAACATGCTAAAGTTTCGAAGAAATTCATTGTCACGTGCCTACCTCATAAAATTTGGTTTGTCAAATAGAGTGTAGATAACAAAAGATTCCGTAAAACCACGTAGAAATTGTTTACCTTCTATCCCGTGCCAAATAAAACACTACATGTGTTTTCTTATAAAAAAAAAATAACCACGTTTCTATGCTTCTAGTGGAAATGTACGGATCGCTGATGAAGAAGGAGCTCTGCCGTGGTCTGTTCTCGCTTTTCGCGGGCTGGTGCGGCCCCCTGGCGAAGAACCTCGGCTCGCTCATAACCCAGCCACAACAAGCGCCGGTGGAAACAGACGAGCGCTTGAATCTCTCCGCTCTCAGGGTATTTACATATACATACATAGATATACATAGACGGACATGGATAGGGACGATATCACATACATTGCTCTGATCCCAAAGTAGCTACAGCACTTGTGTTATGGCATCCGAAACAACGAAGCTACCGTAAACAGATCCTAGATAATGTAGAAAAAGTGGTTTTCTAGTAAGTTACCTCTCCGGGACTCGAACTCGAGATTTTAGAGCTGACAACATCATGAAAACCGGTACGCGCGGCGCTTGTCCACGGCGGTCGATCCCAGATGGCTCGTACTAATGCGTTTTTTAGAAGATTTATGTACGATTTATATCGTTTGACATAAATACGGCGATCAGAGCAGCGCCTGTCACGCTGTTCCCAAAAAAAAAAAAAAATGTCTTCGGTGTAAGGTGCATCGGAAAAACTATTCTGTCTACCGAATATTGCGATTGGCGTGATGATATTTTTTTATCTGCTACAGACAGTGGTAAATTAATTCCCAGCTGACGTGAGAAACATTGTAAGTGACATGCGTTTCTGTTTTGAAAGGCGATGAGCGCGCTCGTGTGTTGCGGGCCGTGCTTTGCACCGGTCGCGCTCGCTGAAGACGGATGTCTCTATCCGTGGCTGAGCGAAATGCTCTCGTCCACTAATGACAAGGTACGTTTTTTTTTTTTGTCTTTATACCCCACATAACGTATGATATCTGCTGCCTCTATTCAATTACTATGATTTAAATAATTATAATAATTATAAAAAAAGTCACGATGGCCGAGTTGTTGGGTGAGTTCGATCCCCAGGTGGCAGTACCAATGAGTTTTTCAAAAACTTATGCACGGATTTCATCGTTTGCTTGTTTGTACTTAAAGACGGCGACGGGCTCAACACCTGTCACGTTGTCCCGAAAATATCTTCGGTGGAAGGTGGGTCAATGGGACTTAATTGTCAAGACTTGACCTCTGTCTACCCCTGTATTGGGAATTTCGTGAAGATATTTTATATGTATATTTTTTTATAATAATGGCTGCATGGCAAGTCTACCACTGCAGGACGTAGGCCTCTGCCGCATGGGAAGGTTTGCCAAACGGATTGGCGATCGCAGTACCAGACACATTGCACTTGTCCTAGTCACTACCGACCAGTCCCCGGTTTGATTAATTTTGGTCTGGCATTCCTCAAGGCCATGCCGCCATCTGTCGGCAACCAAATCCATTTTCAATATCGCCACTTACGACACCCACAGGTGGGAAAGGGGAAATAAAAGGGGGTTGTGTATTCTTACGCCATAACGAAATTTATTATTTATGTAATTATAATTATATAACGACATCAAGCATATTATTAATCACTTTGAGTGATAAAGAAGAAATATTTTATTAAAAATGTTTGTTATCCCTTTTGGTTCCTATCACACGACATCCATTGAAAATACACGGTATTTTGTTATGGTTGTTGTAAACTATACTCGACTATGGAGGTATACCATAGGTAGTTAAAATGTGCGGGCGTTACCTTGGCCGATTGAAAGCGAAACGAAGAGATATATTACCCTTATCACTAAAATTGATTAGGGCGTGGTAAAGGTTTGGGCACGTTGAGCGAATGAGCGAAGACCGAATGGTGAAGAAAATATATTGCGCGAAAGTTAATATTAAAAGGGGTCGAGGTAGGCCGAGACTAACGAAGACCATGTGAGTAAATTGTACGAAGACGTGGGAGTCAAGAGTACGCGGAACACGTATAAAGAAGAGAGAGACAGAGTACGTATGAAGAAAACGATGAATCTGAAAGAAGCGAAAGAGGTATGTATGGATCGTGACACTTGGTGGTCTGTTCTCTCTGGCTACCCCATCAGGGACTGTGCGTGAAGATAAATAAATATCTAAACTATACTCTAAATTGTGAGCATCCCTCGTGTAGATCTACGAACTGGCCCGCGAGACGATAGTGCTCTTACTGGACTGCAACCCCGACATTGGCCCACTGCTGGACTGGACCGTGGACAAGTGCTACACCGGACCGCCGCGGGTCGCAGACGGCTGCTTCATGGCCCTAGCGACTATTTTCAGCGCGAGGTAAGTAGTTTTATACTCACCCAATGCCCTATAAAAGGTTACTGAATGGCTTCGGCCTCTCTTACAAGGTCGATTTGTCATTTGCTTGGAAGACGTAATGGCGTTAGCAGTACCAGATACTCTGCCTAATTTGATTGGATAGAATTTGAAAATCAATACCTAATAACTGCCTTATAAAAGGCCACAATAACCGAGAGGTTGGGTGATCAGAACTCAAGTCAAGAGACCAATGGGTTTGGCTCGTACCAATCAAAACTTGGTCTACGATTTATATATCCTTGGCTTGGACATCGGCTCGGACATTGGAGACGGCTACTGGCTCACTACCAGGCACGTTGTCACAAAAAATGACTTCGTTGAAAGGTAGTAAGGACTTAATTGTCTAGACCTCTGTCTATCCCAGTATTGGGAATGACGTAAAGATATTTATTTTATTTCTTTATTATAACTTTCTCGGCCATCAACGAGGGATTTTGCATGACAAATAAGTTAATAGAACCAAGTAGCCAGACGGAAGCCCTTAGAAAAGTGCCTTATTCTAGTTTTATGTGCACAGCTAAGTTCTAGGGGCCTCAGTTTTTAAAAGGTTATTTTGAATTAACCTTTTAGTAGTGACAGTTAACAATATATGGCTATTGTAGATATGGCTGTAGTAGATAAAGGTCTATGTAATTATGTCCTAGTAAGTATATCCTACAATAGGTCCTATATAAGTATGTATCGGCTTGCAACCTCCTTGGAAGAGTGGCTTACACACCGGTTTTCATGGTATTTGCCGGCTTCATTCAATGATTCTCGGACCTCTTTTTCTGTATTATCTCGAGTCTGGATGATTCTGGTACCCTTATTGTTTCCGATTTTATAGAATTAATGGTTTAGTATCTAACTTTAGGATTAGAGCAACGTATGTGATGTCGATCCTATCTATGTATTTATGAATGGATGTCTCGCGGACTTATTTTTTAGAAACGCCTTGTTAATGATGATGGGCCTGTATTAGCTAAGTGTGGCGTGGCTTATTGGTTAAAATGTAAAGAGGTCTTTGCATTATAAAACACATGTGAACTCAACAATATGTTGTTTTGAATTTCAAGTATCAATAAAATAGAATAGTTATTGTATCAACTCCTCAATATTTGTAAATAATTTATTATTTATTTATTTATTTATTTATACACTTTATTGCACACACCATAACAGAAATATTATAAACAGAATATACATTTAAAAAGGTCATATACAGTGGTTGTACAAAGGGCGGCCTTATCGCTTAAATAGCGATTTCTTCCAGGCAGACCTTTCACAGAGAATATTAAGTAAAAATTTCCCGGGGGTGTGTACACATTAATAAGGAAGCACAATTAAATATATCATACAAAAAATAAAGAATAGATACACTTTACCTACGAAAAAAAAAACAGTGAAAAACAACGAAAACAAATACATATGTAAAGAAAAAGAAAAAACTCAAAATTATCCCATTAATTTTCCTAAATAATACAGTTTGATTTTATTTTTAAATAATTCAAGGCTCTTAGCCCTCCTTATGTCAACCGGGAGCGAATTCCACAGCGACACTGCTTTTACGTGAAAGGAGGAATGATAAAAATTCGAGCTATGAGCGGGCATTCGCAAAATTAATTTGTCTGCCAATCTTGAATAGTCTTTATTTTCGCCCATAAACTCGAACTTTTCCTTGAGATAGTTCGACGTTTTAGGATCAAATAGTACACAGTACAGCAGAGATATAATGTGGGTATTCCGACGAAGTCTAATAGGGAGCCACTTGAGCTTAGCGCGAAACTCTGATACATGATCATATTTGCGAAGACCAAATATGAACCTAATAACGAAATTTTGAAGACGCTCAAGTTTATTCAAATTCTCCTCAGTGATGTTCGAATAACATGCATCAGCATAGTCTAGGATGGGAAGTAACAAAGTCTGTGCCAATAAAATTCTTGTGGGAATGGGAAGAAAATTGCGCAATCTTCGTAAAGAGGAGGCTGCCGCAAACAATTTTTTACTTGTCTCTTTGATATGCAACGACCAAGAAAGAGACTGATCTATGTATAGTCCTAGATCTTTAACAGATTTACTAAAGGGTACAACATTGCCATCAAGACAAATTTCAGGTAATATATTTACGTTAATTTTGGAAATCTGGTTTCTATTTCAAACAATTATAGCTTGGGTTTTATTAGGGTTCAAATTGAGACCAAAACACCTGCTCCAATCGTGGATTGAAGCAAGGATCAAATTAGTGTCGTTAATGGCATTGGCCAAGTTACCAAGTGATGTATGTGAGTAAATCTGAAGATCGTCTGCATACAAATGGTAGAGAGAAGATATTCGTGGAGTGATAGTATTGATAAACACAGAAAATAAGAGAGGAGACAACACGCCACCCTGCGGTACGCCGGCAAGTAGATACAGCATTACCTATTGAAATACGTTGCCGACGACCACACAGATAACTTTGAAACCATTCAATTACGTCTGGAGATATCTTAATCGAACGCAGCACACACAATAATAAAACAAAATCCACAGTATTGAAGGCATTACTAAAATCTAATAGCGTAAGTATCGTAAGCTGCTTACTGTCCATACGCCACCGAATGTCGTCAATAATTTTTATTAATGCGGTAGCCGTACTATGACCAGGTCTGAACCCTGACTGAAAAGGATCGAGAAGGAAATTTTTTTTTATGAAATTATAAAGTTGTTGAAAAACTAAACGTTCCAAAACTTTTGAGAGGAACGGAAGCATAGATATAGGACGATAGTCAGAAAAGGTACAAGGATTATTTTTTTTGGGGAGCGGGATCAGATTGGCATCATTCCATACCCGATTTTGAGGAAATCCTAAAATTAAGTAAATGAGTCAAAAATAATGTGTTTTATTGTGAAGCATGTCGGTCAAGACTAATTCGTTTTATCTACAGAAGGCGCTATTTGTATTTTTTTAAAGTAGTAGTGTGTACGTGAATTAGATTACATGTTTGGTTTAAGATGCTTTAGGGTCGAATTAAAACTTATTGATTCTATATTTTTTCGTATGTCTCTTTTACTTCTAACTGAATTTTTAACAAGACTTCTTTCGTATTTAGAACAACTGCAACTGCGCATTTTACTAAACAAAATTAACCACACAAAATTAAGAATACCCTTAGGAGCCTTAAGGGTCAGAAATATGTAGAAGTAAAACTTTCAGTTTGTTACTTAGTTAAATATAAACCAGAGCATTGCGCGTGTGAATTTTCCCGCACAAACCGCTAGAAATGGTTTTGTAAACGAGGTAATCAGAAGGCAAATTATACTTAACTTAATTATTCAAAATTAAATTAGCAACTCTCATTATGTACCATTTCAAAAACGTTTTATTTATCTTCACGCACAGTCCCTGACGGGGTAGCCTGACAGAACAGATCGCCAAGTATTACGATCCATACATACGTCTTTCGCTTCTTTCAGATTCATTATTTTCTTCAATTATACACGTCTAGGTATCCGAGTACTCTTGACCCTCCCCTCTTCGAGTAATTTGCTCACATTGTCTTTCGAAAGTTAGTCTCGGCCTACCTCGACACCGTTTAATATTAGCTTCCGCGCTATATATTTTCATTACCATTCGGTCTTCGCTCATTCGCTCAACGTGCCCAAACCATCGAAGCACGCCCTTATTAATTTTAGCGACAAGGGCGTATTTCATAAATTATGATTTTTCTGTACAATCTTTCACACCCATTTTGAAGTCCAGATGATATTTTTCTAAATACGTTAAAACAAATAATTTTATAATGTTATTAACAACTTACGTACCAATTTTTCGTACTTCTGAATTCAGAAATGATATAATTCGAACTTTCAACCCATTTATGGTGAGATCCGTGTCAAACTTCTTTTTTTAAGGTCAAGTGAGGTCAATAAATGTTCGCGAGGGCTGACCCTCGAGAACCTTTCTTCTCCAACGGTTTCCAGTCCTACAAACTATGTGGTCGCCCAATGGGAGCGGCGACATAGTTTGCACAATGGCGCGAGCACGCTTTTTCGTACTGATTCTTACTATGTCGCTTACCCTATTTCTGCTGCGGACATCGTTACTGATTCTATCACGTAGAGAATAATCAGAAAAAAGAAATATATGCTTGCTATGAAGAATCACATATGTATAATAAAATATAAAAAATAAGAACTACCGAGAAGAAATAAAAAATAAAAATAATAAAACAACGGAACTACCGAGGATTCCTTTGGAAAGTAGATGTTTTTAACGTTGAAAAATGAACGAAGTCACTCTTTTGAACATTGATATCTGTTATTGTAAGTTGAATCTAAAATAAGGTACCATACCGTAGATAGATGGGTAAGATTATGAAGGTAAAAATAATTAACGGTCGATATGTCGTTATTGGTCTTTGATGTCGTGACACATTCGATTAATAAAAAAGATAGTCCATTGACGTTCGTTGCACATTTTGTTCATTCAACTGTAATTTGCTGTTACGTGTACGCCCGAAAGGAAATGCTTAATGAATTTATATGTAATCAAACGCCTCTGCTGCGTCAATTTTGCGAACAAAACATTGTCGATCGAACGTGTTCATTGTTTGATAAACCTGCCTTTTGTTCGTGAAATTGTCGCCACAAACGTGGCTACACACTATATCGTATAAATAGATAGGCGGACGTTTCGAGACCAAATCATGGACGTCCTGAAAAAAGGCCAGGTCAAGAGTACCCTAAATCGAAGAGAATGTATGAAGGGAATAATGAAAGTGGACGAAGCGAAACAAGTATGTAAGGATCGTAGCAAGTGGAAAGAAGTGATCTCTGCCTACCCCTACGGGAAAGAGGCGTGAATATATGTATGTATGTATGTAATTTTATGTCTTTACGGTGTTACAACTCCCTCTCTTGTAGTTGTCTTAAGAGGCGACTGAAGGCTTTTAAATGCTATTGCTGACAGAGATATGACGGATTAACCATTAAATTATTAAAATTGTCGTGAGACATTATTAATCTAATAATTAAAAACGGCTGAAGTCACTTTATAATAATCGGTGTGGGTACCGACTAGTAAGTAACTACGACATAAGGTTGAATGGAATGAGTTCGCGCTCGCGTCCCGCCTCGCACAGCGCGCCTGAGCGCACAACGCGCGGCTTTACTTGGTAGCGGGCGCGTGCTGTGCCGGCGGTGTCTCATTCCACACACCCTGATGAAGGATGTCCGATAGGTCCGAAACTAGTCGGTACCTACACCGATTATTATAATGTTTAGCCGTTTTTAATTATTGGATTAACCATATTTAAAGAATATCATATCATAAATCATCAGAGCTGTGATGAGCAGCAGCGTCTATGTTGTGAGGTGTCTGGTGCTATGACCGCTAAACCGCTTTCGAAGCGTAACGATAAATGGCTAGATCATTACGGGATACCTTTCTCGTAATGGTCCTTGTAGTACGTATGTGTTTTGTTTATTGGGATATTATAGGTTAAATATCCAACGTAATTGCTTACACAGACGGAGCAGTAGTCATAAATTCATTCATCATGTGCATAAAATAATGTATATTAAACGAAAAAAATTATTACAAAGCTGAGCATCGCTTACATGCTTAAATATTCATAAAGGTATACAAGAGCTTGTGTAATAAAATTTAAAACGTGGGCGACGTTATACTTTGACATGAACTTGGGTGTAAGTGTAAAAATAGTATTCATACAAATTATCGATTTTATTATGAATTGTTCGGTAACAAGTCGATGTAACATAAGTTACATAATTATAATACGACTATCATAAGATTTGGGTCCATGTCTTTCTACATACTGCTCTGATTATGTTGAAACTTGCACTGATAATAACATCCACTTGAAAAAATACCACTTTTAAAAAGAACACAAAAAAGAAATCAATACCTTCTCAGTAAAATTTGTTAATTATTAATTTATTTAAAGTTTCACGACACATACATTTCATGTTAGTGATATCATATTAAAAAGAAACTGTTAATACCAATAACGAAAGAAAAAAAAATATATACTAATCATACATATGTACACCCTGAGTATAAATTTGAATTATTTGAATCTTTCGCTTATTTTCACTGGTTATTCTTTAATGATAAATTTTATAATTAATTTTTTTTACAATTATTTTTCATTAAGTTCGCTATTATTGTATTGCGATTTATTCATTATTTGTTTCATTTGATATGTAACAATTTTAACTTAGAAACATGTTATTTGCATTTTTGTGTACTTTTTGAAACCGGTTCATTCATTTTAATTTTGCCACATTTAGTGTAGCAAACATAAGTACGCAGTGAGTACAATGATAGGTACTTAGTAGGCACAATTTTATGGAAGGCCGTAGCTCGTAAGTGAAGTCAGTATTCTGGACGATACTAATGATGATGACAGTAAGTGGGTTGGATATGAGAAAATCCTACTAACCAGTCAGCAACAATCAATTAAACGCCCAATTCATCTCTTATCATGCAATGCTTATCGTGACTTGATACTTGTCAGACAGATAATAGGACCAAACTGTAAGTGTAGGGAGAGTACAGTGATGGGAAGTATACTGCAAGTATAATTTACAAATACCTTTCTTATTTGAAACTTGGACGTATAAGTTCATGAGATAAAAAAATATAAAAAAATATAGTACTACTACTATAACATATAGAGAACCGACTTCATAGAAAAGGAGAATCCATTGTATTGAAGTCTGGGTATAATTTACGGCGTGAATTTAAACGACTTTTTAAACGAAAGGCACGATTTCCGTGTATAAGAATCTTCTGGTAGCGTTAGATAATTTTTTTTATTTTAAAATTTGATTTATTTCCAACTGTCTGGAGGTAAATAGAAGAAAATCAGTCGCATGAATGGGAATATCCTTTCATAATTGTAAGTTTATGTTACGTAAAGTATGAAGAAGTTTAGACGAGCCGCCTACAACTTTATTAACTTCTGTAAATGCTCTAGAATCGAAGTCTCTTAAATTACTCTACTTTTTCGTCTATGGTGACGAATAACTACAACTTAGTTGTAATACTATGTAAGTCGAAGCAAAAAACATTTTGAACCTTCTTATTAAGCCTTTAGCGCCAATTAAACTTTACTGGTAGTTATTCACATCGATCTGAATCTACGCGTAAAAGTTATATACTAAGTTTGTTCTTCAAACATGGATTTTTAGGCATACGCACGTTCGAATAAAACTACAGAACCCTTACAGGATCACTCGTGTTTCCGTCTGTTCGTCCGTCACAGTTAATACAGATGTATTACATATACAATTTCTGTGACACAAATGCAGAGCTGGACGTGAACATGCAAAAATTTGCAAACTGCGTCGTTGTCTGCAACGAAATCAATTGAAAGAGCTTGTACAGAGGATCTCAAATATATTTTTTGTAATTATAATAAATTGTTTTGCTTATTTCCGAAACTACTAACTACTCAGGAAAAAAATATAAAAGGGTCCAAGTCTATCAAGCTAAAAAGATTATTAAATAAACAAAGCTTAATAAATAACGAAGCTTATTATAAGACAAATTACACACCTTTAATAGTATATTTGTAAGAAAATGTTTCCCGTCTCCCTGGGAACTTAGGGGTGTAAAGTATTTTATAATAATAAATATTCAAGGACTTGTCTAAATTTCTATTCAAACCATTAGATACTTAGTTTTTGCAGCCACTAACATACGGATGCTCAATATTTTATTTATGTATCGGTTCTCTGGTCTCGGCGCTTGTGGTACATTCGTTGTTTCTGCTTTCATAATAGAAGTGCTTAAGCTGCCTACTTTGGGATCAGAGCAATGTATATGATGTCCCTATCAATGTATATATATATTTAGATAGTCACGATAGCCGAGTGGTTGGATGGTCGTAATTTCGAGTCAAGAGACCCGAGTTCGATCCCCAGGTGGCAGGCTCGTACCAACGGGTTTTTGAAAAACTTATGTACGAATTACATCGTTCGCTTGGACATAAAGACGGCGACGGGCTCACCACCTGTCACGTTATCCCGAAAATGTCTTCGGTGGAAGGTGCGTCGAAGGGACTTAATTGTCTAGATTAGACCTCTGTCTACCCCTGTATTGGGGATTGTGTGAAGATATTTATATTTATTATTATTTTTATTTATTTTTGGTACACATATTAACTGCACATATAAACTGAACACTGTGAATGACGCAACTGTACTTTCTGATTAAAATGTATAACAGGCAACACTGACGGCAATTTATTTCCACCCTATTTGGCTGCCCAAATTATAAATGCATAGAATATGGATATTTTGGAACGCGTGTAATTATTATCTGTTAGTAAAATTACTCATTAAACGATTAATTTTGGCCGTCACAGTTATAATGGCCTATAAAAATGCACTGCATTACATAGGCCTGTCCTACTGGACAGGACGGTACGATTTGCTCCCGATCGTAGTACCACCTAAGACTCTACTGCCCCTTATTGTTCTGCTGAATTTTGGTCTAATATTTTTTTTACATGAATTTCCCGCCATCTATCGGAAGTCTACAGCATTTTAAAGCTTTTCCTTAAGATGCCTATTTCGACATCCACGGGAAAAAGGGGGTGGTATATTCTTACGCTAAAACTACACGGCTTTCATGTTAATTTTATTAAATACATACATACATACGTAACGGCCTGTAGAAGTCTTCTGGAGATTGGACATAGACCTCTCCCATACGGCAAAGTTTGCCACTCTTGGGAGTATAATCGCCACCCTTGGGAGGCGGATTGGTGATCGCAGTAACAGATAGCGCGCAAATTTGAAGCTATAATCAGTGAACTTTTTTTTGCTGATATTTTTCGTTATCGTTATCCTTCCATCCATCAGCCATCAGTCGGTAGCCAATGTATATTGAAGGTCTTTCCCTTAGTACCTTTTCATATATAAATGAACTCTGGTGGTTGTTTTTGTGAGTTAATATTTCGGGCATACATTACATTTCAATACACAGATTACTAATGTGTAATTACTGTATAATTCGATATCCCTTAAAAAGCAGTCTATAGTATGATTAATAAAAATCTATTATATCCTTCGTGTGGTTTCAGTAAATTATTTCACCTTTTTCCGTTGCCACTACTATAAAAGCTTTTAAAGGCTCCCGTCAGACCTAGTCTTGAGTCAAATTGTTAAAATACATAGTCACGTTAGAAACGTGTTGGAATATGTATATATTATTTTCATTTTATTTTGTGAAACTTAGAATTATTTAATTCTGTAACATTCTTATTTTCTATATTTCCTAATACTTGGGTAGACATATTAATAGACAATTATTTCTTTAGACCCACACGTTACCGAATTTTGTTTAGGACTTAATACCAGTTTTTGCTATGCTGATACTTAAATATTAATATCAGGATATCGTATAAACATTTGTACTATTTCACGTATTTTTTTTTATATTTGAAATCCCATTCAGTTTCAAATTTAAAGGTATGATAAGTCTAAATTTGCTAACGTGTATAGACGAAGCCGGTAACCGTCGAAAAGTATTAATTATAACGCAATATTATTATAACACAAAAGATTTATCTCATCCCTCTCAGAACATATATGAAGTTTTATAAGGGTGTGTCCAAATCTGGCGAATGCGCCGTGGGCGTGGCGCCGCTCGAAATCTGCGCTCGTTCATTAAAGTTGGAGCGCTGTTTCTGCGCCACAAATCGCACAGCGCATTCACCTGATTTGGATGTACCCTTAAAGTCTAATAAATAAACAATTAAATAGATTGCTCCGATCCCAATGTAAGATGCTAAAATGCACTTTTGATATGGGAATCGGAAACAACGAAAGGCTCTATAAACACCCAGACCCGAGAAAATGTAGAAAAAGTGGTTTTTCTATTTAGACCCGATCGGAAATCGAACCCGGAAAACCGGTGTTTACTCCTTAATATGCCACCATCTTGAAAGTTCATAACTTTAAAAACTTATTTTTCATTTTAGGCATGTTTATGTCTTATGAACGTAAAAAAACTATACCGACCCGTACACGAACATTTCAGAGAAGAACAATGCACCTTAAATCTTGTTATTGACCGCTGTAGAAAGAATTCAGATATCAACAGGTGGACTGTTAGCTCCCTCCTCTCGTGAATACAACTCTAGCTTTATTAATTAAGCCAAGCGTCTCTAGAAAAAGAATGATGCATTAAGAATTTAGAACGTAGAAACATGGCTATCATAGTACGAGCTAATATTAAATTAGCTATTTTTTAAATTCCATTTTCTCGTTTCATCCTGAAATAATTTTTATAATTCCACGCGATGCTTTAATCATACGTAAGTATACTTCAGCTGATAAACAAATATCTTTGTACCTTTCTCTATAAAATAAGATGTGTTTGTTTGCCCTCGAAACGTTATTTTACATATTATTTGATGTCGAAGAGAAATGACGAAGGTTAAGTGTTACTTAAGATGTCTTATCAAAGATTTTTCTGTCTAATGTTTTTCTTCACTTTATATAATTTATGAGTACTTACAAAATACGAAGGTACTGTAAGTAAAGTAATCTACATATTTATGCAAATAGAAAAGATGTAGATGGATAGACTTGAAATTTTGACAGGTTGCTTCAATTATAACCTAGAGTGTTTATTGTAACAATGTATTTAACGTTGTATTCCAATGGTCTTACGGGAATGACAAATATTTAACTTTTAACTGTCTGGACGATGAATGTTACCAGGAAAGCTGTACGTTCGCGGAAACAATAAAAAAATATATGTTTCGTGGACGTGTAATGTTTTTTTTTATTTTTTCTCAATTTTTTTATTGTTTCTCAAAAAATATTGGTATAAATAAATGCTTTTGCCTAATAATAGAGAGCTGGTGGTTATTTTATATATAACTTTTACTGTTAGTGTTTTTAATGTTTATAATTCCCACCAAAGATACTTTCTTATATGAAATCGACGTTACTAGAAACACTCAGACCCATGACAATGTAGAAAAAGTGTAGTGTTTGGTTACTGACCGGAAGTGCCTCCGGGAATCAAACCTAATAGCTGACGACACCATGAAGACCGGACCTTACGCTACTCGTCCACGTACTTTGTCATATATGTTTATCTATTATAATCACTATAGCCGAGTGGTTGGGTGGTCGGAATTTCGAGTCGAGAGATCCGAGTTCGAGCCCTAGGTGGCAGGCTCGTACCAATAGGTTTTTCAAAAACTTATGTACGAATTATATCGTGGGCTTGGACATAAAGACGGCGACGGGCTCACCACCTGTCACGTTGTCCGGAAAATATTTCGATAATAATTAAATCTTGCGTGGAAGGTGGGCCGAAGGGACTTAATTGTCTAGACTAGATCTCTGTCTACTCCTACATTGGGAATTGCGTCAAGATATTTTTATATTTTTTTTATTATATACATGTAATTTTCATTGTAATTCAGAAAATTCAATTCAAATTGTAGTCTAAACTAAAGTGTAAAGTCCATTTTCATTAACCCCTTTCAATCCCCGCTGTTCGGTGGGCAGCGGCATACATCATCAGACTGTTGCGGAACAGTAAAGGTTAAAGGGATTCGCCCCCCACGAGTAAACTGTGTGCTCTGTCGCTTATTGAAAGTGCAGTCAGGTGCTTTGTACAACGTAGGGGCTAAGTTTAAAGCGGATTATGAAAATCCGGGATAAATTCAGGCAGTATATTAAGTAAAAGTTATTTTATAGTTTACAAAAATGTTAATATTCTTTAATGCTTAGTGTGTATGTATCATCATGTACAGATGCTATCTGTCTCTGATCTGTCTGCTCACATTGCTTACCCCCTCCCCCTTCCCCCACTGTTTAGAATGCTAGACTAGTAATACTAATGAAGACAAAGTACTAGTGAAGAATACTGGTAATTATTTAATTTGTAACAAATTAAAGGACTCAATTATACTTAAAGATAATGTTTAATACGATCCAGTAGATAATTACGTAAAGTCGTAAGGTAAAGCTATCTGGTGATCAAAAAATTATAAAGACAACCATGGATATATTCCAGAGCTGGATAGTCGTTAGGGTTAAAAGTTTTTCTTTTTCCTTTCGCTTAGGCCTTTATTCTTTTTTTTATTCTCTGACTCACGGGAAAAAACAGCGTACTCTTCTTCTCAGACTTTAATACCACCAAACATCAATGTTTCTACTTACCGTAAATTGTATATAACTAAAAGTAATGAAACTTTCGGATTATTGATTAAATAATAGCTTCTAACGTTTCCAATGGTGTTTTATTTATACGTTAGTAACAGTATTAAGTATTTATGGCGACACTGAGGGGTATAAAAGTTTATAATGTTACTTTAAATCGGTAGTGTAAGAAAAGTAGAATCGAAAGTAATCGTCGTGTGTTTTCGAAACCTGTTTATGTTTTCGAATTTTTCTTTCCATCTTAGTAAAGGTTCACTGTTGGATGGATTAAGATCCAAAGCACCTGAAGTTGGCACTAGCGTTGACCCTTATGGATATTCCTTATTTTATATCTTCACGCAATTTCCCAATGTCTAGGAAGACAGAGGTCTAGACAATGCAGCCTTTTGTAACCCCCTTTTACCGAAGCCCATTTTGGACAAGTGATCGATGGTGAGCTTTTAGTCGCCTTAGTCTCCATGGCAACTGTACAATATACTTACACAGATACATTGTACGGTAGAAATATAAGAATAGAAAAATTCATATATACATATAAACACCCATGACTCAGTTCTAACCTAGTCACTATCACCTTTTTTATAATTACCTTACATGTACGGAGGGTACTTGTACATGTACAAATACGGGTGATGTCGCGCTCGCACCGACTTAAACCCAACGGTGGTCTCGCACACCTTCTGGCTACATGCGCCGGCATAATGACGCGTCTACCACCTTGGTTTTCAAACCCACATGGGCGCCATGTAAGTTCCTCTTGGTGGGGCATAGTAACCGTGATTTGGAGACCTACGGTGACCAAATCACGTTTACTAAGCCCCACCGCCACGACATGGCAGGAACCAGTTCGGGGGGAGTAACTAACTACCACAGAGCCTATCGGGACGGTTATTCATTGATGTTTTCAATAACGTCCAGGTTTAACTTTAAAAACTCCAATTTAAATATTCACACCAAATTCACGATAGCCGAGTGGCTTGGTAGTCAGAATTTCGAGTCAAGAGACCCGATTTCGATCCCCAGGTGGCAGGCTCGAATCAATGGGTTTTTCAAAAGCTTATGTACTAATTATATCGTTGGCTTGGATTTAACGCTTGGACGGTGACGGGCTCATCACCTGTCACGTTGTCCCGAAAATATCTTCGGGGGAAGGGACTTAATTGTTTAGACTAGACCTCTGTCTACCCCTGTATTGGGAATTGCGTGAAGATATTTACTTATTTATTTATTTATTTTTTCACCAAATTAATTCACATGTCAATTTAAAATATCTTGTTTCATTGAAATATGATCTACGTAGAGAAAGCGCGGTGATTGTGATTTTCACATTTCAAAAATAGCCGAAAACCGAAGGCATCCTTTGATAGACATGAAATTGCATTCAGTGATAAAAATTCTCCTTGGAAATTGAGTAGGAACCGAAGATTTACAAATTTTAACACGCTAGACGTTGTTAACGGTACGGTTGTTATTGATAAGTAGTGCTAGCATTAAAAAAAACATTAGCAAGGTGAACAGTTGCCGTGTGGTTACGCCTTAAAAATAATACTACCCTCTTTCTATTCGTGGGTGGCGTAAGAGGAGACTAAGGGTAAAGCCTAGAACATATAAGACAATTGGCATTATAACCATCTCGAAAAATACCAGATAAAAGTTAGGCAGACCGGTGATGGGCTAACGTTTAAGGTACGAGATATCTGGTACTGCAATCGCCAATACGCTTTACAACCAAGGCGATTTTAGCTAATCCTCCCATATGGGAGAGGCCACTATCCTGCACTGGACTTTAGTAAGCCTTTATGTATAAATGGGAATAGACTTACATATGCGAAAAGTTAGTATGAAAGAAGATATTTTTGAATTGAAACTTTTACTAGCTACGGTAGTCAACGAAGAAGCCTGATGCCGTGATTGGAATTCAACCTCCTCCGAGAAAGTAGCTGGAAAGAAGGAGCTGGAGAGTCGCTTCTACTCTTAGTAAAGATGACGTCTTTAACCTAAAAAGTTTCACATCTAACGCGTGGCGATCCACGAACTCTTTATTCTGTGTTACTTTGAGAGTTTAGTGTTGGGTGCCACAGAAGCTCTAATGAAATGGTGATGCGGCTCTCAACTTTATTACAATTATTGCATGTTATCAGTATAATCCAGAAATAAAGCGACTTTTTATGGAAGTAGTATGAGTAACGAATGAACAGTCCAACGATCCACCGGATGGTTAGTGGTGGAAAGAGGACACTGATACTTTCTGACCATGGAGTCCGACAACAGATGTAACACTGTTTTTTAACTGAATAAATATATAAGAGTGTTGCACTGATTCAGACGTATCGTCCTAGACGAAGTAACGTCAACTTAGCAACGTTTGCTTTTTATTACAACGTTTAAAGTACAGGAAAGATTTGGTTCTTAATTTTTTTCTTTGTCGGAGGTCTTATATCAGTTCATAAACGAGTGATTAAAAAGACGTAAAGAAGAAGGTAAGCCTATGCCTAATGGCATAATTACAAATGTTTGCCAAAATGCGACTGGAGACAAGCGTCAGCTGCATTTCTTCTAAGTTCATAAAGCATGTACTAAAAACAAGAGATTGATTGTGAGTCATCAAAGCCTTTAAGTTTGACCTTGAAAAGTCAATAATAAATAATAGTCAGTAATCAAAGTCAATAATGCACTGCCTCAAACGCTTTCGCGTTACGAAGCGTGCAATTGAGTTTTAACGATATTCCGATCTCGATCCGCCCACGCGACCGAAGTAAATCGATGTCTACATTATTTCGAAATCAAATTGATGTAGGAAAAAACCAGTGATTGTTAAAAGGTGCACTGCATGCAATTCTCGATATAAGATCCCCTTCTGTGTGCGTTAGTATTAATGCAGGCTAATTTAAGTAAAGCCTTCAATGATGCTAAGACGATGAAATTAAAATTATAAGCTAAGCAAAATTTCATTTTAAACAAATGGAGATAGGTGTTCCAAATTGCCTACGATATACTGCAATGTTCTGTTAAAAACGGCTTAGCACCTATTGTGGGATTGAAGCCCAATGATAAAAGATACGACGACCCTCTTCTTCAGCGGACTCACGAGCTCCGTCAGCATGCATCTGATGTGTTTTTTGACGCTTCTCGTCTCAAGGGGACATAGATGTCGCCGCCAAACTCATTTATTAGGTAAGCGTGACACGTAGTTACCTAAGCATGCACCAACGTGCCACGTTTTCCCAATAAATACGCCAGCGAACGTAATTTCGTTATTTAATCATTGCTGCACCCACGGCACGTGAAATTTGTGCTCTCTTCCAAGCGACAGTTTGAGCTCGACTCCACTTATTAACATCCGCTCGATACGTTGCATCACTGTACTTTAGTTTTAGGATTCGAACTAGACTGTTTTCTTTTGAGATTTACTTTATTCAATGATTACTTAATCTAGTTTTATTTTTAATGGTGTCCTTGTTGTATTTAAAAATTGAATGTCAAGTTTCTCGATATTTTCAATCGTACGCTTAAAAACGATAATAATGTTTTGAAAATCTTTTGTTTTTCTATATTATATAGAATATATTTTACTCGATGGATTTCGAAATATTCATTCAACAATATTATTTATTCATATATAACGTACAATAAATGAAAAGAAACCAGTTTATGGAATTATTTTAACCCTATTTTTTATATATTCTTTTACTACATAGTATCTATGACGTGTACCGTAGAAGCTAAATATGCGAAAAGTCGTGTAAATCTTCAAACATTTATATAACGGGATATATCTATGAAAAAACCCGTACCAGAATTAAGCAGATTGTTTTTCACCTGCGAAAATTATCATATTTAGGTAAAGTAACGTGTTTTGTTACTGAGAAACGAAAGAATGAATAAAATGAATGAAGGAAAGAAATGAATTCACTGTTAAGCTCGCCCCATCCACGTCAACTTTATGTAAAACAACCCTAAATTACTGCATCCAACGCAATATTTTTCCACGCTCAGGGTCGACTGATAGAAAATACCGATAGGTGTTTTATTAGCCTTTGTACCCTTTGAAGTGCAGTAATGCATTGGACTATGTTTCATTATACATATGACAAATAATAGAATGAGTAGTAATTAAAAAAACAGAATTGTTTCACATATTGATTTTACATTTTGTATTTGTGCCAACACTATACAATTAAATCGAAAACCTTACACACATGCGTAAATATATGACGGTCTGTAAAAGTCCACTGCAAGACTTAAGTCTTTCACATAATTCCCACGCTTGGCAAGTCGATCGGCGATCGCAGTACTTGACTTATAAAATTACTGCAAATCGCCATGCTCCAGAACCGCATATTCAATCACAATATAAAATCACTTCGCACGCTATCATTTCTTAATTATGTTTTTGTAATTTTGGTCCATGGTTATCCCGTCTTCTAAACAATAACGATGACACTAGTTATTTTTAAAACTTATCCTTCAGTCGCCTCTTACGAGTCCCTAGTAAAAAAAAGTGAGTTGTAAATTGTAAAGCCACACAGCTGTGTATAGTTTTCACATATTGTAGTTGAGTTTGTGTTTGAGAGACAATGGAGTCCGTTAACCGCAGTTTTATTCGCACGTACGGCTCGTAATTACAGGCATTGTGGCATTCAATCTTTGTGACGGGGTTGCGAATGCATTTATGCACCTACTTCATTTAAAGTCGGTGGCAGATTTTCACGGAGTGTTGCAGATCATTAGTTTGGACTGATACCTCGTTTTACCACTGTTTTCTAATTACAAAGGCTTCTAAAAACTATAAGCTTTGAGCTTTTTAGTTTGCCTTTTAGAAGATATGCCAAAATTAGACTTTGTCATGCATTACAGTATAAATCTATTTAGACAAAAAAATATCTTCACGCAATTCCCAATACAGGTAGACAGAGATCTAGTCAAGAAAGTTGGATCCGCCTTTCACCGTAGATATTTACAGGACATCGTGAAAGGTGGTGAGCCCGTCGCCGTTTTTATGTCCAAGTCAACGATATAATTCGTAAATAAGTTTTTGAAAAACCCATTGGCACGAGCCTGCCACCTGGGAATCGAACTCGGGTCTCTTGACTCGAAATTCCGACCACCCAATCACTCAGCTATCGTGACTTTTTAAAGAGTTTTTAAAGAGAAAAAGATAGGTAGAGAAGTTTCTTTTTAAAAAAAAAATATCTTCACGCAATTCCCAATACAGGGGTAGACAGAGGTCAAGTCTAGACAATTAAGTCCCTTTGACCCACCTTCCACCGAAGATATTTTCGGGACAACGTGACAGGTAGTGAGCCCGTCGCCGCCTTTATGTCCAAGCCAACGATGAAATTCGTACATAAGTTTTTTAAAAACTCATTGGTACTGCCCTGGGGCACTGGGGATCGAACTCGGGTCTCTCGACTTGAAATTCCGACCACCCAACAACTCGGCTATCGTGACTTCTTAGTGAGTTTCTTTTTAGTATTACATTTAAAATTATTTACACAAACTTATAAAATATATGCATAGGACGTCTCAAATAAAATTTTGTTAATATCCAATATTTTAATGCCTTAATCTACCCACGCAAATACCTACTGTTCTTGTTCAAGAATTTCATTTTAGGAGAGCGATGAACGAAGCCAACTTTTTCTCTTGTTTCCTTGTTTTTCAATATATTTCATAAAAAGTATATTTACCGAATCCTATACCATTCGTTTGTCATGCTTATATGCTAGAAAGTGAGACAACAATGTGTTTATTTCTTAATTACTTCAACCAATAATCTTTCTCTTTAAATTACGTTCGCTCAGTAAGTTTAAATAATCATATTATTGCCCAGTCAATATGTTTACAAGTTGTACCCAATATGTGTACATACAGCACCATCGGGATGCTAGGCATCGTAATTGTAACTACAATCACCCATACCTAAACCTGTATTATCTTAAATTGTCCGTCTTTACGTGATGGAGGAGTCTGCGGAGGAGGTGGTTAAGTTTGCTCAAGTGTAGCTGTAAGTTATTTGTAAACTCTCTTCTTTTCATTTCTTTTTCGGGATTCATTCTCCGTCCGTCTTTTACATGATGGCAACGTTGCTTGGTAACTCTTTTTTTTAGTTAAGTATTATTATAATCATATTTTTCAATTGATGATATATGTGCAATCGATTTAATGCGATTCAAATACTTCAGTATTATTGTGTTATGGGATATAGAAGACTGTCATCACTTAGCATATTGGCAGGGCGCTCCTCGCTTAATATCAATATGTACACGCCTCCTTGCCTTAAGCGGAGGGGACGCCTGTAACATTTTGATGCGTGTTGGCGTTTTGTTAGATATTACCGGTACTAAACGGCAGGGACAGACCAAGCGTAATAATATTGCGATCCCCTAACTACGTAATTTGATCGTGATTATTTTTTTAATTATGTCTAGATAGTATATGTTGACAAAAATCTTAAATATTTATCAAGCTGCAGGTCATCCAATAATAACACCTGCGGTGTATTGTCGGCTTAAGAATCTACAGTCTTTCCGAGGGAGTCGTAAGGAGACATTGAGGGAATAACATAGTCAATAACATAGTGTAACAGTGGTGAGATAACCATCATAGCAGCCACCAAACTAAAATTAGGCCCTCCGCGGATGAACATCATCGTCCATGATGCTTAAATTCTTATATTTGCAAACAGCCAATCGTAGTGATTATGGTATAACATCTCCTCTCTCTGTCTTGCAGAAGATTTTTACAGGCTGGCAATCTATATACTAAATATTACTTGACCGACGAAGATTTCTCCTACTGTAGTATTTGCCTAACCGAAGTATTTGCTTCCGCTCGTTGTTCATTTATTTGCCAATTGTATTCGTCAGAGGGCTTCAAATTAAATTGAATAGACGAGTGGCGGATGTGATATTGACATGAAAAGCGTAGCGAGCGTCACTGTGGTTCACCAATTTTGCTGTGACGTTGCGCTTTTATTAATTTCAAACCATAATTATTAGTGTGAAAACATTTTCGTTAATTCAGGGCTGTCACCACTTACCAAACATTTTTAAAAAGTCTCTGAATAGACTCCGAGATAAAATAGGACGCATCATGTTTTAAATTTATACAGGCATTTGATAATTTATTGTGTAAGAGCTTTGCTTATGTTAGCTATTCAACTTTTGGAGGTAAATTTATCGATCTACATTTGTGTACGCTAAATTTATTTTAAACGCACATCATACGGCATGGCGCTGTATGATATTTGCGTTACAGTAATATCAATATCTTACTTCCCGTGTGTGTCGTAAAAAGCGACTAGCCTTGAATATCGCAATGACACGTGAATAGATAATCAATGCAATAAATGAATGAAAATAGCGAATGAATGAAAGTGATGAAAAAATTAAAAAGTAAGATTATGTACTCGCTCTTGATCGATTTTGTCCATTTCTACCAAGATGTTTATAAAATATATGACGCCCTGATCATGATTTTGTACAGTGGTATTCCACGTGGGCAAATCCGTATGGCAAAAACTAGTAAATTAATAAATCTCTGAGATGTTAGATTGTGCGCTCACAAAAATTACAAAAGATAATAAGACAACGTGTCAGCATATTGTCTGTGATGACTAAGTACTTCGCTGCGTTCCGAATCACGCACGATACATTGTCTTTTTATTTTATTAAGGCATTGGATATAATATCATAAGCCTATCGACCTCAATAGACCGTCAAAGTATGACGCGACAAGTTTATTAAGGTTGTGATCATGCCCTTAGAGCCCTCTACGGTGGATCAACTCGCGCTTGCTGGTACCTACACTTGGTGACGTGTAGCTCATGTTTTTTCTAATAAAAAGGTCTTATAATATTCTAATAAAAATTGTGCTTTATACATAAAATAATACGCCGGTGGGACCTGGTGTTTTGGACATAAAAACATCGTCGCCGAATTTTTTAGAATTACACATACCGGGGTAGGTAGAGGTCTTTTGACTTAATTTCTACTGAGGCTAATTTGGGACTCCGTAACTGGTGCTGAGCCGAATGCCATCAGTGAAAAAGCCAACAGTATAATATTCTTACGTAGATATTTTCTTAAATAGATATCATGTATGATTTGAGTACACACATTTGTATTAATTACACCAATTTCTGTCCCTAATGGAATCGAACCCACAATCATTAGCTCCGAAGGCAGAATGACTACCAACTATGCTATCGTATCTTCAACAACTTCATTTATCAAATTTCTTCGGTAAAATGAGTTACTATTCCATTGAAGTTGTTTACATGCGCCACCTGAAAGGGGATTGATTGTTTTCAAAATGCAATAGCTTGTTTGCATTAAGAAGGTGTGCGTTTTATGATTTTTGTTATCGTCATCATCATAATAGCCTGAAATATCTACTATGGTTTGCTATAATCGCCACATAGAGCAAGAGAATTGGCGATTGGAGAAACCTGCACCTTGGTCGTTTTTGCCCGTTATCCGTCTACTGAATTTTTGTCTGATTTTTTTTTGGGATGGTTATCCTGCTATCCGTCTGTAGCATTGCATATTCAAGACTGCTTTGCAGCTTTTTTGGGACAGCGTGACTGGTGGTGAAGTTTGTGTCCTAAATAATATACAGATAAGTACTCGATAGCCATCCGTGATTCTAGTACAAACATTCATTTTCATCATACATATGATTCCTCCTAGCAGGATTCGACCCGCAACCCTAGCTAGCTAGCTTCGAAGGACACCGCCAACTAGGCCGTGGGATCGTTGTGTCACGTGTAATTTGTATTTTCATTTTATGTTTATCTCGATAGGATATCTGAAATAAAAACCGCCTAAATATTAATAAAATAAAACGTAATTTATTAAAAATTTATTTAAACGCTAATGTTTCGTCGCAATTTAAAAATGCTTGGTACGCAAAAAATTTTGCCACAAATGTTAAGTTCAGTCAAAGGCAAAAGCTTTATAGCTATGTTCGCGTGTTGTTATTCAGTAAAATATTATGTTATCCGTAAAATGTCGGCGTCGGTCTTTGTGACAATATGTTTTTCTTAAATTAATTTGGATAGCAGCTTGATTGCCAGTGCAATATCTTTTGTTCTATCTATTTTTTCAAGTTTTCCAGTAACTACCAATGTCACGCCCTGTTGAAAATTTTGTGTCACGGTGTTTGTTCGCGTTGAACTCCGAAATTACTTAACGTCTTTTAATAAAATTGTGCATTTATATATAAATACTTGAGCGATTGAATCGTTTTGGATCCGCAGCTTGATAAATGAGATATTGATGATATTTCATATTTTTAGTCATGTTACTGTTTTTTTAACAACTTTCTTTATACATTAGTCGCTTAACCCGAGGGGTTCTAGAAACGGATTCGAGTCAAGAGACCCGAGTTCGATCTCCGGAAGCTTTGTTCCTGCTATTGAGGTTTTCAAAACTTTAGCTTGAACACAAAGACGACGACAGGCTCATCATCTGTCACGTAGCCAGAAAAAGCTCCGATGAAATGCGGGGTATAGACTTTTGGCTATCTCTGTATGAAGAAATGCGAGAAGATAAAAAGAAAATAGTTTCTGAAACGAACCGATCGCGTCATTTAACCAGTAATCTATTAAGCTAGATCACGAACTGAACTCGAACAAATTAAAATAAGTATCGCAAGTATTACATTGGATATATGCAGATAGTACAATGGGTGTATTCAATTTTCTAAATCGCCGGTTCGATTAGATTACCGTTTTTACAGAAAAATAAAAAGCTTTGGAACAATTTTAGTATGTATGTTCACAGAATACATTTCAGTGTAACCCTGACTGCTATTTTTAATTAACACTGGCGCAGGCCGCTCTTAATTGAGTTGTGCATTATTATCGGATTTTAAGTTCGTCCGGTATGGTTAACTAGATAAAATTTACCTACAATCTTTAAAATATATGTGCATACTAGCAGTTGCCCGCAGTTTTTCTCTCGCGGAAACCCTATCTCCTGCAAAAGCGGAGATAGTTTCTATGTCTTTATCGAGAAAAAGTTTAAGCTCCTTCCGTACCAAGTCCCATCAAAATCGGTTTTTGCGTTAGCTCTGTTCGTTCATTCCATAGAAAGCGCTTACGAGCTGCGTTTATATTAGTTTTATTTTTGGGAATAAAGTAAATTAAAGTAAAATTAATTAAAGTTTTCAAAATGGTTTTAAATTTTTATTCTTTTTCATCTTTACGTTTTTCTCAGAACAGAAATCTAACAATTGTCCTATTGATCCATCGCTATCGTAGTATTCAAGCAATCGGTACAAAATACTTACATAGCTATATATTTATATTAATAAATGTTAATATAAGTAAATAAACATCACTAACTCAAGTGCAAATATTCATATTCTGCACACTAAATGTTTCCTCTGCAACCCATAGCTTCTTGGGTAGGATAACCACTAGTCTATATTTTTTAAATTAATCTGTAATCATATAAAGATGTAAGTTTGCTGCATTTCACATTAGATATTTGTTCTCTGCGCTCAAATTTTATCCTTTGTTAACACACATGCAAATTCGGTTCGAATCGCAAAAATAAAAATTATAAATATTCGGAATCAAAGATAGACGAGATTTACAGATTTACCTTAGCAATGCCTCTGGGCAGTCGAACCAACTTCTGCAATTTATACGAATTCTCTAATCAAAATACCTAAATATTAATACGAAGTTATAATTGCAATCACATAAAAAGCGCAGAAATCATTAATGATATTAAATAAAGATGAAAGATTATTATTTATAACGATTAAATTTAAGATTAATAGAAGATATAAATTAATATAATATGGCACTTACTTCATATACTTGTAAACATTTTATGACTTTCGGATAAAATGGCAATCGCTTACTGCAAAAAGGAAATATAAAATTCTCTAAAATGTTTACTGAATAATATTTACAAGCCATAAAATTTCTATCCTGAGTCGGAAATAGAGGCTTCCGCCCAAAGCAAATGCTTTTTGCTTTTTTCTACGACTATTGCAGCTTTTCAAGTACTTCACTTGGTAGAGGTACCTACGTAATGAATTTTATTTATTGGCTGTTTAAGTTATTACTAACTGGTACAAAAAGATTTTTTACGGTCTTTTTTATTTCACTCCGACCTTCGTTAAATTTAATTAGTACTAAATTTAGGCACTACCTAAATGTTTCTACAAATCTGTTTTCAAGTTCCATTCCTCATGAGTAATTTCTTAATGAAGTTTTTCCTGACTTGTTTAACACTTTACGCTGTAATTCTGACTTGATTTGACCTCAAATTATGGTTGTCATTTAAGTAATATGCGTATGTATAATACCTTGGACGATACGTGATTTATTTTAAAATAGAGACTTTTACATAATTAATAATCATTAATAATAAACTTGTTCCATACAAAAATATTTATACTAAAAACTTCCAAATGAAAGTCTGACCACCTATTAAGACATCTTAGTTTTAAAGTACTAACTAATTAACAATTAATACGATGAAAGTTAAAAAAATTTGGTGTTACTGGTAATTAAAGATAATTTTTTCAACGACCAACTCCAAATCAAGAGATTTCTAACGAAAAATACACTTCATCCATATGATAGTTTATCTATAATAAATCAAACCTAAATTATAAGTTACGTATGTAAAAAAATATCGATTTACCTACATATATTGTGATGAACAAATTTAAAACTACATCGTAGGTCTAGAATTTACAACTTACAAATATTTTCATTATAAAAAATAGAAATCATCTATTGAAGTTCGGGAGCATCTTGCAATTATTTACATCAATGTAACAGGACTTCTCATAATGAAAGGATACTTTAAAAGACAAAATTTCACAGATAAAAAACATCAATTGACACAAGAAGCCCTGTAAAGTTAATATAGGACAAAGCGTCGCCCTAACAATTTAAGCTAAGTACAAAAACATAATTCGAAATCAATCTTCATGTAGGCATTAAAGGAATTCTTAGCAGATATACTCCTTTATTTTCCCCCTAAATTTCATCTACTATTGATGGCATTAAGTTATTATGACAAGTTTGCCACTTTCAACATGCTACTGTCGTATTGTTGCTATTCAAAACCTCATGTTTGTTTCTAGTATAAATAGTAAATAAATAAATATCTTCTCGCCGTTCCTAATACTGGGATAGACTTTACTGGGATAGGATATAGATCTAGACACTTAAGTCCTTTCGACCCACCTTCCACCGAAGACCTGTTGCCGTCTTTATGTCCAAGCTAATGACATAAATCGTAAAGTTTTCAAAAACATCCGTTGGTTTGAGCCTACCACCGGGATCGAACTCGGGTCTCTTGACTCGATTTCCTATTGCCCAACCACACGGCTATCGTGACTTATTTCTACTGCTTTCTGCTTCATAAGCTTTTGGATATGTATATTCTAGTAGCTACCGGCAGATCTTTTTCATTGGACCACACCTTAATCAGATCAGCATGGCACAAGTTGCGTCCTAAAATGTTTATACATATAGATGTGTATACAACAGACATAGTCCGCCAACAGGCGCATTAATTTATCAGACCGAATGTAAATCAATGAAGGGCAGTAGCGTTTAAAGTTCGAAGCGTGTCTGCGATCTTAATTGTTGCAATTAAGCAAGTATTTCATTCGGTTAACAAATAAAACTATCCACAACATTAATTCCCTTTTTTTTCTAAAGAATCTATGTAATTAAACTTGCTGGGGTATCGGTTTTAAAATTTATCACGCCTTCTCTTGCCGTGGATTTCGTAAGAGGTAACTAAAAGGGAGAATGTTGAAAATGACGATGACAGGTATCGATGTATGGGTGGGATAACCATTACATTCACAAATTCACTCCCGATCGAAACTAAATTCAATACTCTCATTTTCAATTACAAAAAATCCAGGTTAAAATTTATCATATAGACAACCGGCTGCCCGTTTATGGAAAATCCTTATGAGATAGCCCTATGTCCTGTACTGGCCGTTTTATGTATATGTTATGTATGTAATTTAAACATTGCCTTAGTAGAAGAAAGAGATTTATAAATTCAGCTGATACTCGTATGACGATAGTTGTAGGTGTACAATTAAACGAAATATTCGAAATATGGTAATATTGCCCGGCTCACAATTCTTAATTATTTCCACAGGGAGTATCCATGCGATCATTATACGGCGATCATCAACGTGACCCTCATGTGCACTGGATGCCCCCGTGCCCCAGTCCACGAGAGTGCTCTTCAGTTGCTTCAGCTTCTGGACAAACGTTTCTTCGGCACTGTGGGTCCTCTCTCATCCGACGATGATGCCGGTAAGTGACATTGTCTGCATTTTATTACATTAAAGCTTTTACGTGTTTGCGTTTAATACACGTAGATCTCGTTTCACTTCATCTGTAGCGGAATGATACATGACTTGGCTGATTTTATGTTCTTTTTTCATTTATAACTAGTAGAAGAACAGGATGCTATCGAAAATGTTTGAATGAGTTGATTTTTGTAGTCTCGATCAGTGTGACATGCTTCCTAACCATGTTCAATTGAAGGAGATATCCCTTAAACCCCGACTACTAAGGTGATATTCTCCACAGCCTTTTATTGTATTAGCCCTGTAGCATTGACGCCAAAACTATTAAGTGGTTATAATATATTGACGAGAGGCTGTGTTAATATATTATAATGAAGAGTTATTATATTCTTACAACAACACTATCACCCGCTTTCTCCTTACTTTGCTCCCCCTCTTTGTTGTGACGCCTTAAAAATGACAACGGTTACTGAAAGATAACCATCTCGAAAGATACTAGTCAAAACAAAAACAGCCATGCGACGGGCGGCAGCATCTGTACTACGAGATATCAGGTACTTCGATCAAAAACCCGCTCGCCAGGCGTGGCTTTTATTTCAAATTCACTTAACGGGAGAGGACAGTGTCCTGCCCGCTGAGGGCACTTTTAAATGCCCCGAGGTAAGTTTTAAACCTGAGCATACATTACACAAGTTAACGACTTAATAGTTCTGCTCATCGTAACTTTATTTTTGCTTGATTTTTAGTTATTTTAAGTTAAAAAAAATTAAGTAATTAAGGTACTTTGCAACTATAGTCCATATCGTAATAATTATTAGACATATAGTTCATTTGCTCACTGTTTTGAATCATAATTTAATAGGAATGAAATGTATAAAAACTTAATTCAAAAAGTATTACATTTAAAAAAACGTTAGAAGCCTTTAAATGGATTTGTATTACTCTTTCCTTCAAGAATAAAATAATATAAATATTTTTTCTAGTTTGCCCGCAACTTTGTCGCGCATTAATTGATAAACTCGGAGGAAATCTCCCTATATAATAAACCTGAATCTGTTAAGAAAAATCATAATCCACATCTCTAGCTAAAGTAGTGTACTTTAAATTCTGCTCGCGACATATTCCGTTAATGTTATCAAAATTCCCATGGGATTCTTTCATTTCCCTGGGAAAAAACAATCAATATCTCCTCTCCGGATCCCCAATACTCTCCATTTTTACGTATTTGACAGAGTATTTATGTATTATGTTTATATTAGTGGTTTATGTATTATATTAGTTCTGTTTATTTATATTTGTAAGTAACACTGTTAGCTTGGACACTATGATGGCTATGGATTGGAACTGCATATAGGTTACGTTCGGGACGCTTCTCTTCAAATAAGTTTGCTACTTGGGGAAAATCAGTTCTGAAAACGTATGTGGCTTAGTAGGTGGTGTACAGCATATTCTCGTAGAACGTTTGAAACACGAGAGGGAGAGGGAACCAATGATGCGATACTTAACCTAAGTAGACTGGACATTGGAGAAGTTCAGGCGATATTAGCTGAACGAAAATCCGAATTAGCAACATCACGTAGTTGCCATTATTATGCAGCATTAATGATTCAATCTCTCAATTGTAGCATTTATTTAATGTTTTGAAATTGTTATATTACCGTATGTTGGGGCTGCCGTATCCGAAAAAGACAAAAGACACTAAATAAAAAACATTAATAACAGGTGTAGTGACCAGCATGCCGCTAAACTAGACAGTTTCAGCTGTAGAAGTAGTTAAATGTGCCAATAGGAAAATATTTCTATATTAAATATTTTAAGTAATTAGAGTAGATAATAAAACCACAACCAATTATAAGTCAATTGAAACCTAGTAAAAAAATAAAATGTGTAAATATAAAATAGAAAAATGTATATTGTTGCAACACCCTAATTGAAAGAAGCGAAAGGGATTTGTGGATTATGACACATGGCGATCTGTCCTCTCTGACTACACCAACAATGACAATTCTAGAAGATATTTATTTATTTATATTATTTTATATTAATGAGAACAATCACCGTATTCGATAATATATCTATTTATACATAAAAACAGTGTGCGTTTTCTTTTCAATACCCTTATCTCTATATTAAAACGTGGTCAATGTGGATATATATATATATATATATATATATATATATATATATATATATATATATATATATATATATATATATATATTTATATATATATATATATATATATATATATATATATATATATATATATATATATATATATATATATATATATATATATATATATATATATATATGTGTGTGTAAAGAAATTGATGTCTGTACGTAGGTCGCACTTTAAGCCCTTAGAATATGAAAACGGCTAAATGTAGAAAGTCTTTATTGTTTTCGAAGGAGGGTCAATTCCTCTATACGTCTTTGAATTCGATGGAACCCCTGAGAAAAACTTAATGAGAGCCTTCTCTTTAGAATGGTGATGTAATGAAATTTCAAATTCCTTTTGATAAATTGAAAACAGACAAAGTAATATTTCCATTAATTTTGAATACTAGCTGTTGTCAACTTTGCCTATGTGGAAAACCTTTATCGATTTATGATTAGGGCCCATCTTTACGGCAAATACCTGTGTCAAGCCTAGTCAGGCGACAGCTTCTGTTGCTGCATGAATAGTCCATCTCGCCTAGAGTAAGGCCATGTCGAAGAATGTCGGCATAAAGTAAATCCATCTAGTGCTTTTCGATTTTGTGGTTACCATACTCCTACACCCTTATGGGATAATATAGAAAAAGAATGTATTATAGGCAATGAGGAGTGAAAAGGGGGAAAGGAAACCCTCAATTCCATCCATTTCCTTAATTTATTTTAAGCGGTAATCAAAGCCGGCGGAGTACTACAGGTGTTGCACAGTGTATCTGGGCGTTGTTAGTCTTACTCGTCTACGACTTACATAAAATGATAACGTATCATTGTTGAAGTCAATAAAATACAGGTAGAGACAATTAAATTTTCACGATGGCCGAGTGGCTGGGTGGTCGGATATCCTGTCGAAAGACCAGAGTTCGATCCCCAGGTGGCAGGCTCCTACCAATGGGTCTTAAAAAAAATCTTTTGAACGATACATCGTTGGCTTGGACATAAAGACGGCGACGGGCTCACCACCGGTCACGTTGTCCCGAAAATATCATCGTTGTAAGGTGGGTCGAAGGGACTTAAGTGCCTAGACCAGACATCTGCCTACCCTGGTATTGCGAATTGCGTGAAGATATTTATTGATTTTTAAATATAGATAGAGACATGTTTGTTACATTGCATATCTAAAATTGCTAGTAATTGGTTACTCTTCGACTATTCGACGCGTGGTAGGGTAGTGGTCATCTCTTTCAATTAGTGGTATGTTGGAGCCGTGTGACGGAGCCATTTGCTGGTAGTCATACTATGTTTAAAACACAATTTTGGCTGGTATGTACAGATCAAGGGATTGGAAGATAGGTAACCATCTGCTGCCCCCTACATATCGCACGACTAGGGCTGTCTGGTAGACAATGATACATGGTAGAAAAAGCATTTAATAAAAAATAAGATAAACCCTGCGCTGTCTTTATCTTGAAATAAGAAGTTACAATAAGTCACGATAGCCGAGTGGTGATAGGAATTCGAGTCAAGAGACCCTCGTTCGGGTTCGTACCAAAGAGTTTTTACAAAACTTATGAACGATTTATATCGAAGGTAACACAGAGAAGGCGACTGGCTTATCATGTGTCACGTTGTTTAAAAATAAAAACATGGATCGAAATGACTAATATTGTCTAGACCCCTGTAGACCCTGTATTGGCAAATGCGTGAAGATAGACGATATGCTAATGATAGTAATATTTCGAAGATGTGTAAACTCACATTGGAGTAGCGAGTCAGAACGTCCAGCATATTCTACGACTATTTCAAACTAGTACGCTCTACTACAAGATAGTGACTTAAATATTAGTTTCAGTTGTGCTGGTAGCTGTGACTAGGACTAATAGGGAAATACTTCACGGTCATTTTCTTTACATACCTTAGGCGCACAAAGAAAGATAGGGTAAAAAGTACATAGGAGACGAATATAAGAAAATTTTCTTGTTAATAGAAATATAAGATGTTCTAGTTTCGACAAAAAAGAGAATATTTTAAGCAGTGTATCAGACGCAGTTTTTTTATAAATTTTAAAGTTGGTATTTTAATTTAGAGATAATGAAAAAAGAATCACATTTATTATATTTATTTACGCTTTAACAGTAATTTTGCAACTTATAATTAAAAAACCTGTAAAAAAATTAGATAAACAGACATTTAATCATTTAAAAAATATTAATTTTTAAATATCAATTAATAATGTTTATAAAACAATATATTAATAGAACAGTTTTTCTTAAGTTATTAAAAAAATTGTTTAATTACAATACAAAAAATTATAAATAGTATTTAAAAAAACTCAGTGGTAATTAATTCAAAAAATTGATTAACTCACACTTATTAATAATAATTACATCATTAAAATAATTAGACATTTGTGGTACATATTTTTGAAATAAAGCTTTGTCGCAACTATTTTAGAATATTTCAATATAATAATAAATGGAAATAGAAAATAATTAGAAAGCCTAATGAAAAATACGAACGGTTTTACAATTATATAGACACAAAGAGAAATTAATTGACATTTACTATTACCCAGAAATTTATAACGTGAAGTTAAAAAGCAGAAACTACTACTATAAACTATGTACGTACGTATAGATTTCATAATTGAAGCGGCTAAATACTATTACCTATATTTTTACGAACGATATATGTTACTTATTGATAAGTTAATGGGATCCAGGCAGAAAAATAAGAATGTTTATTATTGAACATTCAGTTTTGAAATTATTAATTATTAAGCTTAAAAGTATGCACACACTTTCTGTTTCCTAAAATTTATTAAATTGAAAATACTTAAAATTCTGAATGTTACGATGTTACCTACGTTGTAAGTAAAATATTGGTTATAGTTAAATATTAAAGAGTTATTTTTTAGGATACAGGCAGAAATGAAAGTTTATTTAGGTATTACTAGAGGGTAATGTTGTCAATTGAACATTAATTTCTGAGATTTGTAATTACTAAGCTTAAGAGTATGCATAAATTTCTACAAATATGTTTGTTAAGAATTATTAAATTGAATGTATTTAGAATTTTGATAAGTGCAACCTACGTTTCTACCGGAGATATTAGTTTAGTTATAGGCAGAAAAGAAAAAAATATTTGGGTATTATAAAGAGGCAATGTTGTTTACTGAACATTAATTTCTAAAATTATAAATTATTCAGCTTAAAAGTATGCATACAAGTATGCTACAACTATGTTTCTTAAGAATTATTAAAGTGAATATATTTGAAACATTAAAGATTACTTTGCAACCTACTTTTCTACGGATGATGTTAGTTACAATTAGACATTAATTAGGTAAATTTAGGATTCAGGAAGAAACGAAAGAATATTTGGCTATTATTAGAGGCTAATTTCTGAATTATGAATTTCTGAATTATTAATCTTAAAAGTAATATTTCTTTAATTATGTTTCTTAAGAGTTATTAAATTGAATATTTAAAATGTTAATATTATTGATATTGGTTATTTTTAGGATCCAGGCAGACACGAAAGAATATTTGGTTATTATAAAGAGGTAATGTTGTCAACTGAACATTAATGTCTAAAATTATTAATTATTAAGCTTAAGAGTACGCATACATTTCTACAACTATGTACCTTAATAATTATTTAATAGAATATATCTGAAATTTTGAAGATTACATTGCAACTTACGTTTCCACCGATTACTTATTTAGATATTAATTTTTTTGGGATCTAGACAGAAACGAAAGAATATTTTTGGGTACTATTACATAATAATGTTGTTAACTGAACATTAATTTTTTAAATTATTAATCTTAAAAGAATTTATTTAATTCTATAACTATGTTTCTTAAGAATTATTAAATTGAATATTTAGAGTGTTTAATGTTATGTTTTTACTTACGTTTCTACAAACGATATTGGTTATAATTAGATATTAATTAGTTTTTTTAGGATCCAATCAGGAACGATAGTGTATTTGGCTATTATAGAGGTATTGTTGTCAACTGAACATTAATTTCTGAATTATTAATTATTGCTTAAGAGTACGCATACATTTCTACAACTATGTACCTTAATAATTATTTAATAGAATATATCTGAAATTTTGAAGATTACATTGCAACTTACGTTTCCACAAACGATATTGGTTATAATTAGATATTAATTTTTGGGATCTAGACAGAAACGAAAGAATATTTGGTTATTATAAAGAGGTAATGTTGTCAACTGAACATTAATGTCTAAAATTATTAATTATTAAGCTTAAGAGTACGCATACATTTCTACAACTATGTACCTTAATAATTATTTAATAGAATATATCTGAAATTTTGAAGATTACATTGCAACTTACGTTTCCACCGATTACTTATTTAGATATTAATTTTTTTGGGATCTAGACAGAAACGAAAGAATATTTTTGGGTACTATTACATAATAATGTTGTTAACTGAACATTAATTTTTTAAATTATTAATCTTAAAAGAATTTATTTAATTCTATAACTATGTTTCTTAAGAATTATTAAATTGAATATTTAGAGTGTTTAATGTTATGTTTTTACCTACGTTTCTACAAACGATATTGGTTATAATTAGATATTAATTAGTTTTTTTAGGATCCAATCAGGAACGATAGTGTATTTGGCTATTATAGAGGTATTGTTGTCAACTGAACATTAATTTCTGAAATTATTAATTATTAAGCTTAAGAGTACGCATACATTTCTACAACTGTTTCTTAAGAATAATTAAATTGAATATATCTTAAATTTTGAAGATTACATTTCAACCTACGTTTCTACCGACGATATTAGTTATACTTAGATATTAATTAGCTATTTTTAGTATCCAGGCAGAAACGAAGGAACATATGGGTATTATTAGAGGTTAATGTTGTCAACTGAACAGTAATTTCTGATATCATTAATTATTAAGCTTAAAATGATGTGTAACTATGTTTCTTAAGAATTATTAAATTGAATGTATTTAAAATTTTTAATGGTACCTACTTTTTCTATTAATGATATAGGTTATAGTTACATATTAGTGAGTTATTTTTCGGAGCCAGGCAGAAACTTAGCCCTAATTTGGTATTATCAAAGGGTAATGTAGTTATATGAACATTAATAATTGAAATTATTAATTTCTATACATATATTAAGCTTAATAATATAAATTTGTAAATTACTTTTTAAGTAATTTCATATATAATGTAACATATGGTGTCATGAAGATACTCATGAACATTAAACACGGATAATTTTTTTAATTACTTAAATAAAGCTACTTTTTATTGACATGTTATATTCTTTTTATACTTAAACCTAAGTAAATTGATTATATCGATTATATGAGTATAGTAGCCAAAAAATTCTAAGCACTTAATACTATTTTTTTTTATTTTTTATTATTTTTTATAATACTGTAACGAGCTAATTACTTTTTAATGTCTTTAGAAGACTTGATTGACAATGGCTTCGTAATTCCTATAAACGAAAAATTTCAGTGTTGTAATTTTAAGTACACGATACATTCGAACGCATGTGAAGAGCTTAAAATGTGTACACGTGTATGTGTAAACGTGATACAACTTTTAATTTAATACAAAAGTTCAAATTTATTCTAAAATTAATCCAATTATTAATTAATTATTATCATGGATATGGAATATGTAAAGTACATTTAAGAAAAAAATTATAATTTTGGTAGATATTATTAATAGCTAGTCAAGGAAGTAATATTTTTTTTAAATAATTTTGGCATTTTATAATTAACATTGCGCTAACATTAACTTTAATAACATATATTATTATTTAAGCATAAAAGGGTTCTTAACTATACAAGTATCATATTTAATTTCTACAGTTAATAAAGAATGAGCAAATCGTTATACTTTATATTACAGACTGCACATCAAATAGGAGTGTAATGAAATTTTTGGAATGTATGTATATATTAAGCTGGTAAGAAATAATCATACATTCAAATTAATAACATAAAGATACAATACATTACAAAAATATGTATGTAAGTTGGATTTCTCGAAAATATATACGTATATTAAATATATGGTATAAAAATCCTACTTGTGTTTGTACTGTGGTCGCTCCGTGAATATATAAATACTATTTAGATATTGTTAAGTATGTATATTGTCCCATATTATATACATTATGTGTAATAACTATTATCTATTGAATTATACGAAATTACATTGTCCAGGAATTGTACTTTTATGTTATATGGAATATGATCTAAATTATATATGGTTAAAATATATTTCTTTTGTACTTTACAGTTTTTTGGTATGTATTTGAGTGCTCGTAGGAAGATGACGAGATTTTTTTATGTTCGCGTAACGATATAGGAGATAACGGCAATCATTTAATATTAAAAAAACTTGGATGATGGAATATAATGTATAAATTAAATTATTAAAATATTAAATGAAAACATCTTAATAAATTCATCACTGCCGTTAATGTTCCGTCCTGTTTTGTCATTTAACCGAGGAAGTGAGATGATCGAAATTGATATTAATACTAAAAGGTATATTATTAACAACAACATTGAATACACTAATACTACGACTTTTAGAATATGCACGCTTTGATCCTCTTGCCCTATACTCTTCTATTATCCTATATCTTTATAAGTACTTATTGTATTTCCTTAACTACGAGAGACATAATAACATTTTCATAAATATGTGATAACTATAAGAGAATCTTGGATATGAAAGTAATCTTTAACCATAAGGAAAGTACCTGGGTTCGATCTTCCTCATCAGGTTTACGCTTTCCCGTTCGCTGGTTATTAGCTGTTTATTCCATTTGATGAGCGAAGGAATAAACATTTCGGGCATTATTTTTAATATCTTATAAATAAATATATATCTTTTGCCTGAATTGGCAACAAGTGAATCGATTTAGTATTGTATAATAGAAATTTTTACTATTTACCTAATGAAAATAACAGTGAAACAACTAAAATAAAAAGAAGTAACAATAATAAGTAGCTTCCTAGCTATAAAACAACAATGGGTAACATGGGCTATACGTTACTTCTGGGTAAAAAACCTAAATGACTATGGAGAGAAATAGGGAGAAGATAGATGAGATACATCAATTTACTTATGATACAGACATAACATGAGGTTTTGTTGTGTATTGTATGAAATTATTCAGTTTTGATTTTTTTGTTTGTTATTATGAATAATATCTTTAATATTAGTTGCACATTTAAAACAAGTTGGTAACAATAGCCAAATAGTGTTATAACGGGCCCTATAAGTTGCCTTCGATACATACTTATATTAACTATATACACAAAGACAAAAGATTATACTAGGTATAGTTGAGTCATTAAAGTGTATTAATAACAACAATTTATTTTAACATCTACGCTAACAGCAACATTCAGAAATAGTGAATTCGTAACGAGAGATTTTTTTCCAAAGCCATGGCACGAAGTGTTATAATAAAATATTAGTGAGAGTTAGGGTATTTACAAGCATTCGAAATTTAATTTCACTTTTATCACAAACCTTCCACTCATGTTCTTTACAAATCTTCAAAACACCCTGTATCTCGTTAATGGTAAGATAAAAATGACAAAAAATATTATTTTCAATTTTGTAGGATTATTGTTTAAACTTTTACAAAATAGTGTAATAATACTTATCAAATACGTAGATATAAAAAAATTGCGAAAAATATGGGTTATAAGATTGGAAAATGTATTGTTTGGGAAATCGATCAAACCGCAGAACTTACAGCTAATGTTTTTTATTAATTTTTTGGTTTTTTATATAAAAAGTTTAGTTATTTACATAGTTTTATACATCATTACAAAAAGAAATACTGAGAGTGACGAAAACTAAGCTCTTCGTATACTTGGTCCATTAAGAAAGAACTTAAACCAGTGTAAAATATAGTGTAAACTCTCTATAAAGAAATTAATCGCAGTGCATCTGCGTCATCTGTTTATTTTTAAAAATATTACCAAAACATAAAGACGGTTCACACACACAGATTCACCCTAGTGATTTGTGTTAGAATAAATTTAAAAAAATAATTATTGAAGCTTAGTGTTTGAATATGTGGGTCATAAAACATATTTACATAGTATATAGAATTTATAATGTACGTCAAAAACTTATTTAAATTATGATTTTGTATAAAATTATTCTAAGACACATATTTGTTAAAAAAATAATGGTTTAGATTACAGTTTTCGTTCATATTAACTCGGTTATAGTTTGAAAACTGTAACGATATATTGGTTATAAAATAGCTTGAATTCTGTTTCTTATCGTGTTTTTGGCTTGTTTATATTTTACTACTGAATTGCAATACAGTAGATATTCCAAAAATAGATAGTTTACTATATTAAGTGTCCGTAGAAACTGTTTTTTTTTAGAAATTATAATGTAATACATACCTATATAGTATAGAAAATAAAAATACCCTTTTATCATCACCAGCCTATTAAAGATCGTTACAACGCCAGTCGCTACACATGTACTCGGTGGAATGATAATACCAGTCCTATCGTATACCGCATGTTGCATGTTTCTCCGTCACAAACTTATGAAGATCTGGTGAAATCCAGCAAGACCTTTTTATCAAAACCTTCTATTTGGAATGGTAGTTATTTTTTACCGCAGCTTTTCCTTTGATGTTTTATAAAATACCAATACTATATACGTATAATTACGTATTAAACAAAATAATTTAAAGTTCAGTTTTGTTGTCGTTGATGACAATCTAAAATAATTAATAATTTAAATATGTGTCCAAAACTCAACTCTGCAACTTTCGGGCAGATAATAAAATTTCTAAGTAAAGTGAAATATGCCCACGTATTTTTTGCAGTAATGATATTATATATAAAGCACTACTCAATAGACATATTGCTAGTATACATAGGGACCTTTTAATTGATAATATTTATGAAGAATTTTTTTCGAATATTATATCTACAAACATTTAATAAGTAAGTTTACATTGACAAGATTTTTTTTTAGAAAAAAGTACACGAGCTTCGTCCACAGTCAATAGAGAGAAGACTTATAGTTTTATATAAGTAATTATCTAAATTATTTTATGTGAAATATTAAAAATTTCACCAAATAGCTCGAAGAGTGGCTTCGGCTATAACAATTATACATGCATAGAAGTTTAAGATATAGGATATACATTGACAAATTTGGCATTTTAATACAAGGTGGATGTCATTTTTTAACGCTTTTGAATCTTATAACAAACTCATAAATAATATGAAATAATAATAAAGTTTCTACATAGGCACAAATATAAATAGACATGCCATAATATTTTCTTTTAATACACAATTTAACAACATTGATGTGTTACGAAAATATTTACATCTAAATAGTTTTTGAATAAAAAATATACATCATATTTTTTATTCAAATTTATAAAGCGTAGTGGATATTTTTATTCTTTGCATGACATTGAAATTGATATGTGATACCACTACATTTCAATATCAATTTCAAGACGTTTCATCGTTTCCTATCTTATTCGTTATCTATCCTTATTATTCATATCTTACTACAAACAACGCTATCTTACTACTACAACTAAAAAAAACGGTCTACAAAATAACATAAACGCATTTAAATCCAAACAAACATGGCCTGGAATTAAATGTTATTTTAAAATTAGTATTGCTGGTAGCTTTTTAAATCTATAAACATCAAGACGTTTACAAATAGCTGTGCAGTTGCGTTCGAAAGCCTAGAGAATAAAAAAATAAAAAAAAAATTATAAATTTAATGACAATGAATTGTCGGCATCCACCCCGTATTTGAATATATCTGGAATATTTAATAATGTTTACGCACTCCCTGCCTCAGTATGTTTCGGGTGGTATTGAGTTGTATTTCCGGTGGCGGTAGGGGTCTTCCTCTCAGATCCACTAACTCCAAGTCGCCGCGGTGTGCCTGTCTGCGTTGCTGGCGGTTGTTGTTGAAGGTCCAACGTGTGATATACTTATTTTCGCGGTGAGCACGACGTGGATTAGCAGTTGAGCATGAAGGGCAGTTGCTAGCATCAGTTCCATAGCTTATGAAGGAGTCTGTGAACAAAGGCAACTTTAGCGTAGTTCTATGTGGTATGTGAAAAAGTTTCGATATGTTCCAATAAGTCCAAAAGTCCAAGGCTCCAGATTATCCCGAGGCTCAGACTTCGCAATCGCAATTTACGTGAAAACCTTTCGATTTGAAAGCATACTACCAACTAGTCTATAGGGTCGTCATTTATATTTGAAACTAGCTGCCTCCCGCGGCTTTGTTCGCAGTTTAACATTTAACGCGGGGACCTAATTATATTTCTAAAATAAAAGTAGCCTATTTTACTCCTTATGACATTAGCTATCTGTCAGTGAATGTCCTACTAAAATCGTTCTAGCCGTTTTTGAGATTAGCCGGAACAAACAGACAGAGAGGCAGACAGACAAACAAAAATTGTAAAAAAAAATATTTTTGGTGTATGTACCGTATATATTTATATACATGTTGTAAAAACCGTTATTTCAATATTACAAACAGACACTCCAATTTTATTTATATGTACAGATTATCAATCTTGTATTTTTTTTAAATGCCGTAGTTTTGAAAATCATCAAAAAAGCTGTAAACTTATTTGCAGTATTGAAATTTTTTTTTCTTAACATTTTTTTAATAATTTCATTCAGAAGTCTCAAAAATCAACTTTGCGAACTGCAAAGTTGATTTTTGAGTCATTAGTTGTATCAAAAACTATTTAATAAGTTGCTTTAGAAAAGCAGAGCACCTTAGTAACTATCATTGACGATGATGAGCAATATGAAGTTAAGAGCAATAAAGATATGAGAGATGTTCGCACTGTAACTTTAGTGTATAGAAGGAAGAAAACAATGTGTAAATTAAGTACAAGTTGTAATAATGATTAATGTTCTTGGACGCTGTTAGAAAACACTTCTGTAAGGTCATCAATGATGTCATAAATAAATTTAAGGTCCATATTTTGACATACTGTATAAAAAAAGCTAGAAGGTCCAAGATGGCGGTTTTTAATCGCTATTACTGTTTTTGAGCCTGGTGGCCTGGCCCTGCCATAGACTTAATTAATTTTTCTGATGGAACTTTGCCGACTAGTCAAATCCTGTACATTTCTGTACAATACCATTTTCCTATAATTTAGATGAGGTATATACGTGTCATCCGTAAAAAGAGTATTAGCAACATTGCTAAAGGCATTGAAATTATTCATTGGTATAAGCCTCCCGAAAATTGAACTCGAATCTAGTGATTCCGATATCCAATCTCCCAACCAATAGCCGAGTCTATCTTGGGTATTTAATAAATCATAAAATTTATATGTTGAACGAAAATTCAGCAAAGTTCTTGATTATACCATGAAATAGGATACAGGATACTCAATTAATAGTTCTCTAGAGAAATAATTTGTTAGAGGGCGGGCGATGCTGTGAACAGCCGCTTGTATTATCTTATAGACAGATATTATCTATTCTGTGATAGAGTTTCTAACGGAGACGTAAAATCCCGATCGCGCCGGATACAACCTGATCGCCTTGTCAATTGACACCGAAGACTGGCGTAAGACAATTAATAAAGTTATTCCCAACTTAATAAAGGATCAGAGGTACAAGGCGGAACATCAAACGTATTAGTGGCACTTAGTTTAATCGATTCGAAGTTGTATTTAAATGAATGCTATCGGATCATAAATTTTAGCCAGGCAAGTACAATTTCGTATGTTATCATTATTTAATTTTTTATTTACCTGTAGCAACTTAGTAAACTTGAGAGTTGTGAAGTTTATACAAAACGAACGTAAAAATATGGCAGGTTTGAAAGATGACCTTGTCACAAAAATGGATAAGGGCGTGCTTCGATGGTTTGGGCACGTTGAGCGAATGAGTGAAGACCGAATGGTGAAGAAAATATATAGCGCGAAAGTTAATATAAGTTAATATATAATAAAATATAATAATAATAATATATTATGTATTAATTTTCGGCCTACTTCGACTCCTTTTGTAGTTAACTTTCGCGCTGTATAATTTCATTACCATACCATCTTCACTCATTCGGTCCAACATGCTCAAACTGTTTAATCACGATAAAAGATCGTCTTAAATCCTGCCATATTGTGAGTCTTTTCGTTTCTCTCGCTCTTCACTTATTAATGAAATTCTAAATTACAAACAACATTACCACCAGTACAGTATATATATTATCGCCAGTACCCCGTGCGCATGCACAGATATATCAACAAATGTATGTAATTCATTGAGTAAAATTCAATTTAATCATTCAGAAATTTCATACATGCCGCTATTTTATGTTTACTACTTCTGTCGTGTAATCTATGATCAACTTTACGTAATATAAATATATGAATTTATTATTTTATTTTTCTATAACGGTAGTTTAATAATGGACAGAGTATTATCATTTAGAGCGTTTTCTAAATAACTTCAAAATTTAAGTACAAATAATTGTAAAGCTACAAAAATTTCAATACACAATTCCTCATATAATGGTTAGCCTAACAAGGGATGAATAAATACTATTGTCGGGAGTCTCTATGTATTAATTAATTTAGTCGGCCGTTCACTTCATTGTTATGATACGGCGCTGTCAATTCGATGTGGGAGTTGTGGAAAAACGAGCAGGCCAACGCCTCATTTATCATATAATTACGTTGTATTATCTTTCGGTGATCCCATTTGATTTTGTTTGTTTTCGACTACACGCTTACTTACTACATAAAGTAAAATCAGTTAGTATTGCAATTAAAGTGTTTTAGGCACTAACACAAGTTGAAAACGAGTCCTTTGCTTCATAAAATGCCTACAATAACTTTATTATATGCGTGCGTTTCCTTTACGTTAACTTCGTTATCTGTGTCTGTCAGAAAAAGCATAAAAGCTCGTTGGATGCACGGTGCATAAAAGCATTATGAAAATGCTATCACTTCGTAAATGTTGCGGTGTTATGTCTGTCGACCGAAAATGAAACGAAAAGATTCGCAACATTAAAGACGAGTTTTTAAAGACGATTTTCGACACTTTGGGCATGTTGGAACGTATGAGTGAAGGCCGAATGGTAAATAAAATATACAGCGCGAAAGTTAAAAATGAGTAAACAAAGAGCATGAAAGCAAAGTGCTCGATAAAGGTCGGGAGGGTCAAAGTACACAGATACCAAGACGTGCATGTATCGTGATAAATTTGAAAGAAGCAAAAGAAGTAAGTACGGATCGTGACACTAGAGGATCCGCTTTCTCCGGCTACCTCGATAGTTTAGGGATTATGCGTGACGATATTTATTTATTTATTCATTTATTTATTTTTATAGATGTGGTCGCACTGTGGTTCTTAACTAATAAATCTGGTAATGGCTGATTTGTCAATGATCACATTAGAGTTATCCATTATATAAAATATAACCCGACTGATATTCTACTTATATAAAGTAGAATTTTATACTCAGCAATGTAATTTTTTACGTCTAGCCATGTTATAATTTACTTGATGGATATTTATTTCATGACCACTTCGTTATGTAAAAAAAAACGGACCAGTGCGAATCTGACAGGCGCATCGACGATCTCGTATAATAAGTTAATTGTACATCTACTTTTAACAAAGTTTTTAACATCTCTCATTTATGTTCATAAATTATGGAAGTATCCTATATTTCTATGTCAAAATGTGCTCCAAGGCATCTTAGCGCCTCGTATTTACTATTTCTTTAATACCCCCATGCGTTGTTGACATAAATGTTCCTGATAGACTGGTAGACGGACGGGCGGACAGACGGATCACGAAGTGAAGGAGAACTTTATGTCATAGGTGAAGGAAAAAAGAAACCTTTAATGGAACAAGGGTTTTGTTTTTCCCTATGTCGTACGGAACTCTGAAAAGGGGTTAACCTAATATCCTAATAAACAATATAATCTCCATGATTTAATAAATATCCTAATAAAATTTAAAGCCAATCATGTCAAACGTGCGTATTTTGAAAAAATTAAGTGAATGAAAAGTAATACTTTTTAAATACTATACATAAACATTAACGCAATCTATACATTAAAATAATTTTATGATATCTAATACCAGTACTTTAAGCCGTTCGATCAAACAGATGCGTATTTACTGCACAGATTTGTCTTGAAGCATTGGAGTTAACCTTTCACCCTTTTCTAATTATTCTCAAACGTGATTTCTTCCGATACATTATGTTTTCATAACTTTATTTCTCTATTTCTCCGCTTCTAATTGTGGAAACGAACCGCGTCGTTTTCGCTCTCGTTAGATCGAGTTCTCTCTTATTTAAGCACTTAAATTGATTAGCCATATGTTAACATTGAACTTGACTTTGGTTGTAATAAATGCTGCTGGTATGGTAAGCTAGTGTATAATTTACTTTGTTAATTTATTTCACTTTCAATGATTGTCTACTTGGTAATACTTTAAACTTTATCTTGTGCAAATTATAAAACTGTGTACAATGTAAAACGTGTTTAAACGTAGTTCGTATAAAGCGTTGGGATGACACCTTTTCCCTTTAGAGTTGTTGGCCGTGACCTTGCTCGCTAACGTTACGCCGGTGTCGTAAACACGACGGGATGCAAATTCTAGCCGCAGGGACGTTGCAAGGTTTCCTTTACACAGCTGTGAAAAACGGATTACGGACTGAAATTTCACTGCTTTTAATACCGTTTTATATTTCAGTAGATGAAACTTTTCCTGAATTCATTCATCGTAATCGACACTTACCTGACACAAGGTCGCTACTGAACTTTAATGTTGCAACAGCGCACGGTCCTGGATTTCCTTCATTTTTCCATGGATCGTTTTCCACGTCGGTCCGATCTTACCTTTGTGAACCTTCCTTTTCTGAGGGTGGTTGTACAATTTATGCTTCTAGTGAACTACTATGTTGTTTTAAAATATTTCCTCGAAATAAGAGAGACATAAACATCCTAACTTAATAAGATAAATGCGAAAGTGAGTTTATTTGTTTGGTAAGCTATCTCAACTTAATCGCTTGGCCGATTTTGATAAATTTTGTTAAAAACCTACATTTACAGGCTACTTTTTCGCAAAGAAACTTAAAAACTACTTTAATAACCGCGGGCGAAGTCACGGGCAAAATCTGCAATTTATATCACTTCGTCACCTTATTGTCTTTTTATTTAACTTACATTTAAATGTTCTCTGTGGTTTTCTCAAAATTTTACTTAAATAATTTTCAGTGTTAGAAAATAATAAATTTTTTGAACGATAATAAAATGTCTGAAGTCTTAAACTTTTAATGACGACGGTCTCTTTATTTTATGACCTGAGTCTTGTGTTAAATTATTTAATCCTTTTATTTATTTATTTATATATGCTTTATTGTATACCACAAAGAAAAGAAATAAAAGTTACAAAAGAGAAGAAAGTCTTATGGGTCGTCCTTTTGTGCGTCGAGTGATTATATGTTTATCTCGAAGACCAAGATTCAGATTTTATGAGAAAGCTTTTGAATATTTTTATTTAATAACGTAAGATGTTCAACGCTCAACTCTTAAGCCCGTTGCTAAATAAATCTTTGATTCTGCGCTTTATTAATACTTACTGAAAATGCTGCTTCACTGGATAGAAAGCTTAAGCTTGATGTTACTTATTCCTATTTGACAACACAATTTTCTACAAATTGCAAATTTGACAGATTACAATTAAATCTTGACTAATTCACGCCATTGCTAATACAGGGGTAGGGGGAGGTCTAGACAATTGAGTCCTTCCTCCGAGTACCACTATGTAAAAAGTAACCCGAAGCTGTCTTTACGTCCAAGCCAATGACATAATTCGCACATAAGTTTTGAAAAAAAAAAACCAAAAAGGCCTGCTATTTGGGGATCGAACTCGGAGACTCTTGATTCGAATCGCGATCACCAAACCATTCAGCTATTGTGAGTACTATATATATTATGAATAATTCAGAATAATTTAGAAATTATCGAGTGTCGGTGAATTACAGATTTTGTTTCTAGTGTTCTCAATTTCCGTCGGATTTAACTACTTTTTACATATTATTTTTATTTTTATACCGGAAAATTAAAGAATCTTGCGAGAACTCGATTCAATGTCTGAATGATTTCGCTGGCTGATTTAGGAATTTATAATTACATAATATCACATGAGGTGACGATATACATGTTAATTTAAAAGTAAAAAAGATTTAGAAAAATGTGAAATTTAAATATAAACGCCTTGCGTTTAATTATTTTGCTTACACTCGTATGATCAATACCTATTTGAAATATCCGCGATTAATCACCATTAAAAACTAGTATATTTAAATAAAAGTCTTAACAACAATGAAATAACGTATACGCTAACATATATGGACTTACTTGAAATGCTGCAATTGCGGCAAAGGGGTCGGGAACGGCGGGTCTTGATCGGTCTTCGACCATGTTGCGGTAATCTCACGATGGTGCGTTTCAAAGCATGCCGGAAGTTCTGGCCGCTTAGGCAGTACAGAAGAAAATTGATGCCGAAGTTGCTGTTAAAGAACATGACCATCACTTGTTGTATGGACAGCCAACGGAAGCTGACCTCATTCTGCCTCTGTTGACAATGAGAAAAAATGTTAATAATCCACATTTAACACGCACATTAAAAAAAAAAACAAACAAATGATAACACAAAGTGCTTAAAGAGAACAAACCTAATTAAATTACCCTTTGTTTAAAAAAATATTTTACAAAGAATTCTTTTAACACCTTTTATATTGAAATATTTTTATTTGTTAATTTCAATATGTGACGTTTTATCGCACGATTCATTGCTTTATAAATATGCAATAGCTGAGGTATATCTTCTTTATAGTCAATATCTCTCATTCCATCGCGATATTATTTATAAGCCATAAGCTATGTTAAATGAAATATATCAATGACATTAAAATAAAAAGAGGTTCCGACGTTTTCTTAAAGATTTAAAAAGCTAAAGCACCAGGTCGAATAATCGAACATTTGTTCTGGAAAACCTTTGCAGTTACTTAACTGTTATGAAAAGGCTACGGGCTAAACCACCGTAAAAGGAAAGCACGATATGATATATGACAAGTAATTCTTGATTCTTAACTGACTCAGGCGTTACTTTGCGGAAATTCATTATAAAGTTGTTATGAAAAAGTTACTTCGCAACATTCCGAATGCAAAATTTTTGCATGCGGAATGTTGCGAAGTAACTTTTTCAATAACAATTCTTGATTCATCAATTAATTCGTGGCTGATTCGTCGCTTGTCGCGAGAAGGGAGGAGTTTCAGGTATGTTTGATTATTTATGTTTAATATTTCTTTGTATAAATCTTCTTGTTATAAATTTCTAAAGAGTTTGAGCATCTTTATGGATCATCTTTCCGATCTAAACGATATTTTCAACTTTTTCAAAGCATGAAATTTTTCTTGTTTCGAGTTAAGTGTAATGTTTTCTTTTTGTAAAAGACTATTATTATATTTAAGGCTAATTAAGAACAAAGAAACTATTAAAAAGAGCTTTCTATAATAAAGTAGATATGAAGGCCCCGCATGTGTGGAAATAGCTCTAATTTTCCCTCCCCCGTCTGCACCTTTTTGTCTGTATTTATAAAGTACTAAATAATTTTTCATAGGATTTTCACTAATTGATGTAGCCAGTCCTACTCCTTGTCAAAGCCTTACCAAGACCACAGTCCAACCGCAACGATATGCCTCGATAGTTTTATTAAAATTTTGTACATGGTGTTATAGGAAAACACTATTTGCACAGTGTAAAAGAAAATATTCGCAAGGCGTATTCCAATTTACAATCTTAAAAGATTTACTTAAAGATACTTCCGCTCTTATAACGACAATTATAAGACAGAAGAAAATTAAGTGCATAAAATTAAATGCAAGACGCGCTCGGCCGGAAAAATTATCCACTAGCGGGCCGTCATAAACCGGTTATGCCGGCGGGCGGGCGTAGCGTAGACGCGAGTCCGTCGGGATTATTTTACGCGCACCGCCGCACGTTGTATTAGTGTGCTTTGGGTGGGTACCGATGAAAGCTCCTTTTGAGATGTAGAATAATCTATATCATTGATCGAAATCAGTTTTAACGGATTAATATCGTCTCTCTTACTGATTTTCTAATATGTATTTTTCTGATTTTATTAATATTCTTATTTGAAACTGTTGCGATATTTGCACTAACTATAGCCCAAGTCGTGGAGTAGCGTAGCTTGTGTATGGCTGGGACAAACGTAATTAGAGGAGAACACTTTTTGTACAGTATAAAAGCAAATATTCGCACGGCGAATTCTAGTTTATAATCTAAAAGGTATCACTTCAAGATCAGTTCGCTCTTATCGCAGTAATTCAAAGACAGCAGTAAGACTAAGTAAATATAAATATCTTCACGCATAGTTCCTAACGAAGTAGCCAGAGAGACGAGATCGCCAAGTGTAACCACCCTTACATAACTGTTCGCTTCTTTCAGATAATCATTGGCTTCATATACTCATGTCTAGGTATCCAAGTACTCTTGTCTTCGAGCAATTTGATTACAAAGCTTGAAAAGTGCGTGAAATTAAATGCGTGACGCGCTAGCCTGAAAAAATATCCGTTGACCGGGTCGAAATACACTGGCTACGTCTGCGGACGGCGTAGGCGCGAACCCGTCGGGATTTTATACGCGCACCGCCGCGTAGCTCTATAAGTGTGATTTAAGTAGTTACCTATGAAAATTCACTTTGGAATATAGATTAATCGATTAGAAATAGATCAAAATCGATATTAGCGAATTTATTTCGCGCGCTGTTTCCGTTTCTTTGGATGATTTTTAATTATTCAATTGCTTCTTTGTGTACTTTGTACCGCCGCACCACTATCGCCGTAGCACTTGGTTGTATAGTGTAAGACAAAGAAGTCCGACCAAAATTAAATGAAATTGAAAGACGGAGAGTCAAATCCTCCGAAGAATGAAGTTGTTGGATATGGAAATCGCACTGGAATTGAAACTTTTTGTTTCAGATAGTCTCAATAGAGATAATCGTATAATTAAATAAAAGAACTATTAAAACTATCAACCATGGGATGTGAAACATACGCCCAACTTTAATGTAGCAAATAACATTAGCTAGCTATTATAGCAATAATAAGCAAGTAGTATATTATGAAAAATGTTTTATAAATAAATAAAATACCATGACGCATATTCCGAATAATGGGGTAGACAGAAAAAAAAATAAAAATATCTTCACGCAATTCTCAATACAGGGGTAGACAGAGGTCGAGTCTAGACAATCAAGTCCCTTCGACCCACCTTCCACCGAAGATATTTTCGGGACAACGTGACAGGTGGTGATCCCGTCGCCGTCTTTATGTCCAAGCCAACGATATTCGTACATAAGTTTTTGAAAAACCCATTGGTACGAGCCTACCAACTGGGGATCGAACTCGGGTCTATTGACTCGAAATTCCGACCACCCAACCACTCGGCTATCGTGACTTAGATCTTGATAATTAAGTTCCTTACCTTCCTTCCTTTCATCCTTCCTTCCTTCACCATTTACCGAAGTCTATTTGAGACTACATGACAGGAGGTGAACTTTTCGCTGTCTGAGCGTCCACAAATGGTACAATATACACCAATTACTTAAATATATATTTACATAGATACATATTCGTATTATCATATAAACATAATATCACGTAAATATTTTTCGCTACCGGTATTCGAACCCGCCACCCTTAGCTTCGGAGGCAAGTTCACTTTTAAATGGGTTTTTCAGTAGTCAAAAAGGTATTTTGTTTACTTAACATTTGATTATTTTGTCATTACTATTTTATTTTTATAGGTATTTCACATCTGTAACCATGTAACTAGCATATACGTATAACTAGATTTCTTTTCTGTAGCTTTTTAAGTCTGTTCTAATAATTGTTTTGCGAAGTTACCGGATACATCTCAATATTGCCACTTGACTTTGCGGCACATTCTGCAACAGGTGTCTCGCCACCCAGTCGCACTTGTTGAAACTGTTTTGTTAAGGCTTGCCTATAGATTTAGTTTTTTTTTTTTATTTAATCTCTGCTAGTTCTTAAAGTAGCTTATCCACTTTACTTATTTCCACTGTTTAATTATATATGTATAGACATTAAATTTGATGCGTCTATTTATGTTAAAGATTGTATGTTTTTTATTTCTTAGTTAGAATAAATTGCTCTATTTTTTTTATCTTTTGAACTCTGCGGAAAAAATTAGTACTTAAAAGTAATATTTTCATATTTTTTTAACTTTAAAACATTTTAGAACGTTTATACGTCGCTTGCTTGGTATTTTAGCTATAAATAAATTTAAAAAAATATTAAAACATATTTTTTTAACACTTAAATACATTTTTTATTTGAAACTACGTATAACATGGTTGCTGTGGTAGGACGGATTTCTAATATTGAAATAGATTCAAATATTTATAAACTGTACTGTATTTTTTACATTCCGACGGAATATAAAATATTCAGTTTTATTTATTTAATAGTTTAACAAATTATCTGATGAAAGAAATATTTTATTGCAACAGATTAATCGGTACAAAAAGTGTTATTCGTTTCTGAAAGAAGTACTCTAGCCAAGGAGGCCTTAGAAAGCGTTTATGACTTCCTATGAGGTTAAATTATCTTATTGCCTCAGGGAGACATTACGCTCGTTGAATTAGTTCTGCAAATTACTAAATAAAAAAACGCCAGCGTCTTAATAAAAATAGATTCGCCAAATCTTCAGCACACAAAGCGCGCATAGGATTGGTACAATGATGGAAAAATATGGCCTATGTATTACATGTAAACCGCGCGAATTTATTGTACAAAATAAAATATTACTTACGATATCGCAAGTATAAGCGATGATGCGCATGATGTAAGCAGGCAAGTTGAGGACAACGTAAGTCGTTGACACAATGAGCAGCATTCTGGTGACCCGTTGTTGGGAGCGAGGGCAGCCAACTTGTCGTATGGCACGGATGCGTTCACCAGCCTCTACGTCATCATCCCTCTTCATTAGATTACGGCGCTCTTTCTCCAGCCGGCAAACTCCGAACATGATCCATGAATTCAGGATAATGATAATTCCAAGAGGTACGGAGAATGATGTCGCTGTATCAATCAGGTTGAATCGTGCGGCATCCGCCAGGTATTCCAAGTTTATGTTGCAGTTGTCGGTAGTCGGAGAAGCGAAGCGTAGCACGGGGAGGTTTAACGTTACTGATGCGAAGACGATGGTAGTGATGACGTAGCGCGAGCGTCGTACAGTGCAGATGGAGTTACGTTGAAGTGGATAGGCAATCGCCACAAATCTTTCAATGGTAAAGGCGACCACAATCCATGCGCTGATACAGCAGCTCACGTAAGAGGTGTACACGAAAAGTTGGCAGAAACCTGGTTGATAGAACAAACCTGTTACGTTGACCGTATTTAGCCATGGTGGTAGCAGTTGCAATAGGAAAATTGTGTCCGATAGCGCTAAGGCTGATAGATATTGACTCGTTGATTGTAGTCTTAGTTTGCTTCTGTAAAACACGAACATGGACACCACATTCCCGATGGTACCAAGTATGATCAAAATGGGTATGTAGTAAATATTTAGAGCGCTGGCTATTTTTGATACAACCAAGTCGAATCCACTTGGGTCGTTCGACAATGTATCATTTGTATTCGAGAAAGTTTTATTGCCATCGAAGTTAGTACTATTTTCGAGCGGGAGGTCGGTCATTTTGAAGCCAACCTGCTTGCCCGTTTTCCCGCCGAGAACTGCCGCTGCGACGCTGAGGGATGCTTTATATTGGTGCCGGGAGGCATCAGTGCGCATGCCTCATCCCTTCTGCAGGGCTGCACTGTGCATCGCCCACCCGGCGATCCGCCCCGCTCTTATTCAAATTTCTTCCTTAGGCTGTTGGGTACAAAGTGTAATTCCTGTTACATAATAATCCTGAAATTTTAAGTTGTGATCTGGAATGTTCAGGTTACAACGTCTGATTATTGAAGGTTTACATTTACCTTATTGGAAATGTACTGAGCACTGACTAGAATATACATTAGTTGGAAAAGAAGGAATATTTTCCAAACAGCGTGTGTTACAGCGTATGTTATTACTATTTTCGTACAAAACTATTTATATTGTAAAATACCTGTAATTTGATGAATAATTTATTTTTGTTTTTTTGGTTAATATATTCAAATATAAACCGTTACTGCCTACATATTCCTATATTTTAGCAAAATTGAAGTATGAAAAATGTTTATGTAAAAGACAAAAACTTTAAAACTTGATTTTTATTATCCTTAAGTAATATTATGACAGCGAATGTGAGTTTGTTTGCTTGAAACACTAACACCTAAACCGCTAAATAGATTATAAAAATTCACGAGATTCCTAATACGGGGGTAAATAGAGGTATAGACAATTAAGAGACAAGTAAGAATTAAGAGTCTACACAACGTGACAGATGGGATGCATGTCGCCGTCTTTATGTCCACACAAGCGATTTAAATCGTAAATGAGTTTTGGAAATCTCAATCGGTACAAACCGGCTAAGTGTCGATCGAACTCGGATCTCTTCACTGGAATGCCGATCACCCTACCACTAGGCTATCGTGACAAGTTATTAATCGTGGTTTACAAGTATTGTACATAAAATATTAATCCAGCAGGTTCGGAGAAAGGAAGGGGGACTTTAGACGTTCTGCTGTGCACCACCTACTGTCGCTCGCAGCTTTACCTTTCACGTCAGCTGTCCCAGCTACATCCTGAGCTTACCATGCCGATGTTTTCAGGTATGTGTTAAATCTATCTAACCTTAATTTATATTTCTAAGTTACCCATGTTTTATATAATATATTGAAAAATCACTATCCGGTCCGAAACTTACGTTCCCTGTGCCTTTTTAAGTGGAAAAATAAATAAATAATTATATTACAATATAACTCGAGTACTAAAATTTATATTTGTCGTCATCATCACAAGCGGGATTTGCACATATCCAAGCCGCCACGATGTCGAGTGATGTCGACATTACAATTTACCACCACCCGCGGGGATGTTGAAAAAGGAAACCGAGGGATAAGCCTTAAAAATGGTAATGGCTACCGACAAATGTCGGGATAACCATCTAGATGAAATTTAACAAACCGGCCGCGGGCAGCAGCATATATGGTACAGTACGCTAGTACAATGTGACGATCGGCCTACGTCCGGTATAAGACTTTTGCAGGCTGTTAAATGTGCAGGTAGTTTTAGTAGACAACATAACGCTACGTTTATCTTTCAAATTCTAGTGAAGTGATAGGAATACACAGTTTTGTAATTAGAATTATATTTTTGTGTGCGATTTACCTGCTATATTTTACCGCACCCTGTCATCTGTCCGGGTGTAACAGAATCTTTAACGGAGATTTTTATTATTTAATCTTTACACATTGTGGTGTTTTAAATCTGTTTTGGTGTTTCCTATTGATATAAACATAATTTGAACACCTATTAGTAAAAAGATAAAACGGGAAAATAATGCTGTTTTTCTTTAAAGATTTGAAGTGATATATTATTGATATATTTGAGTTTGGAGCCTCCCTTGTTTTATTTTTATCTCACCGTAGCGAACTACTTTGGAAGTATGCGTGATAATAGCCTAGTAGATCATCTGTCTGATGGTAGTGTAACAATTAACTAAACCTTTCTTGCCGTACGTGGCGTAAAAGACGATTCAGAAAAATTCTTGACACAGACAATAGTACTACCAAAACCAGAGGCCTCTAAAAATATCAGAACAAAAATTAACTAATCAGCTTTCACTGATTTTTATTTTGGCAGCTTTTACTGCCTGGTGGTGACTGCGTGTTGGTGACTGGACAGAGCCTAGAGTCTGTTACCATGATTGCCAGTTTCCTTGCTAGCTAGATACTATCTTGTGATAACCAAAGTAACTTGCAATATATGCTAAGTTATTGCTTTTAAAATTTGGTAAAGTAATATAATCTTTCTGTATAAATTTAGCAAGCAGAAATAAATTACGTACGAATATCGACCTTTTCAACGTTTAATGATCATAGCCATTTTCTCTTCACCTCGACGCTCGAGCTCCAGCGTGTCAATTGGTACGCTGACAGTATTCAGTTTATTTTTGCTTTATATTTTCTAATACGCAAGTGAGTACAGCGGATGTTTCCGCTTCCGTACGGATGGGCCAGTTCAATTGGGCCCGGACTTACGGTCTTGCGGGGAATACCGGCTTGAAGTAGAGGCATGGTATTCTTCGGCGTTTCGTCCGATTACTAAAATAAGCAGTGGCCCACCACCCTGTAGTCCTCTTGTGCCTTAAAGACTTATTTAACGATGATCTCGGAGAAATGCTCTGAAACTTCGCTCTGTGATTTTTCAGTAACGTCTCTTTTTGATTCTCATCTGATTTTTCGACCAAACAAATATATCTGCTTAGCTTATGAGTAAATGAGAACGGAAATGTAAATTTTCTTGTTAAATTAATAAAATAATTATCTTTACGCCTTCCCCAATACTGGGATAGACGGAGATCTAGAAAATAGAATAGTATGTCTTTACGATCTACTTTCTACTGTATTTTGCGACAATGTGACAGGTGGTGAGCCTGTTACCTCCTTTATGTCCAAACCAATGATACAAATCATATATAAGTTTTTTGAAAAAACCTATTGTTGCGCTTCTGCCACCTGGGGATCGAACTCGCGTCTCTAATCTCGATTCCTATCACCTAACCACTCGGCTATCGTATTTTATCGTAAAATTAAAGTATCGTTGTTATTAAAGAAGCTATATATACCATATATTACTTAGTGCGCAATATTTTAAGAATGCAAGCATTTTTGAATTTTGGTAAAGGCGTTCATTTGTAGAGGAGTGCGTGCATATTGTATGTTGTTAAAATTTCATCTTGGTCAGATAGACGAAAAGATGAAAGCATAGCATAAGTACCTACACGTTAGATTATAATCCGTTTACCTGTGTACTCATTTATGTGAAGATAATCTCTTTTAAGGATCTACTTATTTATATTTTATGTTCTTTTCATAAATTAAATATAACATTAATTATCCTCACGCACATTCCCAATACAGAGGTAGATAAGGTCTAAACCATTAAGTCATTTTTTGGGACAAGGTGACAAGTGATGACATACGGTATTGCCAGCTTGGTGTCTACGTACTTAGAATACTTACTACTTAGATTTATATTTATGTAGATATTTATTATTTATTTATCTTCACACACAATCCATGAGGGGGTAGCCTGAGAGAAAAGATCGCCAAGTGTCACGATCCTTACACACATTCTTTCGTTTCACTCAGATTTATCATTTTCTTCATACATTCACGTCGAGGTATCCGAGTTCTCTTGACCCTCACTTATATTCTTATCTTAGATAAATATTCATAAATATATATAAAAATTCATGACTTAAATACAAATATTCATATTCATCATATAATTATTTACCCTTAGAAGGATTCGAAACGAAAATTTATAGGATTTTATTTATAAACGATTTACATTTAGAAGTAGTTACAGACTCTTTAATGTATTTAAGGTTCTTATTACAAAATACAATTAACGAAAACAAAGCGTTGCTTGTAAATTACACAGCCCCTACAGCCTTGCATCTGAAGTAAGCCTTGATAGTTAGACATCGCTGCAAGACTTCTTTTTTATTTGAAACCTTTTTAATTTTTAAAAATTAGAATTTTTTAGGACAGTTATAATTTTACTACATCATCTAAGATGAACGCATCTGCTCTAGCGTACGCATCAGTGATATACAGTTTCAGAAAAGGGTAGGCAATATATGGTAGGGTATTAGGTTACTTGATATTTTAAATATTATTTCCTTGGTACTTGTCATGGGCAAAAATGTTTTTATGTTTGTTTAATCTAAACGCTGTTGTACTTCCACATCATTCCTTCCTTCTTTTTTACATCTTATTAAAAGTCTGGTCAAAAATCTTGACCAGACTTGACATAGTCCTTTCTTAAATATTGACATTAATAAATTCTTTGCTACGTGCACGCATCGAAAACCACGCATTATTGTGCACTCGTTGTTCAACTCTGTGTTTGCCAGTAGATAGTCATTCGAGAAACTTTTCCAATGGTTAACAGTACTATGAGCTATGTGGCTGGCCCATTACCACTACATGCAATGGTCTTTTATCGTTAACTTTGATAATTTTACGAATGCCTGTTACGGATTCTACCACGCAGAGATCACCGGGCATAATACCCGTTTCAATCGTAGCTCGCTGAGCTACTTAAAGTACTCTACTCCGGCGTATAAGCCACTTGTTCATGGAGGTCGTGTTAGTTCTAGACAAAATAAAAAGGAGCATAAAATCATTATAAATTAAAGCTCCGGATCATAATTTTATTAATAAAGCCGATTTTAATTCTATGAAATGATTACTTTTTCTGCTACTCCCTGTTAATTGGCAATAATATAATAATCTTAACAAGACTAAAATGTTCTTTTACTATAATAATATTAATATTATTCTATAGCAATTCGTTAATCCTTTAAAAATTTCAACGTCAAAACTGTTTTTTGTTATTTTATTATGTATATTTTTTTAGACGCGAAAAAAATTTGACATTTTATTTATTTTTAATACACAAGCGCTTGATGTTGGGTTTAACGGTTTTACAACAATGGTAAGCCATTAGAAACAAAAGTATAGTTCAAATTTAACTTTATCTGAATAATATTAATATAATATGTTTCTTATTCTTTTGGTTTCTAATGGCGAATATTGTCAACACTATGAAGTGAAGTGTTAATACCATAAACATTCTATTTCCATTGAACTAAAGGTCAGCGTGAATCTACGTAAATATGTTCATAAACAGGCAAATGCACTTCAAAGGGCTTTAGTACTCACGTGTAGAAATTTAGAAGAGGATTATATTATTTTCAAGTGTTTAAAACGTAAATTTTTAAAGTAATGTCATTGGTCTTTAAATTGATTTTTTATTAAACGAAATTTCTGCACGTCCTGATTGTCTACTTGGTAGTAACCCTGCCCATGAAGCTAAGTGTTACGGATTCAAATCCTTGGGATCGGGATTGGAATTCTTCCACGAGAATTAACGAATATGAATGCTTATAGTCGAATCATTGATACTTATATATATTTATGAATATTTACATGATGACACAATGTAAATATAGTGTACGTAGGTAAGTAAGTATATTGTGCTGATAGTGTGGACACTAAGACGGCGGGCGATTGCCTCAACAACTGTCACTTTATCCTCAATAAAATTCGGTAAAAAAATTTTGCAGGTATTAGTGTCGAGTGAAATACTTCAATTTCATATAGGTGCCTTTAGCAGGATAGTTGTTTGTCTCTACATAACCTAGCCTCAGTTACAAAGTATAATTAGAATCATAAAAATTGTACACACTCGTAATGTAAAAAAATTTTTTACTTTAATATCTACAGTTATTATTTTAATCGAAATTCAGTATTTCGAAACGATTGTCATTTCTTTTGTAAAGGGCTACAATGGCTTTTAATAAAATGCAGCCGAAAAGCCCCGATCAAGAACTTCAATACAATAATAAGAGGTGTGCTTCGTTCCGTGCATAAGGTTAAGGTTCAGGTAACAGCCTCCGTTCAGTATTACATCGAAGAGGGAGCTTACGTTGTCTTGAAATGCGACGAAGTCTTAATTAAGTTCAAGATTGAAGAAGAAGGGAATAAGTTAATTGAAAAAACTTAATTAACTTCTGTAACCACTAATGTTGTTATATTTCTTTCAGTAGCCTTATATTAAAAATCTGAAGCACTTAAAAGAAAGATTTAAATTTGGAATTAATATTAATGTGATTATTAAGTTGTATTATATATGTGTAAATTTGTGAAATTGTATAATTTTATAAATTTGGAATGAATGAGGTACTCTTTAAGGTTCGCGTTACGCCGACGATCAAGTACCCGTAGTACCCGTAGGTAGAAGGTACTGAATATTTATATTTTTATACTATAAAACGAAACCAGTCAATTAATATGAATAAAAAATTGAAGTAAAAACATGAATGCGAACAAATATACAACAATCAATTTCATTATTTTACAAAATATTTTTTTAAATGTAAATTAATAATTTCTACAGCTGCCAATGAATTCAATTTTATATTTTTTCTTTACAAAAACGATGTAATAATATTATTTATCATATGTAACTTAATTGATTAGAAGTGTGTTTCCCACAGAAATTACTGCACGCTTCCAAACGGCGAGAACAGAAGTTCGTCAGCTGCTTCTACAGTATCTGCTGCCGTGGCTTGTCAACATTGAATTGGTTGATCCGAATGTACCACCAGCTAATCCACTGTCTTACATACAGGTCAGTTTAAATATACAAATATGGGACTTAAATAAATATTAGGCGGAGACAACATCACATTACTCCGATACCAAAGTAGCTAACGTACTGTGGCGACACCTATGTCTCCACATTGGAAGCTCGCTAGTAGCGGATTCAGGAAACACATCGACATCTTACATCGCGCTATGGAAGTTCGCACGATTACATGCATATATACGATTACCGATAGCGCACACTTCTGGAAGAGACGTCCTCCCCAGGTCACGATCACCAGACCTGGCGGGTAGCTACCCTTTTCCTGCACCACATCATCCGCTACACTGGTGACCCCGAAGTGATCTCACCGCCAACCGACGGTGACCACTGAAGAACAACGCAGCGAGCTTCTCCACAAACATTGTCGACGTCATCAACGCAGTCACTGCACCGGACTACTGTCGGCACAACGCGTGCTTCCTAGTCCTGTCAGCCACTGAGGATCATCAACGACAGGCCCCCTTCTCCTCAGGCTGACACTGCGGCATCGGCATTGTGACCATACATCTCGACTCGCCATAGATCTGGTCACAGCCTCTCACCGCAACGCCAGATTGCTCAACGTCAAGCTCTCCGCACTTCCGACCTCCAGTCTCAGCAGGGGAGTGATGTGGCGACATATATGTCTCCACATTGGAAGCTCGCTAGTGGCGGATTCAGGAAACACATCGACGTTGCTACATCGCGCTATCGAAGTTAGCACGATTACATGCATATATACGGTTACCGATAGCGCACACTTGTGGAGGAGACGTCCTCCCCAGGTCACGATCACCTGGCGGGTAGCTACCCGTTACCTGCACCACATCATCCGCTACAGTACTTTTGTTGTGGCATCAGAATCAATAAAGGTACCAGAAATACCTACCCTAAGAAATATTGAAGTAATGGTTTTCTGGGTGGGCACGTCTAAGTATCGAACCCAAGACTCAGAGGTGTGAATTCCACTCGAACACGAAGGTCGGTAGTAGAATAATCAGATATAGATACGTTATTATGAACATACACACACACAAACACAGAATCAATATCTTCATTCATTTCGCATATCTTAGATTATAGTATTACATTTAAACATATAATTTTATAATGCTTAAAATTCTTTGTTTTTAGTTTTTAACTATTTCTAAATAGGATTTTCTACGACGATATAAAATCTAAACCTCCCTCAAGATGATTTACGAGTAGAACATTTTATGAAGGAAGATTAAGCAGACGTCGCGATCTGTACGGCATTTCTTTTTCACACTAAGTAAATCAATAAGCATCTGAAAGATTGCTGTGGCGGTGATTTCTGTAACTAACATTTTTATTAGCCATTTTTATTATTATTATTTAATGTTTGAATGGTATTATTTTAAATCACGATAGCCGAGTTGTTGGGTGGTCGGAATTTCGAGTCGAGAGACCCGAGTTCGATCCCCAGATGGCAGTACCAATGAGTTTTTCAAGAACTTATGTACGAATTTCATCGTTGGCTTGGACATAAAAGGCGGCGACGGGCTCACCACCTGTCACGTTGTCCCGAAAATATCTTCGGTGGAAGGTGGGTCATAGGGACTTAATTGTCTAGACTTGACCTCTGTCTACCCCTGTATTGGGAATTGCGTGAAGATATATATATTTTTTTATTTATTTACGCAATTCCCAATACAGGAGTAGACAGAGGTCGAGTCTATATAATGAAGTCCCTTCGACCCACCTTCCACCGAAGATATTTTCGGGACAACGTGACAGGTGGTGAGCCCGTCGCCGTCTTTATGTCAAAGCCAACGATATTCGTACATAAGTTTTTTGAAAAACCCATTGGTACGAGCCTATCAACTGGGGATCGAACTCGGGTCTATTGACTCGAAATTCCGATCACCCAACCTCTCGGCTATCGTGACTTTTTTTTTTATTTTATTCATTAAAAATTACATTTATAATCATATATTCAGAAAAGACTCCTGTCTAGACAGACTTAATATATGAAACTCGATGCAAAACATTGGTCAAATAATCATTTTCGAGTTAACTCGAGTTTAAAATAACATAAGGGAGAGACATTTAAACCTGTCTACAATAGCTATGTACTCCGCAACATGGGCATGTGATACGTAGGAATGTGTTTTTCAGTTTTGCGAAACGAACGAAACAATTCAAATATAAAAAGTTTTCGTTTGTCCCTAAAAGTACTGAGTGCGGTCGCTTTTTCATTTATTTTTAACTGTTCATATAGTAGCACCGCTTATGGTTTCCAAAGAAAATAGTAAAGAAATAGAGGCGACGTCACATACACTTTTAACCTGCTTTAAATTATTTTTATCATTTGTTGTGCTAGGTAATTCAATTGGCAAACTCAAACAAAACGGATGGGGAGTCTTAAAATTGGTAGAAACTATACTATTTATAAGAGAAGGATGCTGTAGTAAATATGTTTATGAGATTTCAATCCATGTACTAACTCACCGCAATATGTCTGGAACGATAAGATATTGACTTGAAATTTGGTAGGTATATTCCTTTCGCCGATTTGAATTCAGCTAGTGTATATATAGAAGCAAATTATCATTATTAGTTTTATATCTATGCACGGACTCATACTTGGGTCACTCTTATAATAATAAGCCTGTAAAAGTTGAACGATCAAGGGGATTTCTCTCGGATGCAAGCGCCTTTGACGTTCACAGCAGTAATGCCGCGTTTAAGTACTAGGATGAACTTGGTTAGAGTAATACTGAGAGCGGTAAACCTTCTCTTAAATATTTAGATGTATATTTAAGAGCATTTATTTTCATCCTTTAAAAACGATTATGTCGAAAATTTTAACATCTTTAGGGATACACATGAACATTTTGTGTACTTAGATAATACTGAATAGTGAACTTACATAATATTTGAAAGTGTAACAATAGAGGAGACTGAGCGAAAATATCTATGCCCCTTGCCATACCTTGTCTCTTTTTGTTAGAGGTTATCGTAAGAGGCGCCTGGTGAAATTAAAAATATCAAAAAGAATATAGTAAATAAATAAATATCTTCACGCAATTTTTAATATAGGGGTAGACAGAGGTCGAGTCTAGACAATTAAGTCCCTTTGACCCACCTTCCACTGAAGACATTTTCGGGACAACGTGACATGTGGTGAGCTCGCCGCCGTCTTTATATCCAAGCCAACAATATTAATCGTACATAGGTTTTTGAAAAAACCCGTTGGTAAGAGCCTGCCCCACCTGGGGATCGAACTCGGGTCTCTCGACTCGAAATTCCGACCACCCTCTCGGCTGTCGTGACTATATAAATAAATAATATACAAACGTAAATATCAAAAAGAGACAAACATTAACTGGATATAGCCGTACAGCTCAATGTCGCACGTTTAACAGAAATAGAAGTGATCGAACGCCTCGTTTTGGATTTATCTTTCAAGTAATATTATACGATGTATCTGAAATATAAGGATTTTTTAGTCGCGTATCGTAATATACAAAAAAGCTGAAGAGATTTTATTGTTGAGGTCCATGGAAGTATCATAGCTTAATTTTAAAAGAAGGTTTAGCCTGATTTAACATTACAAATGATCCTTAGGAGCGGAGCACAAATAACGCTAAATCACTAGCAATAGCTTTTGGTAAGAGCAAACGAAGTTACATAGCGGGTGGGCGATGCCATGCAACGCAGAGGATCGGGGGTCGAGCTATAAAATCCGATTACTTTTAAATTAAACGGCTGGCGCAGCAGCGGTGCATCGCCCACAGGTTGTGCACTCATATATAGCTAATATAAAATACATAGACAGTGATAATACATACATGGATATGAAATTCATCACATAAATTGTCAGATATTCAGATATCCGAAAGTAGCTTTTTAGCTCTTGTTGATATGGAATGAGAAAAAACGAAGGTACCACAAACACCCGAGAAAATGTAGAAGTGTGTTGTAGCTGTTGATGAAAACCGGTATGTACGTCACCCATACACGGAGGTCATCTTAATGTCAATCAAAAATTTTTTCTTTTTAAAAGAATACTAGCAATGCCTAATACTGGTATTCCAGTTAACCACTCTAACTAATGCAATGGCAGGGCCCGAACCTGCGACGTGATGTTTCATGTCTTTAGGCTATTGCCGCATGACTTATTTGTTTATTTGTTTGATAAATATGAATGTTTGTACCGGAGTCATGGATGTTATTTATATAAATATTTATTTATTTAAGTATACACCTATGTGAAAGTGTTTTCTAGTTAAAAAAAAAGTGTTTTCTACATTGACCCGAACGGGACCCGGGACCTCAGAGCTGGTGACACCATGAAAACCGATTAATTTGTACAATTTTGTCTGCAGTACTATGCGGTGGAAGGCGGACGCAGTGTCAGACGTGAAGGACTTGGCTCTGCGGAGGCCACAGAAATGGTCCTCAATAACCTATTCTACATTACTGCGAAGGTAGGAGTATACAATTGTTAAATTAATAATAACTATAATATTTTTATTAAACATTTTATGTTAAAAATTTGCCACGAGCATCCCTCCTCGGGATCAAACTCGAATCATGATTCTAATTCGGATAACCCAACCACAGGCTATTGTGATTAAAATCAAACATGAGAAAACAAAGTATGAAATAAATACATTCATATCTATTTAAAAATGAACTATTTAATTAAATCATTCCTAAATAGGATATGTCCCAGCCCGCATAGAATTATCGAGCCTCATATTAAACTTCGATCAAATATTAGAATTAAGAGAATCAAACAATCAAAACGTTTGTAACGGTTCGGCCTATTATCCAGAAACTTCCAGAAGGGTATCGATATCATCCTACCAAACCCTCGCCATACGCAAACAACTATTAACTAAAAAATATAGACGTTATTGGAAATATATTCTATTTCTGTAGAATGTGAAAATAACATCGATAAGCCCTTACGACATTCCTTTCGTACTGTGAATTCAAGCCCCAAATACGAAACGTCTGTTTATCATTGTTTGATACTAAAACGGTTGTACCTGGAACGTTTCATTGTAAAGGAAAGCAAAGCATTGCTATTTTCGTACCTACTTAGGCCTACGGAATAAACGAATTCTGCTTAAATTCGTACGTTCTTTTGATATATTCTTTTTGAGGTTTTATTTGTAACGATGTACGATTCACCACAAACAATTTGAAAGTATTTTGTGTACGAGTCTAAAGAATATCTCTATTTAGTTTGCTTTTGTATGAAACCCGTTTAAGAAAATATATACTGATTATTTTAATATATTAATAATGATTCATCTAGTGATTATCTGCTGAAGATCGATAAGGGCTGTGCTGAGAATCAATTTTGTAGACTCGATTAAGACTAAGCGCCAACGCTTTTGTTGCATTAATTAAACATATTATATGGGATATTATTAATATATATATATATATATATATATATATATATATATATATATATGTATATATATATATATATATATATATATATATATATATATATATATATATATATATATATATATATATATATATATATATATATATATATATATATATATATATATATATATATATATATATATATAATTTTAACAAAAAATATTTCTGAAATGAATAAAGAATCTGTAATTTTCTGCTTTATTTGCACTAAATACAATAACGTTTCTAAATCTGACGTGCTAGAGCAAGATTGAAATATAATGCGTTTACAGGAATAATTTATGCAAATCGGTTATTGTATGATCTTGATGACAGTATTATCGGTTATGAAGCAGGGATGAGCATAAACTACGAGAGTTCATTTATATATTGGTTTTGAACTGTAAGCTGAAATCTGTCTTTAGTATTTTCTCCAGTGAATCGTACAACGATGTCTCGTATACGTAAGGATTTATCGCGAAGCGAAGCTATTTTTCAATTTTTGTTATTTAGTATTTTCATGTTTCATTTCATGATATTGCTAGAATTGAATTAACTAAAATCACAATTTAGTAATTGTAAGATTGTTATATAGTTTATTTTCTTACAGTTTTCGGATAATCATCCTAAAGAAATAGAAGAGCTGTGGTCCACGCTGTGTGCCTGTTGGCCTAATAACTTGAAAGTCATCATACGTTATCTCATTATAGTGTCGGGGATGGCACCCAATGAACTGTTGCCTTATGTAAGTATGCTGAATTTAAAACAACTTTACGAAATTCGTTAAAACAGAATATAGTATGAATAATTATTTGGTTTCATGTCATCTTCAATTTATCAAGATAATGTGTTAATAAAGCATGAAACTTGTTTGAGGAGATCTTCGCCCAGAATTGGGACAGTAGAATATTATGCTAATATTATCCAGTTATATTTAATTTAAATTCAAATCATGTATAACAGAAATCCATTAATATGAATCTAACCTTCTTTGTTACTTTCTTAGAAGATGTATCCACTGGGATTCTTACAGTAACAAAATAAAAATAAATAAAAATAACTTTTTGACTGATGTCCTGTAATACTTATGCCGCTGTCTGTAAGTTAGACCGGTTTCATCTGGTGGTTCAAAAGTGTCTTAAGAACACTGTTGAACCACCAGATGAAACCGGTCGAACCTATTTCATCTGGTGTCAGACCTTCAAGGCAAATGTCACTTACATGTAGCTAAATACTATCAGTAGCCAGAGGTCTGGATAATTTATTCCTATAGAATTACATTCCACCGAAGTTATTGCCGGCATAATAATAATAATAATGCTTTATTCTTTAACCAATAATACAAATACAAAATGAAATAGGGCAGAGATCTTCTTTTAAGCAAAAAACCTGTGTCAGAAGATCTCGCTCTTCCATACCATGGTTACAAACTTGGTTCATAACAATTGTTTCTTTTACAAAATAAAATCTTACAGCCCAACTTTCCGTTATTCATCTAAATAAGTTACAATATGGATATAAAAAAAAAGAAACTAATACATACAAAACTAGTCTATTTGCCTAAGCTGCGCATGTGAAAGTATGTGTGTGTGTGTGTGTGTGTGTGTGTGTGTGTGTGTGTGTGTGTGTGTGTGTGTGTGTGTGTGAGTGTGCGTGCGCGTGTTTGTGTGTGTGTGTGTGTGTGTGTGTGTGCGTGTGCGAGTGCGTGTGCGTGTGTCTGTGCGTGTTTGTGTGTGTGTGTGTGTGTGTGTGTGTGTGTGTGTGTGTGTGTGTGTGTGTGTGTGTGTGTGTGTGTGTGTCTTCGATATAAATCGATGCGTACGAGCCTACCTCCAGGGATAGAACTCGGGGTTTGTTGACTACAATTTCGATCAACCAACCACTCGGCTATCTTGGCTAATTAAACATTAAACATCTTCTATCTATAATCGAAATATTTGAGTAATAAAAATCATTACTAATCTAATTAAATTCCACAGGCGAAACGTGTCGTGCTGTATCTGGCCCGATCCCGTCCCGAGCGTCTTCTGGACGAGATGATGACGGAGCTGCAAACTGTGGAGACGCTCAACTGTCTCATCGAGCGTACTGAAACGCCGCCCTTCTACCGTCTCACTTCCATGAGGAAGGCCACGTCGGGACACAGTGATGGGCCTTGCACCGGATCCCAGGTACGTACTATATGAACTGGACACGAAATGGAAGAACGCGAATTGAGGTTCAAATGTACTGGCGTTTGCGCCTAAATCCAAAACTAAATAATAATAATAAATTTATTCATAGATATAGATAGGGATAATATCACAAACATTCCTTTGATCCCAAAGTAAATAGTTGAGCACTGGCGTTATGGAATCGGAAACAACGAGGGCACCGCAAACACCCAGAGCCGAGAAATAGTAGAAAAAGTATTTTTTCTCATTCAACCCACGAATTCCCGCCCGGGAACAAACCCGCTACCACAGAGCTATCATATAATATAATATTACAATAATATATTTATAATATAATTATTATTTTGGGGAAGAAAAGTTGTCGATTGGCAGTCTCGTTCAAGAAAGCGCAGAGCAAGACGACCGCAAGATTGAGTGACGACCTGAACAAGTTTGTGGGGAGTCGATGGATGTGGGTGGCTCGAGACCGTTCTTTATGAGTATCTTTGGGGGAGGCCTACGTTCAGCAGTCCGCTTTGATAGGCTGTAACAAAAAGAAAAGTAGAAAGAATTTTTTTTTTTTTTTATAAAGTATTTATTCACTGTATTTCCCTTCGAATACGTAAGAACTATGTAATCTTTATCTCATTGATAAAAGAATCCTCAAAAACGTTCAAACACTAAATCGTCGCCGCCTGTATTATTCCTTCTTTGTTGGATACTAAGAGTCTTAACAATGGTTGTTCAATGGTTCGATAAACATATGTGGGTAAATAAATCGGTGTAGATAAGAGTTCTGAAATATCAGTATTTTGTATTTTTATTAATCCGTACGTTTACTTATACACGTTTTATTTATATATTTTTCTCCAAATTATATATAAAATAAATAATAATTAAAAATTTCATTAACACCTTGATGCTTGGCATTCCACCACAGTGCGTTTTTCGCGGAATTTTCTGCCACGCACTTTCACTTTGTGGAATGTGCTGCCGTCAGCGGTTTTTCCGGACCGATACGACTTAGGTACCTTAAAGAAAAGAGCCTATACCTTTCTTAAAAGTCGGCAACGCATCCGCTATTCCCGGTATTGCAGATGTTCATAGGCGGCGGTAATCACTTACCATCACGTGTAAAATAAAAAAAAAAAAAAAAGAGTGAGTATCGATGTTTTGAGCATGTTAAGCGAATGAGTGAAGACCGATCCGTCAGAGATAATGCGTGATAATAAAATAAATAAATATAAATGAATATCTTCAAGCACTTCCCAATACAGAGGTAGATAGAGGTCTCGTCTAGACGATTAAGTCCCTTCGACCCACCTTCCACCGAATATATTTTCGGTGCAACGAGACCGGTGGTGAGACCGTCGACGTCTTATGTTCAAGCCAACGATATAATTCCTACATAAGTTTTTGAAAAACCCATCGATACGAGCCTGCCACCTGGGGATCGAACTCGTGTCTCTTGACTCGATATTCTCACCACCCAACCACTCGGCTATCGTGACTGTCCTGATTGATTATAATATTAAAATTGTGCAGGACGCGACTGGTCGTACCGGAGATCTGGCTCCCGTGGAGAAAGGAACAATTCATACGAAAAGGCACAGCGGCGAGGACCCGGCTAAGGCGTGGTGAGTATCTATACATCGTCATAGTTTCATGTTGTTATAAGATATTTAACAGCTGTCAATATAATAAAGCCCGTATTAAGCTTTAGACACAAATATCTCAGGTTCGATCCCGGATGCGTTAAAATTGTTAAAAATATCTTCAGGTCATTCCTAAAACAGTGTTAGAAACAGGTCTAGACAATGTGATCCTTTGTAATTTACGTCCAAAGCAACAATATAAATCGTTAATAAACTGGTATTCAAACCACCTGGGGATCTAACTGGAGCTCTCCGGACTCGAATTCCGTTCACTCTACCACTAGGCTATCGTGACTATCGTAGATTAATTATATTTCTATTAAATATATGTATGATATTTCCCATTTCCCATCCCCATCTACATACACTTTCTCTTACATAACCTTTAACTCGGACTCCACTGGAAATCCGAAGCAGCTCACGTTACATGCGTTTGATATTGCAAGGTGCAGCATTCCGGCTGTTTATTGGCTGTGAATTGATCCTTGAACTCGAGCAAATAGTTTACACTTTTTAAATTGAAAATTCTCCACGCTTCAGTTGACTTTAAAAAAAATATAACAGTTATACCTACATAGATAGGGACAACATCACACACGTTGCTCTGATCCCAAAGTAAGTAGCAGATCTGTACAAAAGTGGCTGTGTGATCTGTACAAAAGTAGATGACATTGATCAGACCGGGAATTGAACCCGTGACCGGGCGTAAACCATTCCGTATGCCACTCTTTCACGGAGGTCGTCTTAAAGATCTTATCCTTAACAAACTGTCAAATATTTAATAAATTAGTTTCTAGTCTACGTTGTTTGTCAACAACTGGTTATGTTCTGGAAATATCCTTGCATGAATAATTAATTAAATTTGGAATACACTCGCTGAAAAGTATTAAAACGCTCGCGTCCTCTACAGTCGTCTATTTATTTATAAATAATCGGTCATTCATTTAGAATTTATGTAGTCAATAAATTTTTTCCAATTACTTTGCATTGTTCAATCAATCGACTGCATTTTTCTAACGTCTGTTCAATGTTATGATGACGTCTTTGATATATTTGTAGAAGTAAAATCTAATAGTGACTTATTGATTTAAACAGTCGTCCCACGACGATGTAAAATAAGAAGAGAGGATGTAAAATACGAAAGTATGTAGGTTGTTACTTATTTTCGAACATAGAAGTATAGTACTATGAAGAAAAAAATCTTCTAAAATTATCGATAATTATCGTAAAATTGTTATCTTGAAACGACGAAACATACGGAGAGATTCTCATGTCTACCAGTTTTTTATTTATTTATATGATTTGATATAATGTCTTCACACACTTTCCCATACACCAGTATACACCAGTAGGCATAGGTCTAAGACACTGAGGCGGTGATTGTTTCACCACGTCACGTTGTCCCAAAAATATTTTCGGTGAAAGGTGCGTCAAAAGGACTTAATTGTCTGGACCTCTGTCTACGACAGTATTGGGAACAGCGTATAGATATTTCTTTTTTAAATACATAAAAAATACAGTTATTTTATTCATGTATCCACTCATACATCAATGACTCGAGGACAAACATTCATCATTCAAATATTTGCCCCAAGCGGGATTCGAACCCGCAACCTTTATCTTAGGATACCGGGTCACCATTAATTAGGATATCGTGTACAGGCATGCAGGCTTAGGTCTATAGGTTACAGTGTAGTCCGTTTTCGATGATTCCTGTTTTTGTTGGATATCCTATACATCAATCAAAGTATATATATGGTACATACATGGAGAGAAGACACCGAGAAGCCTCCGTATTATAAGTATCATTATTATAAATTATGGCTTTTAGGTTATAATTACCATCGAGGGTCTGAAGAAAGTTACGTCAACCACCGACCAACAAACAAAGGAATATGAGTGTTTACGCCTATGACCAACTGTATTAATATCCATATAACTATTCTTACTAGCTAACTATTTTAATATAACTCACACTACAATAGCCACAAATACCCCATTCTATACATCGTAGGCTACGTAACAAAATTTTTGTTTTTCACACGTATACACGCAAATAGATCGGCCAGACAATATTGAGGCACATCAAAGCGTTCGAAGACTACACGACGTTTAATCCTCCTGTAAACCCACACTAGCATACGATTACGTGCTGAAATTCTCTATTAATGTACAAATCCGTACCATAGGTATTAGATGAATACAAAGTGTGATTCTTTGCTCACGTAACTAAAACTTTCCATACCTTTCGTTTCTATTTTCCACGAAATTTTCCAGTGATCGGATAAATTACTTTTTTAAATCGAAGCAGTCGCTTTAACTGTTACATATATTTCGAAAATGGATTTTTATCCTTATTATGTTTTGGATATCGAACGGAATGGATGGTTACGAACGAATGATTCAAATATAAATGCCAAAATTATTTAACTTACTAATATATATGTGTATACAACTTCACTCTACGATTAGGCATTATAGGTTTTGAGTAGGTACTACCTACTCAAAATGGTTATGGTAAACTCTCCTATATGATTATAGCAATCCGAGAGAAGCCTTCATTTTGCAGTGACCTTTAAATGGCCGTTGTGATAATGATGATGACTTACATAGAGGTTACTTTGACAGCATTTTTTTATATCGGAGAAATACCCACGATTGCAAGGACCGGTGTTGTCAGACTCGCACCGACTGAAACCGCACGGCGTTCCGTCATCACCAGAGCTACGGGAACGCTATCGCATAAAACCGCGGTCACACCCTTGCCAGTTGTCTAAGGCAGCACCTCCTTCCCGAACGGGTTCCCGCTTTGTCGTATCGGTGGGGTTTACTAACTGAGGCTTGGACACCCACTTGGAACCAAAAGAAGAGCCATGGCTGGCCTGACTGCGGAGAATGGTCGGCCGGTAGTGGCCACTTGAAGTGGGCTTGGTCAGCCCACTTCGTATGTGTTTTGGTGGGCTGTGGACGGAGTGTATGTTTTATGAGTGTGGGTTTTGCTTTTGCCATGTTACTCCACTTCGACTGTTGTAGGGGTTGCACCGCTGTTGCGGCTAAGGTAGGGCCGCGGGGGGAGAGGAATACGCGGAATTACGAGGCGCCGCGCTCCCTGCCCCCCTCGGCCAAAATGTCTGCAGCGGAGCCAAAGACCAGATCTGACGGGAGGTGACGGATGGGCTGGTACTCGAGGTAGCACCCGCCTTCTTGAGCTTGAGGGTGGCGGATCCGGGGGAGGGGAAGGGTTAGTCACCCACGAGGGTCTGGAGGCTAAGGAGGTAGACGTGTCAGTGTTCCGGCTTTTTTAGCCTGGAGAGGGAGAGGAGACGTTCTCTCCCGAGGAGGGGCTGCCTTGTGGGCTAGTTCGGGTGGGGTCGCGGATGTGTACGAGAGCGTTCCCGTGGCCCTTACCATTATGTGGCATAAGCAGAACGCCGTGGGGTTTTAGTCCGTGCGGGCCCAACATCTCCCGTGCCTTCTGGGTTCCCGTCCGTCTGGATTTGGCACCGCCGCAGATGACTTGTCGGTTGATTCGACTTTAGACAACACGTTAAATGTCGTCATCTCGAATAGGCGAATTAATTACAATTTTCTGTTTAAGGTTAGATTTTTTTTTCAAGTTGTAAGAAACAATTTACAGCACAAGGGAAGCATGCAGATTATTGCAAGTTTATCACTATGGCTAAGTCAGTCTCAGAAATAGTTAGCGAGTCGTTCAGTGCATGTCTGAAATTAATTTCGAAAAGTTTTCGAACACACAAAACATTTCCCGGGAGGAAGTTCAAAATGCTTTCCCTTTACCGTCCTACTTAGATTCACTAGATTTTGAATTAAGTTGTGCCATCATATAAATCTATACTATACGACACTGCAGATATTGGAAAATATCTTGAAGCTTTATTTCAGTTAAAGTATTACTGATTTGATTAACATTCCATAATTAAATCGAATTCAATATTTATATTTGATTTTATAGATTAATTTATTCCAAGGTCAAAAATGCACCGGCAACGCTTTGAAGCGTTATAGGATTAAAATTATTAAGTCATCTTCGTATAAATTTGCATTTTACTTTACAATCTAGATTGTACGCTTTCTTGCTGAAATTTAATCCTAAAGTTTTTGCTTAAAAAAAATAAGATAATCGTTTAGCTAGACGATTAGTTAAATTGAAAGTACATTTTAATAATAGAGTGAAATGTTTATTATCATCGAAAAGCTTCGCAACTTAATAAACTAATTGCCCCTTTGCCCTAATCTATAAAAATCTTATAGAAAAATTATAAGATAAACTTAAAAATATTACGTTTGTGTCTGCGTTAGGCTATTTAATGAGAATTCTTGAAAGTGTTTTTTTTTTGTCTTCACGCATTTATTCCCAGTAATGGAGTTGAAGAGGTCTAGACAATTAAGTTCTTTCGATGCACGTTTCACCGAAGCACAACAACGTGACAGCTATGTTTGGCAGTGAACTTTTGATATGTTTTGTTATGATGACGATGATAGAAAACACAATGGGCAATTTTTTTGGCATTTATTTCTTTATATCTTCACGCTCAGTTTAGCCAGGTGTAGCCAGAGAGAACAGACTGCCAAGTGTCTCGATCCTTACATACCTCTCGGTTCTTTCGGATTCATCATTTTGTTCCTACATGCACGTCTAGATATACGAGTACTCTTGACTCTCCCCTCTTCGAGCAATTTGATCACATGGTCTTCGAAAGTTAGTTTCGCTCAAAGTGCCCTATATTTATTGGTATTATTTATTATTGTTAGGTAAAAATCACTTTGAAACGTAATAAGTGTTTTGTTTTTAAAAAGTTCGTAGAAAATATGTAAATAAACCGCTAAAATTTTCGACATCCGCAAATGAGTAACGTAACTTGCAAAAATAATAAACGAAATTTGATCTTTGTATAAACTTATGTTACTATTCAAATTTATGAATGGGAGTTTAAATGTTGTTCTTAATTCCTCTTAACCGCCTGCAAAATTACTAATACTTCAGAATACGTCTTTGTCACGTGCTGTTTCTGCTGTAATGTTAGACTGTGTCGTAGAAAATATCCTGTAAATGCTTATTGTCGGGAAAAAGTATTCCCTCAAAATACGAGTGTCGAATACTTAGAAGTATTAATTTATACGTATATTGCCTTAATTAGTAAATCAATTATTTATTAAGTGTAAATTTTTGGGAATTCCTTACCAACCATTTCTACAGCAGCCAAACCACCTACCCGATAATAACCTTGTAGGAAGTGATCCTGTCTTCGAAGTTAAGGGTAGCCGATTCGGACCCCGACAGACCAGACTGACTACTATGTGTATGACATTGGCGTGTTATTGACATACAATGTGTGCAAAATTTATTTTATTTAGTTATTAGTCAACAAATATATATAAATTCATTTTAGGTTTATGTACCCTAAGTACATATTTACTTTGTCTCGCTTTCATCCGTGCCGGCGATTTGTAGACAAAGGCGAACAAAGTTTTACGTTTTAATTTGAAAGAAGATTTGATAAAAAATCTAATTAATTTATTAAATTCTGCTGCGTGGTAACGGAGTCTGAATATACATGACTAAGGTAAATCGTTTACAATGCGATGGGCTACAGACAGATGGCGGGATAGCCATCTCGAAACATACAAGACCAAAGTTCTTCAGAGCGGTAATAGGCGGCAGCGTCTAGGGTGAAAGGAGTCTAATACTGCGATCGTCGAACCGCTTGCCAAGCGTTGCGGTTATGGCAAACCATCTCATATGGAAAAGGTCTATTTCCTGCAGTGGACTTCCATAAGCTTTTATGGTGATGATACAAAATTTTAAAACTCGACTACAGGGCGACTACCACAAAAACGTAAACTGTTAGAAAGTATACACGGATACGAGGTTTTAATAAATATATCTTCACGCCATTCACAATACGTCTTAATTGTCTAGACAGAGGTCTAGGTAATTAGGTCGTTTCGACGTAATTATTTGATAAACCAATTGGTTCGAACCCATTGGCCTGCCACCTGGGGATTGAATTCGGGTCTCTTGACTCGAAATTACGACCACGCAATCACTCGGCTATCGTGACTCTTACAAGGCTATATATAATCATATTTATAGTAATCAATTACAGGTTTATATCTTTTATCAGTTAGAATAAATAACGTATAATAATCGGATGGCGCTACTCACAAAAACGATTAAAGCGTAAATATATTAATGATGATGATTACCAAAGAATTATATATTTTTTTCATTCTATAAGTATATCATTTAATCTCGCGTTCCATCTCCGAGATTTCACGTAATTTTTAAAGCTTTTATTTGGTATACCTTTCCACGAAAATTATGTAAGTTTCACGTGCCGTGTGGCGTCGTAGGGATTTGCCGCCCCCTTTCCATCCCGTGAGTCGTAAGACGCGTCTCAGGGAGAGGCCTTGAAAATAACAATGGCTACCGACGGGCAGCGGGGCAACCATCTCGAGTAGCAACCAGACAAAAGACCAACAGGTGGGTAACGGGGAGAAGCGTCAAAGGTGCGAGCGAGGTGTCTGGTACCGCGGCTTTATTAAAAACTATATATTTTTATGTATTGTTAATATGTAGTCATTGCTTGGCTACAACTGTAGAAGTATTTCTATTCAATAATTTAAAAATAACATGAAATGAGCAAAATAACATTAAATATTTCATCTTGCCTACCAAGATTCGTGTGTTTACACATAATTTGTAAATTTTTATATGGGGAGAGAAAAAGAGCTAAGAAAGTAATTATATAAAAAGAAATATCTTCAAGCCATTCCCAATACTGAGATCGACAGAGGTCTAGACGATTAAGTCCTTTCGACCTACCTTCCACTGAAGAAATTTTTTGGGAAAACTTGACAGGCTGTGAGCCCGTTCCGTCTTTAAGTCTTTTTTTACAAAAAACTTTACGTATGTTAACGAAACTAAAAATCGGTTTCATCGATAGTTTTCAATAGAATACATTATCATTAAATATTGTACAACACTTTTTATAATTTAAAAACACTAATACGCCGTCCTCTGTGGACAAGTAGTGTACACACTGGTTTTCTCGGTGTCGCCAGTTCTGAGGTCCCGGGTTCGATTTCCAAAAGGGTCAATGTAGAAAATTACTTTTCATTTATTTTCAAGGGTCTGGATGTTTTTTGTACCTTACTTGTTTTCAATTCTTACCTTACTTTGGGATCAAAACAATGTATGTGATATTGTCTCCATGTATATATTTATTTATATTTTCTTTGTAATCCTTACTGATTTGATAACGTCGTCGTGTTGAATTTATTATTGATTTTATATAACACTGAACAATCGAAGACGATCCGAGTACTAGGATACTTATTTTTATTTACATGCATATTTCCAATACTGGGGTACACGAGCTCTCGACAATTTAGTCCTTTTGACCCACCATTGAAGCCTATTTGGGACTACATAGGACGTAACAGGTGATGAACCTATAGCCGTCTTATTGTTCACGCCCAATCTACATGATTTTATTCTGCTTCTCTTTTGTCGTTGTTATTAGCTAAGTGTGTATCAATTCTTGTATAATTTATTTAATTTGTTAGTCTAATTTATACTCGCATCTAGGAAACAATACGATAATATACCTCTTATATAATCTTATATAATATATAATATAAGATAACAATCATTTTATCTTTTCTTACATTATTTTCGTAAAATTGTCAATTCGTATCTTATCGTCATATGTCTTTGATACTACGAATTGGGTTGTAACCATAAAGAAAGTGACCGCTTGGAAGCTAGGTTACAATTTGATTTTAGGCTGTTTCGTGATTGGTGTTCCAATCCGGAGACTCGACTCCGATCCCTACGAAGGCCCTTACCGATCCGTTGTGGTTCCAAAGTCATATACGATTTGTTTCGTTGGCCTGGACACTAAGACGCCAATATCCTCACACACCTGACACGTTATCCCAAGTAGGATTCGGTGAAATTAGCGTCGAACTGCTAAATTTTCTTCTCTGACTACCCCAATTTTGGGTATGCGTGCGAAAATATAAAAATTCTTGTGGTATTAGTAAAGATTAATAATGTCTCTAAAACATAATGCACATCATCCTAGAGATACTTATCTGATACTCTATCATCAGAACGATTTAAGCTGTACGTGGATTGAGCCGGGAGCTCGGCATTAAAATCGTTTGGAGGTCGGCCGAGCGTCGATCTAGAAACAAATAGTAATAGACTGCTTACACAGACTGTCTAATACATTAATAATATGAAATACGTATCTTAACTTTCGTGAAATATTAATATTATAATTTAGCCAACAGGTTACGGTGGTTACCTTCACTATGTTTTCTCGTTTTAACCATCTAGACGAATACAACAGACCGATGACGATCAACAGTGTCGAATGTAAGTGGTGTTTCCATGGCATGCCGATTATTGCAGATCCCTCGGGGACAAGTCTATATCCTTCAAGCAAAGACCTGCTACCGAGACATGACTTAAACTTTGTCTTAGTGTAGGTAATATCACCGTGATGTTTTCTTGCCATAGGAATGAAGTCGCAGATAGCGTAAAGTAGTATTTTTTATTTCGTTTGAAATATGAGGATTTCGTATGAAGTCATGATATCCGGAGAGGTTGTGTGGTCGGAATTTTGAGTAAAGAAACTCGAGTTAGATCCCCTGGTGGTAGGCTCGTGCCAATGGGTTTTTCAAAAACTTATGTACGAATCATATCGTTGGCTTGACATAAAGACAGCGTCGGCCTCACCATCTGTCATGTTGCCCCGAAAATATCTTCGGTGTAAGTTAACCCACCTTTATTAGAAAGGGACTTAATAGTCTAAGCTAGACCTGTCTACCCCTGTATTGGGAATCACGTGAAGAAATTTATTTGTTTTATTTTTGAAAAAATATTATAACTACTTAATGAAAAAAAAAAAAACATGTTACTGTTTGTGTCTTCAGCTACGGGTAAGCCAGAAAGGTTAAAAATATCTACGTAAGATACCAAGGCTTTGTCAGAATATTTTGATTTTATTTCGATGTTTACATAATAAGCGTGATGAAATTATTCAATACGTTTCCATAATATTCTATACAGATTTTCTACACAATGGCAGTTTTATAGATATCGAAACTAGAATCTATTTTACATTACGTAACAGTTTTAAGAAAAATATTCTTTTTTCGACGAAAAAGTCACGATAGCCGACTGGTTGGGTGTTCGTAATTCGAATCAAAAGACCCGAGTTCGTGGCGTTCGTTCCTCTGGTGGCAGACTCGTGCCAATGCGTTATTTCAAAAACTTATCCACGAATAATTCGTGGGCTTGAAGATTTTAGGACGGCCGTCGCAGCGGCCTGACACCTTGTCCCAACAATATCTTCGGTGGAAGGTGGGTCATAACGACTTAATTGTCTAGACCTCTGTCTACCCATGTATTGATAATGGCGTGAAAATATTTTTTTTTTCATTAACTTCTTTAACTGCATCGAATGTTAAGCGTTTATTTCTTTAGTTGTCGCGGCTGGGTGATAAAAAGAAACTGCTCCGGGGATTTTTATACATGGCATAAGAACTTTATCAAAACAGTTCATTGTCTGGTGTAATCCTCTCCCAATGGGAGGATTTATGTTTGTAAGCCGGGATAATTGCCGGTTTGCAACATACACCTTGCTGCACGTCTGCGGTTTTAATACATTTCATCTGGGATTTTTCCGCCTCTTTGTGTCTCGCTCCGACATGTGGCAGTGCTTATAGTACAAAAGCTTGTCTATTCAATGTCAGTGTGAGGACCTGATTTTCAAAACAACTTATGCATAAAGTAATACTTCAAGAACTGTAATACTTTTCAGTGGAATAATGTTTGTAATTATAATAAAGAAAAATTGTTTTTATCTAATATCATAATTTATTTATAATTTTATATACAAATCCTGTATATTATTTTTATGTAAAAACAAGAAAACTGTAAAAGAATCACTGAGAACTCTTAAGCTATTATTTCATACAAAAACTGAGGTTTTGTCAAATACCTATCAGATTAATTTTTTATACCATCCACAGTACAATATAATATATAATAATGTAATATATTTACGCAATTGCCGATACTGGGGTAAACAGTCACTTTCCCCGAAGACATTAAAAACTACCGAAAATAACACCAAGGTACAACAATCGAACGAATTGTTGTATCTTGTTGTTTTTATTTAAACATAAGTACTTGGTTTCTACAATAACATCATTTTTACAGCGGTGGAAAAAGTTCTGATAACACGGGCGGTAGAGCTCAAGATAAGCGGTCTTCCGCGCCTCCCTGCGCCACGCCGCCCGCCGATGAGGAATCTATACCCCCATCCGATGGCGATGCCACTCCGGTAATATTATTCATTATTCCTTTCTAAATATATTTATTTACGAAGTGCAATACGGGTAATGTAAATGCAAATAATTTAGTGTTCTGTAGAAATTAAACAATGAAGTAATAACAAGAGTGAATAGTGTATTATGAATAACAAGTATATTATTCATTGGGTCGAGTTGTGGGCAATACGAATCGTTGGGAAAGTCTCAATAGCCGAGTATTCAAGAGCTCCGAGCTTTCAATCCCAGGAGGTAGGCTCGTACCAACGAGTTACTTTAAAACTTATATACGGTTTATTTCGTTCGATTGAGCATTGACGATAGGCTCGCCATCTGTCACGTTGACCTCAAAAGAAGCCCCGGTAAAATGAGAGTCGAAAGGACTAAATTGTCTAGACCTCTGCCTATAACACATGGGGTATTGGGAAATGCGTGAAGATATAAAATATATCCATGTGTTTGAATTAGAATAAAAACATCTTCATTCCATTTCTAATACCGGAGTAGACTGAGGTCGGAACGACTTAATTATGTAATTAAGCCGTTTCAAACCACCTTACACTAAAGACATATTTCGGGCAACGTGACAGGTGAACGTGACAGGTGGTGAGGCTTTCGCCATTTTTATGTCCAAGCCAACGATATAAAATAAGTTTTTGAGAAACGCCATCATTCGGAAGTCCTATCACCCAACCAATCGGTTACCGTGACTTAAATATTACTAAATTCTGATTAGGAATAAATTAATTATTTTGTTGGATATATTTAAAATAAGGATGAAACTAATCGGTTGGATAAAACGGTCTGGCGGCCTTGTATTGTTTGTGAATATAAGAAATGTATGGGAAAAAAGAGCGTTTGAGTATTAAGTGTGAAAGATAGGTAATTTCCAAAGCTTTATACAAATCTGTGTCTCAAATCTTCATGATATCTTTCACTAAAAAGGATTAGGGAAGCAAATCGGTGCTGAAGAAAGACCATTTGTATTTTATATTATAAATTCTTAAATATAGTACATATCTAATGCTTATAATTAATACCTACCTATACATTCATGTTGGCTGTGGTGGTATCGGTTTAAGTATATATGCATGTATACTATATATGTCTCCTCGTAGGTGTCGTTATAGGCGACTAAGGGAAAAGCCAAGACAATACCAATGGCTACGGCGGAAAGAGACCAGATACGAAAATAAGGAGGCCGGCGCCGGGCAGCAGCGTCTAAGGTGTAAGATGCCTGGTACTGCCATCGCCAATTCACTTGCCGAGACTGGCGATTAATGCAAACCCTTCAACGGCAGAGGCCTATCCAGCAGAGGCCTATTACAGACCGATATACATGGCTGTATGTGTGTATACATACACGTAAAACTGGTGTTCCCGAACTTAGGCGTTATCTTCGCCTAACTTATCAATAAGAGTAACAATATAAGTATAGATATAATTGACGAACTCCGTGGACGAGTGGTGTTTTATAGTCTCGCCCGCGCCGAAATACCGAGTTCGTTTCCAGGTCTTGTCAATGTAGAAAACACTTTCAACGTTATCTCGGGTCTGGGTTGTTGTGGTACCTTCGCTGTTTCTGATGCCATAAGGGCTTTAGATATTTACTAAAGCAATATGTTTTTGTTGTATATAAATATATGTGTTTATTATTATTAAAAAAAAGTCATCATCGTTGGCTTGGACATAAAGGCGGCGACGAGCCTACTACCTCTCACGTTGTTCCAAAAATGGTGACGTTGTCCCAAAGGTGGGTCGAAAGTACTTAATTGTCTAGACTTCTGTCTACCCCTGTTTTGGGAATTGCGTGAAGATATTTTTTTATTTTATTTTAAAGTGTAATTATCATCCACCTTTTTTGACATGGTTTATGGATGTTATGGGCAGCAGGAGGCACATACTGGTGTCCACCAGTTTTTTTTTTGGCGGTTTGTTTGTTTTTTCTCCCTAATCCTATAAAAAAAATTAATAGAATGAAATTACAGGATAACATTTTTATATTTTATGTTCAACAAAGAACCCAACGAGTTATAAAGAAACATGTAATGAAGCAAGCATCGAGTTTTATTATTTGAATATCGGTTCGGAAATTCGGTACGGACGAGCAGTATTTTTCTATTTATAAGATCTTACTTATCTGGGTAAGTGAGAAAATCAATACACTAAGAAGAACGAGTACAGTTGCGTGTTTCCATGCCGATTATCAGCTCGTTTAATCGACATTGTGGAATTCTTCATATCATTTCTTATGGGCGGGGAATTATACGGTTTAATTTTATACTATTTGCTATATTAAAAAAAATGCCTGGTATGTAACTGACTGAAATTATATTGAATATTCACCCTGTCTTCGAAGCTAAGGGTTACAGGTAAGAATTTCGGTAGGGCAAATATTTTTATGGCGAAACATATTGATATATACATAATATAGCTATTGATACATAAACATACTAATATTGAGATACATGTAAAATAATGCGCTGCGTGTTTAAATACGCAGTAATTAGTATATAGAAATGTATTCCGCTGCTAACTAAACATTCGGCTTCCAGAGCCTCATGACCTTTCACCACCATTCGTGTGGTGGACCCGGGTGGCCTGTTGGCCACGTAGGGTAGAGGTTAAGGAGTTAGACACGTCAGTGTGCCGGCGCGTCTAGTCAAAGAGTATAGGGGAAGAGATTGCCTATCCTGAAGATGGGCTGACTAGAGGCCAGAGGGTTGAGATCTAAAATTTTAACTGAGGCGTGTGAGTCACGATAACTTTGAGCTAAGAGTGTCGCCTCAGTACGGTGTAGATCGCGGTTTGAAAACTGTCCGTGTGAGCTACCTTTTTTGAATTTTTTTTATATTTGATATTAGAATATCCATCTCTCACGCGTTAAGCCGTGACGTGATGGGTGGCTTTTAGTTTTATATACATTCGGCCGTTGAGTTAAAAAAAAATATTTACCTTTTTATGATGTTTATTATTTGTACTTTCTCCTAGACGGTAAGAAAGAACCCTCGTCACTCTTTATATTTAACCTAAATACTTGTCGAGAGCCTAATTTACATCATATCTTTATTATATTATTATTTTATTTATTATATTTCCATCTATTTTAATAAAACATTACTGGCAATTGTTACGCTTGTTTACATCGCAGGTGCTATCGTAATTATATAGGTATATTACACACAAAAAATCAACACGACACGTGTTATTTGCTAACACAAACGGCTATAATTAAAATGTGTCTACAACGGAGTCCCATTGATTATGTCGAACAAAGATAACACTATCGCGTATAATAATTCTCGCTATATGTTTTAGTAGACCTTACACTTTGATTTCACCGATTAGATATGAAAATCGAAGCAATGAAAATATTGTATAATTGTTACTTTAACGCGCAATATGAATAAGTGACAGGAAGTTTTGCATCTACAAATAATATAATGAATATAAAGCATTCATAAATTAAATATATACATTTATGTATCAATGTAAACAATCCGGCTCTATTTTTGATTGCATGTTAAATGTTTTGATGTAAAAAATTGTCATCAGTCACCGAGTATTTTTAAAAAGTATACAATAAATGCCAAATATCGTTATTAGTATTTCTTTCTTCTTTGGTTATACTTATACTCGATTCCCTCGTGTAATTTTCTTATGTTTATAATCTTTTCTTTTTCTTTATTCTCTCTTCTGTATAATCCTTACAAAAACGTGTTTCATTTTATATCATTCTTTATCTATTCTTGTTACACCTCACTGTTTTGGTCACAGAAATGTATATGCGTATCGAATTGCAATTGAATCGGACTTTAATGTTTGGAGAAAACTGACCGTGAGAGACAGACACGAGAGTAACAGACGTACGGAATCCTTAAAACAGCCAGCACAGCACCTGCAGATAGCTACAGGTGCTGCATAGTTTTTCTATTAAACTGAAATACAAAAGTACGACTCTGTTCGGCGGTAGGAATGCGATGTGTGTTATACGTCTAGCGTCCGTCTAGCGTGCGTCTTGCACAGGATATTTGTCGTACTCGGCTGTCTTGCAGGCTATTTTGTGTTCGAATTGTCGCGTCACTTTGCACTTTGAAAAGCCCCCCGTAGCCCGTTGACGGTTCAGTAAATTTATTTCTGCAATATCTGTACCGGTCAATTCGCATTTCGAGACACGTCTGAACACTTGGAATGAGACTGACTGGCGTAGCCTGCACAATATCGTCGAAACTATTGTACACGTGTGTGTAATGGTTTTCTATTTAAACTGCCGAGCAAAGTAATTTTCCAATGGACAATTTAAACTCAGTAGTGGTTAGTAGTTTACTTCGATTTCGGGATGATAAATGCTAGGATGTAGGAAGTAGGAAGGTATGCCTATTACTTTCTTTTTCGATATTTCTGCGTCATCAAATTATAATTGTATTCATCCATATTTATAAAATTTTCTTATATTCTCTTCATGTAATCTCTAATATCAATTTCCCATATTGGGGTAGGTAGAGATCTAGACTCTGTCCTTTCGAATCAATTCCCAGAGCTTATTTGAGATATGATTTCACCGCAGCTTATATGAGACCTGTGATTGGTGGTGAGCCTATCGCCCTCTATATGTCCAAGCCGTGCCGTCAATATACATCCATATTTATACACATTTTTTTGAGTATAAATTCTAAAGTAACGGCCCATAAAGCGTATAACTTCTGTTAAGGTAAAAGGTTCTATTGTACATATAATAAAAATCCAAATTCCCTTTTATCATAACTAATATATTTTTATATCTAATTTTCTTCTTATATTTCGAAGTAAGTCAAAATGCTTCCAGTATTCCTCGCTCACCTATTCGTTGTTCTTTAGACTGGACTTGGACCGGATCAACTGGCCACGCCAACAGGAAGCGCACCAGCGACGCCGCACGAGCCCAGGGTCGATGTACCGCAACCGAGACCTTTGCCAATGCCGGAGTACGGTGGATACTTCGCACGGCTCACCGAATACTTGCCTGACAGCAGTCAGCCCATATCGGGCTTTCACAGGTTGGTATCGTACCAGGTTAAAGGTTAAGTGACCTCGAAATTACGTGTCATCGAGAGTAGTGTCTGAAAAAATGTTAATTTACGTTATTTCCCATACTGGGGTAGGCAGAGGTCTATGCGACCAGGTGGTGCGCCTGTGTTGTCTTAGTGTCCAAGCTAATTGTAATATAATATCGTATATATCCAACAGACTCTAGTACAAAAGTTCACATTCATCACATAAATGTTTGGTCGTAGCGTAAATCGAACCCTTTGCTTCGTAGTCAGAGTCACTACCTACTGTCGTCGTATACCAACGATATAATTCGTACATAAGTTTTTGAAAAACCCATTGGTACGAGCCTGCTACCGGAAATGGATCGGACTCTGGTCTCTTGACTCGAAATTCCGACCACCCAAATCCTCGGCTATCGTTACTCTTTGTATTATTTAGTTAAATTACACAGATATCGTATATTTATTTTAGATTTGTGTACTCCCATTCCATGTAAACCTTAACTATATCAAATCTCTTATACCTCCTTGCTGGATATTAGTTTTAAAAGGGATACAAAGTTGTCTCTTCGCGTCTCAATATGTAGATACGTGAGCATAATGTTATTACGTGCGCATTGTATCGATGTAGAGCTCCGCCGCATACTTTCTTCCCCCCGGAGTGTCGTAACAGCAATCCCGGAGTGTACAAGATCAAAGTCAAGGCTAGACGCGATCGATTAATTACGCGCAGATTATTAAATTTCCTGTGAGTCGGTGTAAGGTTTTTTTTGGATGATCTCGATATAATATTTGTTTTTTTTTCTATTAATTTAGGCAAATCGTTTGGATGGCTTCCTTGATACTTATAACAGATAAGTAATATATTAAATAAAACGGTTTTCGCGTAAAAACAAGAAATTATTAGATAAGTAATATAATAAAAAAATTGGCCAACATCAAATTCCTTCCAATCCCTAAGTAGTTTCTAGTTTTTTGAGCTAATATCCGGGAATCGAAACTGGGAGTTCAGAGCTGGCGAGGTTTTGAAACCCGTGAGTGCTCGTACTCGACCTCAAAGGTCGTCGAACTATGTCTATGTAAATAAAAAAAAATATGAATATATAATAATAATTGTGTAAAGTAATAGTATATGGTACTGATACTATCGATCAAGAATGCAACGAAATAAAATCTTTGAAATTTGTCTCCATTAACACTGTTTTAAGGAAATTCCGATTTGCTAAATTCAAATTCTCCTCTTGTAATAGATATTGTTTAATATACATATGTTTTAATAGCTTTAAGTATATACTTGTATTTGGAATTATGTCTCGCACTCATCAAAAAAGGTCTTTAAAAGTTGCTGAGCTTATGCCTCCTCTGTACAGTTTTGTACCTACTTAAATCTTACGTCTCCTAGGGTTGCCTGGGTGAGAATGCCACAAAGCATTAAGTTCGCCCTTCGTACGTATAGGTTTTTAAGTACGATTAACTTCTTACAAACGTAAGGCGTCTAGAAAAAATTTATTAAAAAAAGTAAAAGTAATAATATGCTTTCTTATTAAAATGAATATTTATTTATCATGTCGAAAGCAAAGGTCCTGCCGAGTTCATGCCAATATCAGAATCAATACAAATGCGTCGCTTTTGTCCATCATCCTGTCACCAACAGAAAAGCAAAATTTTTCCAAGTCTATAAGCATATTCTCTAATCTTGATCAAGTTATATGATAGATATCTCGTGATATGCTATTGAGTTTTCCACTATTCACTTGTCCAGATTGTCCAGCTCCGTATGACGTTAGTATAAATATTATTACTTATTTGATAAAATTTTAAATCTAGTCTCAGAGTAGTCTAGAACACCACTCCCATAACGGATTCCCGCTTTATCGAGAATGGGAGACTTTGCCGCTAAGTTTTGTATTGATGGCATGTATATATATATATATATATATATATATATATATATATATATATATATATATATATATATATATATATATATATATATATATATATATATATATATATATATATATATATATATATATATATATATATATATATATATATATATATATATATATATATATATATATATATATATATATATATATATATATATATATATATATATATATATATATATATATGTATATATATAAACCTCAAAACTACGGATAAATATCTTCACGACAACAGTCGGAACTTGGATTTCTGATTCCGACTGTTGCCGATAAAAATTTCGCCAATTAGGCGTATTAAAGGATAAAAATATCCCCTATATGATACACATGCTGGTTTTCGGAGCCGCCATCTCTGTGGTCCCAGGTACAAATCTCGGACGGGATAATTTAAAAAGCCTCTTTCTCTACATTTCCAATTTCATAACACAAATTTGTTATATACTTACTTTGGAGTAATGTGAGTACCTGTGCTTAAATTATTTTCTTAGAATCTCTATTAATTATGGATGAATTCTAAGCTCTATTCGTTGAAGAACGTAGAGTTAAAGAGAAAGAAAAGCGTTTATATGTGTTATAAAATTTTGGAAATCTCAAATTTTATTACACATATAACAGCTGACCATTGCCTGCCATTACATCTTGCAATCGAACAAAAATATACACTCGTACAAATTCCTTCATAACAAAAACCCAACCCCCGACATTCAAAAACGGGGTTGATTTCCATTACGGAAAACAATGTTTGACAGTTACATGGACAAAAATTGCGAATGAGCGCCCAAGCTACGCCCACTTTTTGTTTAATGAACAAATATTGTCGCAGCAGACGGAGTTTTAGTGGTACGTGGTTGCTCGATAGAGGAATTGATTACATCATGTAATGCCCAAACATTTCATGAAATGATGACATTTCTAGCATGAGTTCATGTCGTCGATGTGCCCCTTCATTTTGTCATTTTTATTTTAATATAATTTGTGTATTATATTTTAAAAGCATCAACTAAATCTGAAGTTTGTACTCATACAACTCCTTCCCAATAAGACTTTCCATTACAGGAGACAACTAATCCCTTAAAACTTCTATGACAACTGACCTATGAACTAAAGTATTGATTGATTTTAAATATTTAGGGCACTTTAAATTCGCTTATCGAGTGTGTAGATTAGGTAATTCCTTCTTATGTCCACTCGGTATATGCCTTGCGTTTATATATGGACGTTTGTATTAGCAATACAGTTTGGGTACATAGAGGCTATAGCTATATTAAGATAAAGAACAATATGTTTAAGCATTTTTGTTTTTCATTTAATATTGTTTTTCTTGCTTTACACTGTACCTGCTTGGGTCTAATTATAAACTGCTTACATGCATAAAGAACAGCACGTCAAATTCAGGGTATAGACAGTAACGAAGATTTGCCCATACATGCGTAAAGTGTGATGATATATTATTATTTTTTCGAGAATAGATGTAACGTGGCCGTAATGCTTCTCTGCGACGTAGTTCTGGATGGCGTGGAGATCGATTGGTCCATCCACGTTCCCTTGATGCTACACATCGTCTTCCTCGGCATGGACCATACCAGGTGATAACGCCTGTTATATTTGAAGGTAGTGTTTAAATTTGTTATCTATTCTAATATCACTATTGATGTGTCGTGTACAAAATAATTATCATGAAAATTTTATAAGTGGAACGTATCGATAAAACACAATCAATAACAAGGAGCAATCGTTAAGGACAAGGATAAAGCCTTGAAAATTTCAAATCAAAGTTGTTGAAGAAATTACTTTTAAAGTGTATGTTATTTCGTACTGTGTGAGTACTGTTGAGGTTTACAGGTATATTTATAGATTGTTATTGTAACATAATTTAGAGTAAAGTGGTAACAGTGGTCGTTCTCTCAGGTGGATAGTGCATCAGCACTGCCGTCAGCTACTCCTGAACCTGCTGGTAGCTGTGGCAGCCCACCACGACCACCTGACTGTGGCGCGAACGTTACTCGCGAGTCGTTCAGCGCAACTCGGTCTCGGGGTCACAACACCGACTCTTCAACTGGTACAGCACAACTTTACTGGTAAGAGAGTTCACGCTCGCCTGGTCCTTTTCAATTGTCTATATTAAAAAATTTAATGTATTTTAATGTCATTCTGTAGTTCTACAACTTAATTTAATATTTATCCTTTTTGTAATTATGGTAGTAATGTAAATCTGTGTAACCTTTCTTAACCTTTCTTCTGTGTGTCTTTCATAAAAAAGATCACATTTTTTATGAAATTTGTGCCATATTAAGATATGAATGAAAGAATTAGCAAACTTTCTCACAGAAGATTTTACTCTTACTCTGCCCAACAATAGAACATAAGCGGTTAATTAAGATTTAGATAAGATCTAAAGGGCAGACCATTCTAATTCGAACTATATATTCAACTTTAAACAAACATGTGGCACTAAAGATGTTACAGATAGCCCGCGTGTTTATAATCTTATTATAAAACACGATCAAATGTGTAACGTCACTGGAATTGATAACATTTACAAGTATTCCATATTACCCTTTGAATGTTACGTACGCCCCTCCCTCTAGATACGCTACAGAGGGCAACAAACCTTAAACCTAGCAATTTTGATCGTTAAGTCACGCGATCCACCTAGGGAAATAGTCACAGCCCAACAATTATTACCATCGTCCAAAGATACGCCTTCCCCTAATAAATAATACTTCGAATGCATGTTTGTTCAGGTCGCGTGTGTTTTTCTTTTTAAACATAGGTGTTATTTAATGTTGCACTTACAAATTTCATGTTTGCCAGTGTGGTGCACGGTTGAAATATATTGCGTTATTCGTGGAACCTTCTCCTTATGAAATATTGGATTATAAGGTTAAAGAATAATGAAACTTTTAGGTCTACATCGTGATTTTGAATGGTTTTTCCTTTAGGTAGCATTACGAAACTTAGGAGAAAAGGAGCGGATTCAAACCAGCTCATGTCAGTTGTATGTTTCAAATTTCAATTAAAATTCATCAAAAACGTATAGATGGCATTATTGTATAGTAGTTTACATAACTGTAAAATTATTTATATATTATATATAGACATTAGTTGCATGAGTAAGGAGGTAGGAAAAGGAGAAATTTCAACCAATGCGCGTGGAATACGGTGGCTCGGTGGCGTGCGTAGCCACTAAGTCGCTAAGGTCGCGGGTCCTAATCCAGCCCATGTCATTGTTATTTTTTTAATTTCCCATTAATTTAATAACGAACAAAGGATTTTCATACTAAACCCTAACAAATACAAGTTAATATTACTATAGAACCAGACGCAGTGTTCGACAAGCACGCACAGTGCGGCCACTCGCCGCGTGCGCATGCTCGTTCGCTCAGCTCGGACCCGCAGGTTACGCCCGAAGGTGAGTGACAATTTTTTTTTTGTACGCGTACTATACATACTCATCCATAAAATATACTATTCTCTTAATACGATTATGCTATATGTACCTTAAAGTATTACCCCTGCCATTGTAGTACTGATATGCGGACCGCATCATGTATCTCTTTCTAAAACTATAACTAACGGTGAAGAGAAAGCATTCGAGAGATAGATTCTCTTGTCGCACGATATACATAAAAAAAATATATCTCCACGCAATTCCCAATACAGGGGTAGACAGAGGTCGAATCTAGACGATTAAGTCCATTCGACCCACCACACAAGATATTTTCGGGACAACGTGACATGTGGTGAGCCCTTCGTTGTCTTTATGTCCAAGCCAACGATATTCGTACATAAGTTTATGAAAAACCTATTGGTACGAGCCTACCAACTCGGGGTCGAACTCGGGCCTATTGACTCGAAATTCCGACCACCCAACCACTCGGCTATCGTGACTCTTTTGACAATATATATAATGATTTTAATAATATACATTGTTGTTAGGCGAAACGGACAACTATCCATCGTTGCCAGTTATAATAACTGGCGAAGCGGAACCCGAGTCCGAACCTGCAGAAGCCGAGCCGGCGGAACTCCCTGTGGCTGACGTCATTAAGTCCCTCGTTCACTTCCTTGCCAACCGGCCGATGCATATGCCGCTCTGGCAATATGAGGATATTACAGCTAAAGGTATGACTTTAATGTTTTCTATATTATTTATTGAATGTTATTTTCTTCTATTTATCTAAAGGCGGTTTGAAAATCATTTTTTTTAATAAATTGGTGTTATATTTTAAAGTTTTTAATAAAAAATGGAACATAAAGTATGGATTCTTATTTAGCTATTAAGTAATCATTTAATAATCGTATAATATCTTCGCAATCGCTTCTGGATTTCTGTTGAGGAGCTTAAATAAACTGAGTCGTGGTGTTCAACAATTGTCTCGTGACATTATTTCCGTTTCATCTGACTAATAAATGACATAATTGACTTAGTTTACGGGAGTTTTATTTTAATGAAAATCCCTTACTCTCGAGCCTATAAGAACGCGAGTGTTAAGCGAATGACTATAGGTTATCAATGCTGCAAGTATTCTTATACAACGTCGGGGGTCTTTGCAGTGTGGACTCTGCGCAGCTGCCAGCAGATGGCGACACTGGTGCGGCACGCACTGCGCGTGTTCCGCGAGTCTCTGCCGCACGCGCTTGTATCGGAACGCTGGGCCCAGACCGCGCTGCAACTTGGCCTCTCTTGCCCCTCGCGACACTACGCCGGCCGCTCACTGCAGGTACATTCTGCACACACTGCCGGGGACTCGTCTCATAGACTAGTCTATTCTATAGACGTGTCTAAATGTATAGAAAACATATCTATGATATTATTTTGACGACTTCCATGGACGAAGAGCGTGCACATCGGTTTTTATTGTATCGCCAGCTCTGAAGTCCCGAGTTAATGTAGGAAGTCGTCTCGGGTCTGAGCGTTTGTGGTGCTTTCGTCGTTTCCGATACCACATGTGTTATGGCTTTAGCTTTAGCTACCTTGAGATCAGAGAAATGTATTTGTGGTGGTCCCTGTCTATGTACTTATGTTAAAAACAATTTAGTTCTTTTTTTTATTCATTTAAAGTTGTGTTTTACAGCCAGTGAATCTTTATAGACCGTCATGATAGTTACTTGATAATATTTGAAGTAGAATAAATTAAAAAATCAAACTTATTTCGTAAATTACATCAAAACGTTAATATGCATCGTAAATACTATAATACTTTCATCACAAAAGAAAGACTATGTTCACAGTTCATAAATAAAAACTATAAAGAGAAAAATAATTAATAAAAAAATTGTTAAAAAAATATAAGTTATAAGGCGTATATGTAAATTCAAATTTTATAATCTTACAAAACACTTTTACTATGCTACTAAGAAGTCAAAGTAAAATGTTAAAAGTCATTAATTATGATCATCACAGAATTTGAATGCTTAAACAATAACGGATGCTCTCATCGTTCACGTACATTCGAGTTCACGTAAAGTGGTAGAGCCACGCATCAGCTTTTGTTGTTGCATGAATGGGCCGGCTCGACCGGGGAAGTACCACGACCTCACAGAATACCGGTGTGAAGTAGAAGTCTAACAAACTTCTGCGTTCCGTCTGGTGAGTGCAGGTAACCGGAGGCCCACACACCCCCCTCTACCAGAATTGGGGGAAGGGGCACTCTAAGGGAGGCAACGCATCTGCTAAGCCTCTGGTATTGCGGGTGTTCATGGGCGGCGGTAATCACTTACCATCGTGAGCCACCTGCTCGTTTGCCTTCCTTTTCTATAAAAAGAGAGATAATTATCTATAAATAATATTTTATTATACGTATAAGCTTTTTTCAAGATTACTAAAAGCTTATGATAAAATTCACATCGAGAATATAATTTCTGCTTCACGAAAACGCGAGAATAAGCTCTTTAAGTGTTAAATCGAATGAAAACTTATTTTGATACAGCAACAGCCATATTTGATTGATATTCAGATATAAATTATGAAGTTTCGTAATTGTTCAACCGAATAAAATGTATCGTATTAAATGTTTTCATTGAACTACTCACTGAAGTTTAACTATTTTTAAGTAAAGTATATAGATTTATGAAAAAAAAAATTAAAATATCTTCACGCAATTCCCAATACAGGGGTGGACAGAGGTCAAGTCTAGACAATTAAGTCCCTTTGACCCATCTTCCACCGAAGACATTTTCGGGACAACGTGACAGGTGGTGAGCCCGTCGCCGTCTTTATGTCCAAGCCAACGATGAAATTCGTACATAAGTTTTTGAAAAACTCATTGGTACTGCCACCTGGGGATCGAACTCGGGTCTCTCGACTCGAAATTCCGACCACCCAACAACTCGGCTATCGTGACATAGATTTATGATATTGCCTTTTAAAATTGGATAAGAAAAATAAGTAAATGTACAAAAACTGGTTTTCTACTTTGACCCGTCCGAGAATCGAACCCGGAATCTCTGAGCTGGTGACACCTTGAAAACCGGTGCATACCCCACTAGTCCACGAAGTTCATCAAATATATTTCGTCATAATTTTCGTTCAAATTCAAATTCAAATTTATTTATTGCAGATACATGGTAGTGGTATGGTGATACAATATTTAATGGGCAACATGTACTGCCGCGTACGGCGTGCAATCATAATTAAATTTATATTAAAATGTTTATTTCCAATCAATCTAAAAAAGAATCTTTCCATAATTCTATTCCATAAGTCTTAAATTTTAAAACAGATTTATATAATAGTTCAATAAATAATCTACAATTTATATAATGTTACAAATAAATTTAAATTACAATATAAATAATAAATTCAATTAGTTAAGTCAAATCACAATTAGTTAATTAAACGTCAATTTGATATTGAAATAATCATTAACACTGTAAAAGCAGTAATCTAAGAGCCATTTAGACAACCTATTTTTAAATAATGATACAGGCATCTCTTTAAATTGACTGGGCAGTTTATTATAGATAGTGCCTGCAGAGTAATAACAGTTCTAAATAAATTTAACCTACAGCTAGGGAGATACAGTCGGTTTTGACGTCTATTTCTTGGTATTATATTATTAAATTGTACAAATTGATCGGAGTGTTCTTTTACAAAAATGCATGCCTCCCTAATATACATGCATGCCACAGGAAGTATTTTTAATTCTTTAAATAGTGGGCGACAACTATCCATAAACCAAGCGCCACAAATAGCACGTACACACTTTTTTTGAATTTTAAAAACTTTTTCTAACGTAACAGAATTCGTTGTTTTAAATAAAAATTCAAAATCAAGTTCAAACGAAGGGCACTGTCGCGCAAACGCTCTACACGTCACCTGGCTGGAATGACGTCTTATTTCGAAATTAAAACGTAAACACTGTATGTTAAATCCCAGTGTTGCGGTCGTAAAACTTTTTTTAGAGCTTGTTAATGAAAGGTTTGCAAAATTTTAGCAAAACCACAATACAGAAGCACTGTACTTCTGCTAATTTACAGCTGCTTTAATACTGCTCGCTAAAATGCAGTCCCAAAATTAAAAAAAAAAAACTTTAAAAAGGATTTCTTGCTAAAACACGTGATACGCAGTTTCTTTCGTTTCTCTCGTATCTTCACGCAATTCCCAATACAGGGGTAGACAGAGGTCTAGTTTAGACAATTACGTCCCTTCGACATCCACCTTCCACCGAAGATATTTTCAGGATAACGTGACAAGTGGTGAGCCCGTCGCCGTCTTTATGTCCAAGCCAACGATATTATTCGTACATAGGCTTTTTAAAAAACCCATTGGCCTGCCATATGGTGATCGAACTCGTGTCTCTAGACTCGAAATTCCGGCCACCCAACCACTCGACTATCGTGACTTCTGAGGTTTGTATTTACGAAGCGGATGTAGATTTAAAAAAAATCCTATACCCACTAATAAATGTTTGTAAAAGTCCTGCCATATTGTTGGCGCTTGACAAGTAGATTTGCGATAGCAACACCCGGCATCTCGCGCCCTCTACGCTATTGCCCGTCGCCAGTTTGTTGAATTTTTATCTGGTATCCCTTGAGATAGCTATACCGCCAATTGAAGGTAGCCCATTGAATTAAAGCGTTTCCTTTTGTTGCCTCTTTCCACATCCAAGAGAAGAAAGGGAGGTATATTCTTACGCCGTAAATTACACCACAGCTTCAAACATTACATAAATTTAGCAATATAATTGATATCAAAGCGAGCGCCCTTACCATAGAGTTTTCAGGGCTCTATGTTTTGATAATATTTAGTCTCGATGACATTCGTGGACGAGTGGCGTACTCACTGGTTTTCATGGTGTCGCTAGCACTAAAGTCTCAGGTTCATATTCCATATTGACTTCAGATTCCATAACACAAGTGCTTTAGATATTTTGGCAAACACCTTGAACGAATGCCGACTTCACGGATTTCATGATGTCGCCAGATCTGAGATCCCGGGTTCGATTATCGATTAGTCAATGTAGAAAATCACTTTTTCTGTATCATCTCGGGTCTGGGTGTTTGTTACAGCTACTTATTTTGGCATCAGAGTAATGTATGCGATGTTGTCTCTGTCAATGTATTTATAAAAAAAAATGTACGTCAGTATAAGAGTATTAATTGTATACCTCAGGTGTTCCGTTTCATCGGAGTGGCTATGACCGGTCGCATGGTGACCGATATACTGTCCCGCCTGGTGGAGACGGTCGCGGAGCAAGGTGAAGACATGCAAGGATATGTCACGGAGCTCCTGCTCACGCTGGAAGCGGCAGTCGACTCGCTGGAGTCCAACTTCAGACCACTCGATTACATGCGGGACATTTTCAAATCCACGCCGAATCTGAACAACAAAGACGGCATTCAGCAAGCAAACGGTAGCGCTTTTGCAGCTGGTGAGTTGTTGTATATTTTCTTTTGTCGTCACTTTTTCTATTCGTCTATTTCCGATCCGGTCGCGATAGCCGAGTGGATCGGTGACCAGAATGCGTGTCAAGAGATCCGAGTCTGTGGGTGGGATCGTACCAATGGGTCTCCTAAAGAAATATGTACGATTCAAATCAACGATTTGAATCGCTTGGACATAAAGATAGCGACAGGCTCACCTGTCACGTTGTCTCAGAAAAATGTATTCAGTGCAAGGTGGGTCGAAATGACTTAACTGTGTACTTTCTCAGGGACGTCCAACAAACTGATTCAGGGTGTGTTGACGCAGTTTACACGTACTCGAAATAATATTTCCCATATTATTTCTCAAACGAGCACGTTTTATCGCTATTTGTCCATGTCCGGTTTTTCGATCTCTGTCTTTCTTCATTTTGAACATTATTTTGTGATATTCGATTCGGGGATCGAACTTGGATAACTCGCGTGTGAGCATTCGGTTAAGACCGAAGTCTACCACAGCTGTATCATATAATATTTAATAATAAAAGTAAAAATAGACATTTTCATTGAAATATAAAACATTAGCAAACGTAGCTAATTATAGAAATACGAACGAGGACTGGAAAGTTCTGTACTTCGATATTAAAAGATAGGATTAAGCTTTAAGTATAATTTATTTTGAACACAGTCTTCATAAACTTTGATGCATTTCTCACAGCTATGGTAAAGTGACCGTATATCGCTAAAAATATGTGGCAACTGCGTATCAATCTTCGAAATACATACGCACGTAAACATCACGTCTCTCATTCATTGTAAGGGTAGGCAGAGAAAACTTCCTTGTTGTACTTCTTAACTTGACCTTTATTGACAACGTCCTTTCCTTTTCCTACAGACCCATTCTCTCGCGTTTTGTTATCTTTTTGTAAGTCTCATTTCATTCATCCTCCTTGCCATCACACCAATCTCAACCGTAGTCACTACGTCTTGTTTTGTGCCACAAAGTTCTCTAATAAAATGACTAACATCGGTCAATAATTGAATCATTAATAATAATAATAATAATAATAATAATAATAATAATAATAATAATAATAATAATAATAATAATAATAATAAGGCATCTCGCGCCCTCTACGCTATTGCCCGTCGCCAGTTTGTTGAATTTTTATCTGGTATCCCTTGAGATGGCTATACCGCCAATTGTCGGTAGCCCATTGCATTAAAGCGTTTCCTTTTGTTGCCTCTTTCCACATCCAAGAGAAGAAAGGAGGTATATTCTTACGCCGTAAATTACACCACAGCTTCAAACATTACATAAATTTAGCAATATAATTGATATCAAAGCGAGCGCCCTTACCATAGAGTTTTCAGGGCTCTATGTTTTGATAATATTTAGTCTCGATGACATTCGTGGACGAGTGGCGTACTCACTGGTTTTCATGGTGTCGCTAGCACTAAAGTCTCAGGTTCATATTCCATATTGACTTCAGATTCCATAACACAAGTGCTTTAGATATTTTGGCAAACACCTTGAACGAATGCCGACTTCACGGATTTCATGATGTCGCCAGATCTGAGATCCCGGGTTCGATTATCGATTAGTCAATGTAGAAAATCACTTTTTCTGTATCATCTCGGGTCTGGGTGTTTGTTACAGCTACTTATTTTGGCATCAGAGTAATGTATGCGATGTTGTCTCTGTCAATGTATTTATAAAAAAAAATGTACGTCAGTATAAGAGTATTAATTGTATACCTCAGGTGTTCCGTTTCATCGGAGTGGCTATGACCGGTCGCATGGTGACCGATATACTGTCCCGCCTGGTGGAGACGGTCGCGGAGCAAGGTGAAGACATGCAAGGATATGTCACGGAGCTCCTGCTCACGCTGGAAGCGGCAGTCGACTCGCTGGAGTCCAACTTCAGACCACTCGATTACATGCGGGACATTTTCAAATCCACGCCGAATCTGAACAACAAAGACGGCATTCAGCAAGCAAACGGTAGCGCTTTTGCAGCTGGTGAGTTGTTGTATATTTTCTTTTGTCGTCACTTTTTCTATTCGTCTATTTCCGATCCGGTCGCGATAGCCGAGTGGATCGGTGACCAGAATGCGTGTCAAGAGATCCGAGTCTGTGGGTGGGATCGTACCAATGGGTCTCCTAAAGAAATATGTACGATTCAAATCAACGATTTGAATCGCTTGGACATAAAGATAGCGACAGGCTCACCTGTCACGTTGTCTCAGAAAAATGTATTCAGTGCAAGGTGGGTCGAAATGACTTAACTGTGTACTTTCTCAGGGACGTCCAACAAACTGATTCAGGGTGTGTTGACGCAGTTTACACGTACTCGAAATAATATTTCCCATATTATTTCTCAAACGAGCACGTTTTATCGCTATTTGTCCATGTCCGGTTTTTCGATCTCTGTCTTTCTTCATTTTGAACATTATTTTGTGATATTCGATTCGGGGATCGAACTTGGATAACTCGCGTGTGAGCATTCGGTTAAGACCGAAGTCTACCACAGCTGTATCATATAATATTTAATAATAAAAGTAAAAATAGACATTTTCATTGAAATATAAAACATTAGCAAACTAGAAATACGAACGAGGACTGGAAAGTTCTGTACTTCGATATTAAAAGATAGGATTAAGCTTTAAGTATAATTTATTTTGAACACAGTCTTGATAAACTTTGATGCATTTCTGACAGCTATGGTAAAGTGACCGTATATCGCTAAAAATATGTGGCAACTGCGTATCAATCTTCGAAATACATACGCACGTAAACATCACGTCTCTCATTCATTGTAAGGGTAGGCAGAGAAAACTTCCTTGTTGTACTTCTTAACTTGACCTTTATTGACAACGTCCTTTCCTTTTCCTACAGACCCATTCTCTCTCGCGTTTTGTTATCTTTTTTGTAAGTCTCATTTCATTCATCCTCCTTGCCATCACACCAATCTCAACCGTAGTCACTACGTCTTGTTTTGTGCCACAAAGTTCTCTAATAAAATGACTAACATCGGTCAATAATTGATTAATTAATTAATTAATTATAATTTAAGGATAAAATAAAAATCGAATTGAAGCTAAGGGCTGCGGGTTCGAATCTCACTGTATGTGATGTTTGTGCGATGTGTGAATGTTTGTACCCGAGTCATGGTAAATTTTTTATAAATATTTATCTATTTTAAGTATAGATCTATGTAGTTATATAACTAAGTACTATGTAAGTATATTAATTATTATAACCTGTCGTGTTCTCACAAATAAACTTCTATGAAAGGTGTATCGAATGAGCTACATTGTCAAGACCTCCGACTCTCCCACACTTGTTGGGCAATGCTTCAAAGTATTAAAGCTCATATCGTTCGTTTGCAGCAGGTAAACGATCGCCGGGGGTATGCGTGGGGTGCGTCAGTAACCACACCCGAAGCACCAGCTATTCCGTGTCTTACTGCGTCCGCAAGAGCAACGCGCAGCCCTCCTCCGCCGAGAAACAGCCTCATGGTGAGCAACAACCCTTTGATATTCTATTGAAGGTTGTACATTAATATTACAATTATCCATGGTGTTGCACTTAAATTAAAAAACGAAACCAAAACATTTTTCACACGTTGGACACGTTTCGATAAGCATTACTCGTGGATATAGATTTTCTACACAAAGGCGGTTTTATAGATATCGAAACTAGAATGTTCTTTTCATTACGTAACAGTAGAGTCGGTTATATGAAAAAATATTCTTTTTTCGACGCAAAAGTCACGATAGTCGAGTGGTTGTGTGATCGGAATTCGAGACAAGAGACCCGAATTTGTTCCCCAGGTGGGAGGCTCGTACCAATGGATTTTTTCAAAAACTTATGTAGGCTTTATATCGTTGGCTTTGACGTAAAGATGGCGACGAGCTCTAAAATATCTTCTAGACCTCTGTCTACCACTGTATTGGTAAAGATATTTATTAATTTATTATCTTTTACAAATCTCGATTTAAATAAGTGCAATTTAAATTCAGCATGTGTACAATAAAGGCAACGCCAATGAATATGTGGCGTCATCTATGTCTGTAAATAAGAAGCTCGCTAGTTCTGTTTAGAAAATTACTACGTCCTGCATGGCGCTATCGAAGTTCTTAGGACTCCTAGCGAATATACTAGTATTGATAGCACCCTGACGGACTTGATGCCCTTCCCAGGTCACTAGCACACATCACTTCTTCACTACGAATACATTTAAATATTAGGGCTTCTATTTTCCGATTTCTTCTATTTCTTTTTTAAAGTAATCCTCCTCTTTTATAAAAGTGACATTATGTTTAAAACCAAATTAAATGACGTCACGTGTTTCCATTCAGCAGATCGCACACGTCCGTGCAGCGACTCGTCCAAAGGAGCCTGTTCGAATCTTTGCCGCTCACGATCCGCGCAATCTCTCAAGTTGCTCGGCGATAGCGCAACGCAAGTAAGAATTGGTTTTATCTATATTTACTGTAATATTATATAGTAAATGTGTGCTTTATTTTTTAATTTGAAATTTTCACAAATAAGTGTATTTTTGATATAAAGAGACCGCGTTATGTGTATAACATGACGTAATTTTGTAGATCCAATCCTAGATAGGTAAATGGTTTAAATTATTAAGACTTTTACGGCTCCAATTTTACCAAAGCTTATTTGTAGCTTAAATTATGAGTAGAAATTTTACGGAGTTTCGAAACTGTCTGGCGAAGAGCGGAACCATCTCGACTCGATCGATTTTACACTTCGGCTTCGATTCCGAAAATCGAAGGTTACATCGAAGATTCTCAGTCAGTGAGTTGATTAAATTTATAAAAGTTTTTTAAGTTAAGTTTTCATGTTGAATATCATAAATTGACTTACATAAGTAAGTAGAGTCACTGTTGAATTACGTTTCTTTTTTTATCATTGCATTAAATCTGCTTTTGGGTAACATGACGTTATTTTTTTATACGTATATCTTCCTTCCTTCCTTCTTTCTACTCAACTCTGGTTCGTACACATGCGCGACCCCCACCCTCACTGGCCACCACTTACACCAGAATTATTCCGTTATACCCAATTAAAGTATTGCCCCTCGTGAAATGACTGTTTACGCGGCAGGACGACAAGCTGACGATCCTGGCGACGCTGTTCTGGGTGGGCGCGTCGCTGCTGGAGTCGGACTACGAGCACGAGTTCCTGCTGGGCGTGCGGCTGCTCGCGCGCGTGATGGCGCGCCTGCCGCTCGACCGGCCGGACGCGCGCGAGCGGCTCGACCGCACGCAGGCGCACACCGCGCCCTCGCTGCACGCGCTCCTGCTCAAGGTCAGGCCGACTCGCCGACACGCCGACACGCCGACTCGCCGACTCGCCGACTAATTCTATATGCGGCACGCCTTTAACTACGCCACTCATTTAATCGGTTGCGATATATAAATCGTATTGTACAATTAGAGATTTTTTTTTAAATAGGGCGTAAAAGTAATTTTATTAAACAAATTACAAGCACTGGGCTGTGGATAAAATGGGTGTAATGATCGTGCCCACATATATAATAGTTACACTAAATATTGTGTTCATATGGATAGTTGTAATCAAATAATTCAAGACATATAATGTATGACGCGACTAAGGAAAACTTCTTTACAATATCAATGGCCACCGACAGATGGCGATATGATGTCCAAGTATACCAGACCAGAATAAGCAGACCGGTAGCCGGCAGCAACATCTCAACGTCTCAAGTGAAAAGTTTGTGCTACTGCGATCGCCAATCCGCTTGCAGAGGTCGACGATTACGGCATATCATTCCATACGGAACTAGCCTACGTCCAGCACATTTATTGAAGGCAGTTATGTATACATATGTATATTATGTGTTGCCAATGTGACCGACAAAACACTTTGCCACATCGCTCACATCAACAAACCTACTGTGCGTTTAATGGGTTCAGCTTGTCACTTCCAGGGCTGCACCCATCCTAACACGTACGAGCCGGTGGTCAGTGTGCTGTC
>JAGSMR010000009.1:3632500-3847500 GCA_029286605.1 Sericinus montela
TAAAATTTAAGAAAGAAAGAAATATAAATAAGTAAAGCCGCTTTGAACCAGATAATTTATAACATAACGACTTTATGCTCTATAGGCTAAATATTAATAGTTTGATTTTGAAACGTCGATTTACTTGGTCGAAATTATTTGGATTATTTATTTATTTTCCCCCTCCACACCGGACACCCGCCTACAATCAGACTGCACCTTTATATCTTTGAAGGACCGGTTTCGTTCATTCATTGTTATGAAGCCTAAGCGGCGGGTACGTTACGTTAGAAATTGCATTGCCATCAAGATATCGGAGACAGACAGAATCATACGACGAGCGAACCGGACAGTTAACAAAACCCAGTTATAATCATTCGCGTTTTTTTGTGTTAAACTATTATTTAGTTGCGTGCCAGTGTTTTAATTTTTTAATACACTTTTATTATTTGAGCGGAAGTTTAATTTACGATTTCTTTTTATTTTTATTATTTCAAAAATGACTGAAAACGGCACCGAGAGCTGGTTGACTAATGGTAAGTTATATTTGTGAGTTGTAATTATAAATAAATATTTTGTAATGGCTTGATTGAGAGTAATTGACTACATGACAGCAATAATACTCATTTCAGTTTACGATTGCTCACTGTGTAATTAATTATATAAATTTTATATAAGTACTTAGTAGGCATATTTTGAATATCTAAGATTCCTTCCAGGAGGCTCCTTTTGGAAAGTTAGGTCTCCAAAAGGAACCTCTCTTGTATTTTGGAAATTAATATAATCTAATGACTTTTTTGAAACTTATGTAGGTACTAAATTTTTCGCAACTTACTGGTAAAAGTCGTAATTGTCAACTAAAATTCCTTAGAGATTAGGAATATTTTTTTCATCATATCAGACTACTTTCTAACGATACTTAATTAACGGCCTGTAAAAGTATATTTAACTATGTATGTATATATGTATATATGTGTCTAATGTATTACACATTAGTATTTAAAATTTGAACGTTAACATCAGTACGCTCGCCTAGATTATTTACGCTCTTGTGCTCACCCCTAGTATATGAAAGTCGTTCAAGGTCATGGGGTGAGGGCGTGTCATAACCTTGATCGACTTTCAAACAATTTCACCTGTTACTTCATATATTTTTATTGAGAGCCTTGCAAATATTTATGTTTTTTAAAAAAATAATTCAATGTTGTAAAATAAAAACAGAAATGGCAAACATTTACTGTAATTTTCTAATGATAGTGAAACCAGCTGCGTATAACAATTTTATTTAAATATTGCTTTCCCTATTATAAACCAAATATTTTAGTAATACTGTAAAAAAATAATAAAAAAAAAAATTGATTTGATTTTTGTTTCTAGTGTTTATGTTACATTATACAAGTTCAACCAAGTTCGTCTTATAGACAACGCTGAGAAAATTTTATTTATGGAAAAAATATAATTATGATCAAAAATATTATTAAACGCCGTACGCCGCGTATTTTAAATAACAATTATTTTTGCACATTAATGAAGTCGATTGCGTCATCACCATGATGTTTTTTTTTCTGAATTAAGGCGACAATGTGTCAATTAGGTGAACTGCGGTGGAATGCAATGTTTATCACTTATTTTTCTTATATTACACACAGAAAAATTCAAAAAAAGAGACAATAATAAACGTTAATATTAGGTATGTAAAAAACAACTTAGTATCCAAAATAGTAGAAGGAATTTGTTCTGTGCACCGCAATAGAGCGTCGTAATGATGTCATCGACTCCAGATGCAGAGATTACTTAGGAACTACTATAGGCATATTGAATTTGTTTGTACAAATGAAAATACGGTTTTGAGTAACATTTGGAATGGAAATACTTTATACTGGCAGGATTAATGGCCGGCTCTAATAAAAACAAATACTTTTAAGCCGCTCGTCGTGCAGCTGGCATGTGACAAAATATAGGTACGTGCAAACACAGAATTTAATAAACAGGAACTAGACCGGAAAAGCAATGATTGTTATTGTTTTAGCTCCTATTTGTATTGCGGACGGGATTTAAACCCGAAAATCCGCGTCTATAATGTTAAAATCATTGCCATGTTTGCAACAATTTGAGAATGGCTTGATGATGAGAATTATTTTCTATTTTTTCTGTTCAGAACTAAGTTTAGTTCGTCGCGTGACTGCGGTGGTCTAAGAAATATGAAATATCGAAAAATTCAATATAACAGTCAAAAAAATTATTTAAATATAAAATATTATAAGAAATACCATTCATATTTAAAATAACACGTTACAAAATTGTATTACTTAATGATACAATTTTGTAATAGATTTTACCACAAAAGTAGTCATTTAACGTCACTGAATTTTTTAAGCGATCATAGTGGTCATGGAAAGTTATAATTTTCTTTTGTGTCATGTGTTATTGTAGTTTATTGCTATTTTAAATGCTACAAAATATTGTATAATTGTTTACCCAACTATTTATCGAATGTACTCGTAAGTATAACGCACCGTTAGTTTAGACACTAAGACGGCGTCAAGGTCGCCATCTGCCACATTGTCACATATAAGCCCACGGGAATGTGGTTAAAAGGACTAAATTGTCTATAATTTGACTGCTCTAGAGTTGGGCCATGACTGACGATGTTGTTATTCGAATTATATTAAAATATTTATTACAAAATAATTAAAACATTTACAGTATAAATGTATTGAAAAGCGTGTGTTTGTATTGTCAGGAAACATGGCGACCATAGAGAAATTGTTCCAGCCCGTTCATAAGAAAACCGATGACACCGGCAACAAGGTGACCGTGGTGGGCGTGGGGCAGGTCGGAATGGCTGCTGTCTTCTCCATGTTGACGCAGGTGACCATTTACATTTAATGTTACATTCACCGGTGCATTCATTTTATCATTATATACATTAGAAATTTTATTTACTATTCTTCGAATTTCTTAGTATATGGTTTCTCATTTCGTCAGTACGAGTGAATTTCACTCAAAACATTTTATTTCTTCCCACTTTTTCCACATTTTTTCTTTAACATTTTACCTTAAAAATTAGGTAAGAACGCTTCCAAAAATGTTTCAGTTAAGCTAAATAATTAGTAAAATTATAGTATAAGCTAAGTTAAATAATTAAAAAATCGGTGAACACATTGCGTTACCTTAACATATCTACTTCGTTAGACGTTAAGTCACGATAGCCGAGTTGTTGGGTGGTCGGAATTTCGAGTGGAGAGACCCGAGTTCGATCCCCAGGTGGCAGTACCAATGAGTTTTCAAAATCTTATGTACGAATCTCATCGTTGGTTTGGACATAAAGGCGGCGACGGGCTCACCACCTGTCACGTTGTCCCGAAAATATCTTCGGAGGAAGGTGGGTCAAAGGGACTTAATTGTCTAGACTTGACCTCTGTCTACCCCTGTATTGGGAATTGCGTGAAGATATTTTTTTTTATTTTTTTTTTACTTCGTTAGACATAAAAAATAAATGCATTGAAAGTGTTCAGACATTTTCAATATTAATTGTATTTGAAAATGTCTGAATTTGTCATATTTAGAAACTAAAAAACGAAACATTAGATACTAATTAAAGGTTTTAATATACCTATATTTTCCGAAAAAGCAGTAGGACACTGTTGACTGTTCCTATTACCAAACACACCTCAAGTGAATCGAACAAAAAATGTTCTGTAGGTTTAGGTTATCCATATATAGTAATTATAACTTGTTGTAATTACTATAGCTAAAAGGAAAATACACTTTTAAAACTTTTACGCTGTGGAATTTAATTGTCGTAGAAGTAGTCCGCAGTTTCGTAGAATTTGAGGTAGTATCATATACATTATATGTATGGTATAATAAATATTCGTATGCTTTGTTAGCATTCTTGAATCAATAGTCATGATAGCCGAGTAGTTAGTTGATCGGAGTTCGAGACGATCTCTCGTCTTCGAATCCCAGGAAGTCCCGTACCAATGAGTTTTTTTAAAAAACTTATGTACGATTTATATCGCTGGCTTAGACATAAAGACGGTGATGGGCTCACCATATGTCATGTTGCCGAAACATAGTCTTCGGTGGAAGGTGGCACGAAAGGATTTTATTGTCCTACCTCTATCTACCTCTCAGGATTTGCATGAAGATATTTTTTTTTGGTTGGTTGGATGGTTCCTGGCTCATGAGTTCAAATGTCAGTTAGGTTTATTACAATTATCATAGTAAAAGTAAAGACTGCATTACAACATTATAAATAACGATGTAAAAGAAACAAAAAAATACAATCTGTTTAAATTCATGAGTACGGATGGAAGTAGTACTTGGCGAAACTTGATCGGTCTCTCTTAAATCATTTTAATTTCTACGAACAATTTGTTGCAATGTTTGCAGAGTTCATTGCACGACGTGCTATATTTACTGACTTGACGTCACTTTATACCCTGAAAGTGAAGTGATTCGGAACTTTTAAAAGTAACGAATGATGATGTATAAGATAAGGAGTCCGCTTTTTAGGAGGGAAATGTAGGGAACTTTGAACAGGTTTATTTCAAATTAATGAGTTATTTATTACTCATTTTATTTTACCAGCATTTATATTCAAGAAATAATAAATAATATGTGTTGCAATCGACAAAAATATAAGTCATTATAAAACTAATATATACTACATTTGTAAAATAATAAATTGGTCAAGTGCTGCATTCATGAGCGTATAATAAAAACGTGAAATAAAATGGTTAAGGAATAATGAAATAAGGAAACGGTGTGGTCTGAAAGAAGATGTAGTGACTAAAATTGAGAAAGGTATGCTGAGATGGTTTGGCCATGTCGAGAGAATGAATGAAGAACGATTGACGAAAAAAGCATTTAAGGCGAGTGTGACTGGAAGTGTAGGAAGGGGAAGACCTAGGCGGACGTTTCGAGACCAAATCAGGGACGTCCTGAAAAAAGGACAGGTCAAGAGTACCCTGAATCGAAGAGAATTTATGAAGGGAATAATGAAAGTGGACGAAGCGAAACAAGTATGTAAGGATCGTAGCAAGTGGAAAGAAGTGATCTCTGCGTACCCCTACGGGAAAGAGGCGTGATTATATGTATGTATGAATGTATGAAATAAAATGTCAGAGTTTGATTACCTTTAGAATTTGACAAATTTTGTATATTAAATATATTTTTTACGGTTTTTGATGCCTGCCCTCTGCCCAGAATTTCGATAACCCAACCAGCTATTTTTGCTACTTTGAAACAAAATATCGTTTACTGTGACAACAATCTAAATTGTTACAAATGCTTAAGTTGAACCAATTGGTTATTCAGATTAGAGTTGCGATAACGATAACGTAGTATTTTAAACATAACACGATTGCATTACGCGTTCATGCCATTCGTCCGCAACGGCCTCTATGGCTCATTTTATCGTTTATGGGATTACATTTATTTCTGTAGAATTGCATGTGACGAGTGGCCACTTACGTAGATTGGTCTTATTGCTCCATTTGTGTTTATATAATATATCATGGTTTTAATGAGTTGTACACGAGCGAGAACTTAATCGTCTACTTTGTTAGTTAAAGTCACGATACCGATGGTTGGGTGATCGGAATTCGAGACTAAGCTACCTGGGGATCCCCAGATGGCAGGCTTGTACCAATGGGTTTTTTCAAAACCTATGTAAGATTCATATCGTAGGCTTGAAATATCGTAGGCACGCTGTTCCAAAATAAATTGATTTTTCTTCTTCTAGTCTAGACTTCTGTCTACCCTAATATAGGTAATGCCATGAAGATATATAGTTAATGCAGCTATGAGTTGCTGGTGAGAACCCCGGTAAACATTGATTGCTTAATCTATTTATTTATGTGTTAATTATCACCATCCAGTGAACTAGATCATATCCTAATTATGGAATTAATTATAAAATAATTATTGATCGACATAACATTAAAATTATGAGATACTAAGGTAACGCTGCCTTACGACTTTTTAATCGTAATGAATTTACAAAATTATAACTGTGATTTATTTGAAATTGTTATTAGTTGGGTTGTACAAATAAATTTGCATGGCTAAATAAAAATTGCATTGGAAATATCTTATAATACTTTCCGACATAACGGACTAACGAATGACCACCGTCATCCGTAACTCATAATGATGGTAATTTTTAGTTGTCCATTGTGTTTCGAGCTGGTGACGTGGTGAAGGTTGATCTGCAATCAGATCTACAATGTGTGCATTCTGTAAAATAAATTTTCTGGTTTGTTCTGTATTATACACCCATTGTGAATATATATTCATTGTAATTAAGAGCGCGGTTTTAACTTTTAAGCACGTGCGCTTACAAACCAACGCAATATATATGCGTAATGCGATTTTAAAATATATATAGTACTAAAAAAATAATGAAACCAATGCATTGTCAATTGAAATTCCGATAACTGTTATAGCATCTCCGAGGGCGCAGTAGTTTGTTTGATAGTAACCTGAAGCTGTCTATTTCAGTTTGGCACCTATTTCACTCTAACATGCGAATATTAAACAAACGATTGTTTCAATAAGTCGATTAAATTTTATTTTAATTGTATTTGTTTAAGGTTTGTAAATTTTGCTCTTTGTATAAATTTCTTCTTAACGTATACGTAAATAAATATTAAAATGATTAATTGACATTATTTACCTTAAATGTTCTGGTACAGGGTGTAACCAACAACATTGCCTTGGTGGACGTAATGGAGGACAAGCTGAAAGGCGAGATGATGGACTTGCAGCACGGCTCCGCATTCATGAGAAACGCCAAGATTCAGGCCAGTAAAGGTACCGAGAAATAATTCAATAATTCTATCCATCGTAAAGGCTCACTGTTTTAAAATGCTACCTTAACAGTATGGTCTGTAGCGAAAGCTAAGGGTAGCGGATTCTAATCCCGCTAAGGGCAAACATTTGTGTCATAAATATGAAAGTTTGTACTTGAGTCATCTGTGATATACTTATAATATGAATATTTGCCTATGTAAAAAAGAAATGTGTGGTGTACCGGACATGAAGACGCGGCGATAGGCTCACCAACTCTTACGTTGTCCCAAATAAAATAAGTCTTCGGTGGAAAGTGGCTCGAAAGGAATAGATAGTAGAGGCCTCTGCCTATCGCAACATGGGAAATTGCGTGCAGATATAAAAAAAATGTATTGTAACTTAAAAAAAGTTGTAACTAAAACTAGCCCCAGTGAAATTATAGTAATTCACAACTGTTTGCGTTCAGACTATTCGATATCCGCCGGTTCTAAAATCTGCGTGGTGACGGCCGGCGTGAGGCAGCGGGAGGGGGAGTCGCGGCTGGACCTCGTGCAGAGGAACACTGACGTCCTCAAGATTATCATACCGCAGGTTCGTTCAAACCACAAGTTTTAAATTAATTTTATTTTTCTTTAACTATACAAATCGAATTAAATAATTCATTCATCGAAATAATACTTTTATATTTCGTTTATCGATAGCCTTTCTTAGATTTGAATCAAATCGTAATCCGTTACATAATGGAGAAGAGATAGGAAATAGAGATAAATATTTTTTAATTGATACAATACTGACATATTTGAATGCTCGAAATGGCTTGGCTGTGATCACTACTTTCCCAGGAGTAACTGTCGTTAATGTATTCATTTATATCATTAAGTAAATAAACAAATATATAAACAGATAGTGCAGTCATCACTTTAGATTAAACCAAGGTATCACAAACACCCAGACCTGAGAAAATATAGAAAAAGTGGTCATCGAGTTTGAGCCGTCTGCGAATCGAACCAGGAACCGCGGAACTGGCGACACCTTGAAAACCGGTGTTGGAGTACACCACAATGGCCAATACACTATGTCATTTTATAGTAAACTATATTCTTTAGTATTAACTGTTATTTTATAGTGTTTTTTTTTTATTTTAGCTGGTCAAATACAGTCCGGATGCGATATTCATCATCGCGAGCAATCCTGTGGACATCCTGACGTACGTGACGTGGCGGATCAGCGGGCTGCCGAAGCACCGTGTGATCGGGTCGGGAACGAACCTGGACTCCGCACGGTTCCGCTACCTGCTCTCCGAGAAACTGGGCATCGCGCCAACCTCCTGCCATGGATACATCATCGGCGAGCATGGCGATAGCAGCGGTTAGTTCTAGCAACATCCTAAACTAAATAGTCTTATTAAAATAAAATATCTTCACGCCGTTTCCAATAGAGGTCTAGACAATTAAGTCGTTTCGACCCACCTTCCACCGAAGATATTCAAATTGTTTTAATGCATTCTATCAATCCAGTTTGAGAATATAGAGTGCTTCCAATATACCTACTCTTATGAGCGTCAATAGCTTATTGGTGTACGGTGCGGACTGCAAGACAACTTCACAGGTTCAAGCCTAGCGTTCGAGATATATTCTATAGATATATAAAATAAATACATATTTATATACATAGATATATAAAATAAATACAAGTCACGATAGCCAAGTGGTTCGGTGGTCGGAATTTCGAGTCGAGAGACCCGAGTTCGATCCCCAAGTGGCAGGCTCGTACCAATGAGTTTTTCAAAAACTTATGTACGAATTATATCGTTGGCTTGGACATAAAGACGGCGACGGGCTCACCACCTGTCACGTTGTCCCGAAAATATCTTCGGTGGAAGGTGGGTCAAAGGGACTAATTGTCTAAACTAGACCTCTGTCTACCCCTGTATTGGGAATTGCGTGAAGATATTTTTTTATAAAATAAATAAATAAATAAATATCTTCAAGCAATTCCCAATACAGGGGTAGACGGAGGTCTAGTCAAGACACTTAAGTCCCTTCGACCCATCTTCCACCGAAAATATTTTCGGGACAACCAGACAGGTGGCGAGCCCGTCGCCGTCTTTATGTCCAAGCCAACGATTTATAGATATCATCTTCATAAACCCAAGTATTGTAGCTTATTTATAGTGGTTTGCAGGAATACTAGTAATATTATTTGGCATTATAAGAATTCTTAAAAAAAAAACCAAAAAAGGATTCTTTAGTTTATAAAATGTCGAAGATTCAAATGATTCAATAACCACTAAGTACCATAAATTCAGCGCGTTGCTTTAAATTGGCCATCGGAATATTTTCATATACTCAGTTACTCGTAAATAAGGTAAATAAAACTTTATTATTGCCTGTATGACGTGCACAAAGATAATCAACACAAATTCGCTGCAATAAATTAACCGTTGGTATTTGGACAAGAAAATTAAAATGTTTCATGGCGACATGCCAAGAAAACAAAATAAGTAAAAATGCAAAAAGTTAAACTGTATAATTTCATCGAATTATAACCGGAGATACGTCTCTGCAATTAAAATTATTGTATTGCACCATTTTTATAATGGTAGAGGCAAATGTATAGTGGGAATGTCATTTCTACTAGAGTTTTAACAGTGATCATTGTTATATCTAAATAAATACATATATAAGGAAAACATCACATACATTACTCCGTTCCCAATGTAAGATGCTAAATCACTTGAGGTATGGCAATCGGAATCAACGAAGGTACCACAAACACACAGACCCGAGAAAATGTATAAAAAGTGGTTTTCTACATTTACCCGACCGGGAATCGAACCCGGGCCCTCGATATGGTGACACTATGTAAATCGTTGTTTACACCACACGTCCACGGAGGTTGTCATATGTACATGTCAAATAAAATCATTTGTTCATCATCATCATCAATTTTATAGGACAACGTGACAGGTGGTGGACCGACCTTCTGGGGATCGAGCTCGGGTCTCATGACTTTAATTACGATCACCCAACCACGCGGCTATCGTGAGTTAAGGAATAGTTATAATACCGTGAATTCTTTTTCAACAGTGCCCGTCTGGTCAGGTGTGAACATAGCGGGCGTGAGACTTAGCGATTTGAACCCGAAGATAGGCAGCGAGGAGGATCCGGAGAAATGGCGGCAGATGCACGAGATGGTGGTGAAGAGCGCTTACGAAGTGATCAAGCTGAAGGGCTACACGTCGTGGGCTATTGGTCTCTCTCTGTCTCAACTCGCCAGGGCTATCCTGTCCAATGCGAACAGCGTGCATCCCGTTTCCACTTATCTGAAGGTGAGTTGAGCGTCGACATATTTTATTATTGTAGGAGTAGTTTTAGTGTGGTTGTTGTTAAGAGGAGTTAGGCGTTAGGCAGGTCATTAACTTTAGCGTCTACGTTTTCCCTCTTTGTTTAAATTTTAGCGGTGGTAAATTGACGTTACCAGGAATATATCATAAGAATTACTTGCTGCATTACACCACATTAAAAACCCCCGTTTTGAGTTTTCAAATGATAACAATCGAGTTAATCAAGTTGGGGTGTTATTGGGTATATTATATTAACGTTTATTATAGTGAGGTTAAATAATTGATAAGAGATTACATTAAAGTTTGCTGTTTGGTTGGGAGGAAAGAATACGATACTATATTTGTTGAGCCAAATACTATATGTGTTGCATTTTCTTACCACGGGTGTGGAGTTGTTATTTTATTTAATTGGTTTTATATTGGTTTTCAACACCTGAAATTTTTAAATCTATTTTTTTAAAGATCATTTATGCCTAGCAATCTGTTGTCTCTGTCTGTCCCATTATTGTATTATATCTTTGTTTATTTATGTATGGGGAAAAATACGAGAAGATTTAAAGCGTAGTTCCATTGTTAAGTAGGCGAAGGGCTAAAGTAATATCCAATATTAATACTTCATCTTAACTAATTGTTGCAAATCAATGTTCCCACCTATAGGGCGAGCACGGAATCGAACAGGACGTCTTCCTGTCGCTTCCCTGCGTGTTGGGCCACAGCGGCGTGTGTGACGTCATCCGTCAGCCACTCACCGACAAGGAGCTCTCTCAGCTGCGCAAGTCCGCGGAACTCATGGCGCAAGTGCAAGCTGGCATTAAATTTTAAATTACGTAGCAATTAATTGTGGTAGCCACGGTGGACTCCTTTACGTGTTGCTATATTGGCTCGTCACTTGTCGCTTTATTGTGTCGTCTCGTAAATTACGTACGTATTACTTCTGCTATGTTATCTGAATGGTTTGACTTATTTAATAAAAATAAATTCGTTCCTAATTTCATTATCGTGGAAATTACTTCGAGGCACAAACTGATTCCGCATTATTTCCATGCGAATGGTTTGAAACGGTTATCTGATGCGTGCGCTGTGTAAATCGAAATTGTATCGATAAGATATCGACGGAGCCGGACTTCCACCGTGGTGTTAGTTTTTTTTCTTTTTGATGTCGCTTTAGATCGGATTTAATTTGAGACTGATATCATGGCCAAGAAGCTCTCCAAAAGAACGAATTCCACTGCAATGACCGAATTTTTAAATCCATTTCACAAATCAAATGAAGACTATGATAAAAAATAAGCATTTATTTCTTGCAATTAAATATGTTATGTGATGTAATAATTTAATAAAACTTAATTGTAATAATTTTATTAGCTTGTTTAATAGATATTCATAGTTATCCCAACTAAAAATGTTTCTTTTATAGAAAAAAATAAAGAGAATTATTAAGTATTAAATTTACCTTGCGTTATGGAATTTATTTAAATTATATATTGTACAATATTTAATCCACATAATCTAGCTGTTCGTATTTCAAATATAAATTGCTCTCTGATTCATCAACATTAGTTTTCTCTTTATACTTGTCAGTATTGAATTATTCAAATCTAGCTACTGTGTTTAGTGAAAATATATAAAAGTAATATTGTGTTAGTGTGTGTGCTTTTGTCGTTCGTGTGCTTTTTCTCAGATTCACTAATTAGAAATGGCCTAGCTTCACAATTTTTAGCTATCTTTTTATTATTATGACATAAAATTTATCAGTATTTATTTGAGTTCGGATTGTTAAAATACACTTTGATGTATTCAAATAGTGTTAATTTTTTTCTTTAAGTAGGCCGTAAAATTGTTCCTGCATTTTAATAACCCAGTAAATACGTACACTTGTTATAAAATTAACTAATTTATGACATCCTAAGTATTCAAATAAGTATTATAATTATTTTCCCACAAAGGTGTATTAGATGTAAAGTAATACTTATTGTTAGTAAAATAATTACTATTTAATTCATATCATAATCCTAAAATTTTGTATACATGTACCTACTATTGAATTGTTATTTTTTCTTGCAAAAATTATATTTTTTACGAAATTTCTACAAATTTTTATACTTTAGCAGATTTAGATTTATTTAGCAGAGTAACGTAATAAATGTGCAAAATGTATAATTATATTATTAAAAAACTATCTACATTTTACTTTGTTTTTTTTTAATTGCAAAATTAAGGTACTGCTAGGATTGTACTTAGCCAAGTGGATAGTAATAGTGATTTTTATAAATTTAAAAAGTACATAATTGATATAGAAGTAACTGCCTCCAGCTACTTCTTAAGAAAAATTTTGTCGTTTTTTTTCTGGTTTAAAGTTTTTGTGTAGCTCCAATGATTCCTTCTTTTTAAGGAATCTTTACAATGGTTTGGCGACTGACTTCAAAACGAGTCTGCACTTCCGTAGAAAAACACAGATTAGCAGGATACCGTAAAGGTACTTTGCGCTGGTGGTTCGTAGTGCGTAACCATAACTTACTCTGTGTGCCCCTTGTGATTCAATCTCCTCGTTACTTTTCTAACCACTGTCGACTTTTAAGGGATTTGAATAACAGATAATGTCAAGGACATGTGGGCTTCGATAATATCTTATAACCAGTTGAGTAGACTCTGTTACGGCAAACGAGCTCTTTTGCCATATTTTCTGGAAAATCTTAATGATTGACTTGATAAAATCGAACCAAGAATATCATAAAAGTATATTGTAATTATACTTAAAGAAATTAACCGAAAATCATCACCATGGAATAACCTTTGAAATGTATGTAGCCACGATAGACGAGTGGTTGGGTGGTCGGAATTTCGAATCGAGAGACCCCAGTTCGAACCCCAGGTGGCAGGCTCTCACCAATGGGTTTTTAAAAAAAAACTTATGTACCAATTATATCGTTGGCTTGGACATAAAGACGGCGACGGCGGCGATATAAATATATAGGCCTCCCTCGGTCTACCACATCGAACCGATAACAGAGACCAAAGCTAGACTGTTGTGATGTACATTATAAGTATTGCATTCTACATTCGAGGAATATTCTATATATTATAAGGTTCGATACATACATACATACATAATAAATATATATATATATATATATATATATATATATATATATATATATATATATATATATATATATATACATATATATATATATATATATATATATATATATATATATATATATATATATATATATATATATATATATAAGTTCTATATTCAATAAATTAAATCGTATGCGAAGAACGAATTGTGGTCAGCATTTTCCGTGAACGGTGTGAGCAGTATGCTCATACGAGCATCTCTTTATAGTGATTCTAGTGTTGTGTAAGGATAAACGGGGCCTACACGGAACAGTTTAATATCGACAAAGATGTTAGACGGGGATGTGTAGCTTCATCGTGGCTGTTTAATCTGTTCACGAAAAATTGCTTTACAGACTTAAAAGAGAATAAAATTGGGCTGAGAATGAATAAGTCACTCGTCAAAAGTTTTCTCTAAGCTGATGACCAAGTATTACTTGCGTCTTCGGCCGAAGAGTTGCAGGAGATGGTAACTGCTATGAGTGAAGCTTTTATTACAAAGATAATGAAGATGAATGTAAAGAAGACGAAAGTGATGGTGTTTGAAAGATATTGGTGTTTGAGAGAGACGCCAACCGAGCTTGGCGATCATGGCAAATCTTTCATATGGGAGAGGCCTATGTCCTGCAGTGGACTTACGTATAACATACGTAACAGGCCGTTACGTATGTTATGTAGTATGCCGGAAAGCCGAATGGTGCATTAGATGCTTTTATGAGCAAAGAGAAAATGCCCAACTGGCGTAACTGGCCAAACTGGTAAAGGAGTTTGGACGAAGCGAGAGAAGTATATCGAGACTATTGCAAGTGGAAAGGATGTGGTCTCTGCCTACCTCTACAAAGGGAAAGAGGTGTGTTATGTTGTATGTATGAATGAAAATAAAACACAAAATCTTTCACAAAATTATATAATGATTTTTATTGTATGACATCATTACTAATAATACATTTCGATACCGAAGTAACACCGCATGCGGCTGGAACTGCACCGGCCGCGTGACGGCGTGTTCACACGAATGGCAGCACTTTGAAGTATTCAAAAGTAATCAATCAGACAGATCGCAGGATCCCATTTCGTAATAAATAACCGTTTCAAAGTGCGGCCTCTCGTTCACAATATTTATAAATGAATGTAGTTTTAATACTAGGTTTACAAGAATTACAATCTTGGACGATAAAGAGCATACGCATTTCGTTTAATTTTGTGTTGATTTTGCGTCCGGTGTTCGTTTACAATTTCATAGTGGTATATCATGTCGGCTAAGACTAGGACGAACTCACATCAATACAATCTTGTTCCGATTTCCTTTTTTTTGATCATTTAATTTAATTTTAAAGCTTACATTTTTGCCAGTACACACTGCATAATAATAAGTCTACTTAATTTAAGGTAAATATTGGAATTATAGATTTTTGGGAATACATTGTTTAAAATTAAGATAATCTGTAAATTCATATTTATTTGTGAAAATCTTCAGTCGTTGATCGTAATAATTCAATTTCAAACTTATCGAAGCGATTATTCCTTGCAAATGTGTTATAATCTCAATCTTTGTGACTAACTTTTATTTCAAATGACTGTGTGGCTAAACGCCATGTGATCAGAGACGGCACAACCGCGATATATCTAAAGACAGTTTAATAGTATTAATTCACTGATTATATTTTAAAGCATGCGGATACTCTGCGGCATTGCAATCCTAATTATCAGTACTAATTATCAGATACGTGTTACATACATATCGAAAGTTAATATAACGCCACTGACACAATAAAAATTTTGCATTTTGGTCACAAGTCAGAACGGAAACTAGGCGAATGCTAAAACTAGTGCTATATACAATCGTTTACAGTACGATACGTTAAAGTAGGAATAAGCAAGAAACATAATTTTAGCATAAATCACAGACACTTTCCTCACATCAAAATATAAAAAAAAAACCGGCGAAGGACACCATACAACACGATTAGGCGGTCACAACTCACGCGATGCGTTTCCATTACTGTCCAGCATTTTGCTGCTCGCCGCTCAGGTCTGTGGTGATACTTGGCACTGTTACATTTGAAACTCATTTGATTTAAAACCAAAAATTGAGTTTCTTGTACCGTGGATGGGTAACATCCTGTTGTAACCTTTTGAACGCCTCCGTCGGCTAATGACGGCAGCTGAAACATTGCCCTACACATGCACATACTAAAGAAACTATTCCAAAGTTACCTACAAAATGCTATGAATTTTTATATTATATAATAGTTTTTACATAATTGAAGTAAAAGTTTCGTAGTTAATTGGAATATGTATTATTACATTAAACAAAATAAACATACATCAATTTTCTTATGATTGCTAGTATTCGAGTTAGTAGTCAGGATAGGTAAAAGGTGCAAGGACATGAAGTATGTATAGGTGTATTCATTTACTTAGCATTTAATTTAAAATCGCTCTATAATCTAAGCATGCGCTGTACAATCATGTTGTACAATGTGTTGTACAATCAAGTTGTATATAAAAAAAATTACAAACTCATAGTAATTAATGCATATTACTCTCAAATTTAAATATAAATTCATACTGAAAAAATTGATTTCAAATGTCCCCCGAAAAAGATGGCAAAAAAAGTAAAATAAAATGCAACAAAATCTGCAAGTTGTTAATATGAATGTGAAATGTGAATGCGTAAATATATCAATGAAACCTTTTTTACATAATGTAAAATTTTCACAAAAAAAAAATCTAAAAAAATAATTTTATATACATACATATAAAATCATATATATGTTAATAAAATTATTAGATATGAAATCTCCTTATTATTAAAACAATAGTGCCACAAGCTAAATCGAATCCGAGGCAAGTCTAAATAGGTTTGCGACATAGGGTATAGTGTCGGACACGTGATTACTGTGTTGCAACTTATCTATATAAGTATTTATATATACACAATACTTGTGATGTATGTCTTGATATAAAAAACAAGGTGGTTAATTATTATCAAAATTAATTGTATTTAACGGTTAATAGTATGAAAGGTATTTATTGTACAAGGAAATGACTTACGATGCGTCGTTCAAAAGGTTGACCCAGTGCCAAGGTAAGCGAAGCATGGAAAAACGAAACGCTTAGCGAAAACGAAGAGCTCCTATATTAAAACGATACAACATACTACAGTACGTCACGGTACAATGATACCGAGACCAAGAGGTGGGCACGTTGACTATACGAACCTTTACAAATTACAATCTAAGAGCATAAAACAAAACTATATCGAATGCTATGAGTGCTAAGGTGTGTGATGACGCACGTCACCCTCGATTAAAATAATACACATTTTCACGTGAAAACTTTAGTCACATGCAAACCATTTCTGACCTTGGGACAGTTAATGATCTCAAATCCTGAATGAAATAACGCATCAGTTCTGGCGACTTCGCCGCATGCTCACGTACGCGAAGCGACGCAGACTTACGCGCACACACGCACACGCACACACACACGCACACGCACACTAAGCGAGCAGGTGATAATACTTATTAGCGGTCTATTCTCTTCATTGGCAGAGACCGCATAAAAATGTAATCATGGTCGACGGGAGGCCGGTGCCGTAATAGTTAAATGTCATGTCAGTTCTTAACCCATAGTTCAGAGCTCGGTCGCGGTCCTACGGGAGTGGGGCGTTGGCGCTGAGTGTTCGGTGCTCGGTTGGAGGTTTGAGGGGAGGGGGCGGTTGCGGGGACGGCCCTCCTTCGGGGTCGGGGCGTCAGGTGTCGTCGGGCGAGCGCAGGGAGTGCAGCGCGTTGCCGTGCCCCGCGGGCCGCCGCCGGTCCAGGAAGGTCTTCAGTTGCGTCGCCGACAGCGCTGTCGCCGGCGCCTGCGGTGAATAATTACATTATGATATAGTAAACACTTTGGCAAAACCGGTTTCAGTAATTCTTATAATATTGAAACATAGAATCGGTTTCGAAAAAAGGAAAGTTACAGACAATGAGGTTTTCCATTATTGTCCCTGGAAATGTTATATTGAGGCGGCAATATTTTGTATTTTTATTTCTTAGAATAACCAAACATTTTAAAGATTTGACATATTACCATTAAGCCTTTATAAAAAATATAGACTGTAAATAATTGATAAAAGGAAAACAAAATGAGACGCGTTTAAAATTCTCTATCCGTCCAGAGTGACAACATCATTTAACTTGCTCTGATCACGAAGTAGGTAGCGAAAATGTGCTATAGTATCGGAAACAACGAAGATACAACGGATACCCAGACCTGAGATAATGTCGAGTCTGGTTGTTTGCATAATATCTTCTATATATATGTTATACATATATAGATAGATAGAGACATACACGTACATTGTCCTGATCCCAAAATAAGTAAATTAAGCACTTGTGTTATAGAATCAGAAACAACGAAGGTACCAGAAACATCCAGACTTGAAAAAATGTAGAAAAAGTGTTTTTACATATATCCGACCATTAATAGAACCCGAGGCCCTAGAGCTGGGCGTCGGCATCGCCACTCGTCATACTCCGGAATATTATTTCTACTAGAGTTTGAGAACAATGATCAGTCTTATACATGTATATGTCAAATAAAATCACGTCGTAGCAGCCGCTATTACTGTCAGGTGCAGAGACTAGTCGCATTTCGTCGACTCAGCCCCAGAGCTGGCCGCACCGTGGTAACCTGCGTGGACGCCACTCGTCCACAAAGGTTGGTGAACATATATATAGCGGGGGCAGTGACCTCGTCCAGCCAGGGGTCCTCGAGCGCGGCCCGCGGCGTGAGGCGGTGCGCGGGCGTGGGCGCGAGCAGCCCGCGGATGAGCAGCTGCGCGCGCTCCGCCACGCCGCGCCAGTGCTCCGCCGGGAAGCAGTAGTCGCACTTGATGATGTTCGCCGTCGTCTCCTCCACGGACTCGTCCAGGAACGGCGACAGCTGCAGCACGCACACACGCACGCACGCACGCACGCACGCAAGCAACGTTTAGAGACCACGCGGAATTTCACTCTTATCACTGATTATTTAAAAATTATAGAGAGCCAGTGCAGTTACGACCGTGGAGCTTCCTCACATGGCATGTAATAAGTGACTACAGAGCATCGCCACGCTTGACAATCTGATTGGCGATAGCAGTGCCTTGCTCTAATGCTGCTGCCCGTCACCGGTCTGATGAATTTCCGACTGGTATTTTCCGAGATACTTATTCAAACCATCTGTCGGTATCCACTTTATATGCCTTCGCGTCCTCGACACCCCATTCGAAAAACGACGTCAGACCGTCAGACTACCTCTGGAAACTAACAACCTTTCTTAACGTCGCCATTTTTACTGTTATTTATATAAGAAGTAACAGACTTTGTTGTTTGCAGGGTTACGGTCTACAGGTAGCCACTTACCATCAGTGAACCTGTTTTTCGTTCTAATCTCAGATAAAAAGTTACATACATAAAAAGATTAAGAAATCTATTTATTTCAGTCGGTAACTAACATACATTCAATATCAATGCAACAGGCATTCAAGACAGTTAGGTTAATAACACACATTCTATTGTACAAAATTTTACTTTTCAAGAATATTCTGGCATTTTATGTGACAACTAATCATGTCTTTAAATTACATATTGCAGAATATTTTTACAGTACTACCGACTCTTAAAATAATTACCAAGAAAATATTACTACTACTAAGGAACAAGTGCTAAGGGGCAAGTACTTCAGGTACGCAGGATTTAAAGATGATGATTACTGGTTGATAGAATGCCGAGTCGTGTAACAACACACAGCTTGACGTTGATAACTAGTGAGCTAATATGTCAATACGAAATTGAAAAACTTTGTTTTAGATGTTCTGCTCGAATTATTTTAAAATGCAAGAAACTAATACAATGGTGAAACTCTACTCACCCCGGTAAGGAATACATATAGAAAGACGCCAGCAGCCCAGGCGTCCCAGGCGGGCGTGGGCGGCCGTCCCAGTACACACTCAGGGGGTGCAAACTCCAACTGTGCGGGGGGGGGTAAAACATCCCTGACGGTGCTCCCTCCGGCCTCCCCCGTCTCCACTGCCGAGCCGAAGTCGACTAACTTCAATTGGGGCTGCGTTCCGCCTAGTTCTACTAAGATGTTCTCGGGCTGTAATTAAAGGAGTGATTGATTGAGAGACATCGAATAGCGTTTTATCGCTTTGAGAATTAAATTTAAGATGTTTTCATATGTGAATGATCATTGTACCCTAATATGAATTATGAACATTGAAATTTCATATACTCCTGTAGGTAATAAATACAACGGTAAGCGACACTTTTTAACATACTTTTCAATTGTACAAACAATGTAACGCAATCTGTTTGAAGTAAAATAGCTATTATTTCGGATACATTGTATGAAACAACATGCAAAGTCGACGTACTATTTTTATACAGTTGTATATGTTGATGTAACTCTTAGATGTATCGTCGCATTTGGAGCACAGACATCACTGGATGAAACGAGGGGGGCGCGCGACTGACCCTGACGTCGAGGTGCGCCACGTCGTTGCAGTGCAGCCAGTGCAGCGCGGAGAGCAGCGCGCGCGTGTGGTGCGCGACGGCGCGCTGCGTGTAGTGCGGCGCGGCGGCGGCGGCGGCCCAGTCCAGCAGCGGCCCGCCGCCCACCAGCTCCAGCACCAGCGTGTGCGCGCCCGCGCGCGGCACCTCCGCGAACAGCGCCAGCGCGCGCACCACCGCCGCGTGCGCGCCGCGCGACAGGATGCGGTACTCGCGCACCGCGTCCGCGCCGCGCCCCGCCACCACCTGCGCACGCGTTATACACTGACGTCACTACTATACTTATATATATACAGTTAAAGTTATTTGTAGGTCTCCCGTAAAAAATAAAAAAACGGTTGGCTCTAATCGCACATTTATATGCTCGCACGTTAAACACTGACGTCACTCTACCTATATATACAGTTAAAGTTATTTGTAGGTCTCCCGTAAAAAATTAAAAACGGTTGGCTCTAATCGCACATTTATATGCCGTTTCCCGTCAGTCCTCATATTTTTCGACATGGTTATACCAAACGCTGTCTGTAGCCGTTTCCCTTAGTCCCCTCGGGGGATAAGGGACCCACTCATGGAAAAAATTGGGGTAGTAATTGTTTTGACAGTGATAGAGCCACGCATCAGCTTTAGTTGTTGCATGAATGGGCCGGCTCGACCGGGGGGAAGTATCACGACCTCACAGAATACCGGCGTGGCACTCAAAGACCGGCAATGCATTTGCTATGTCTCTGGTATTGCAGGTGTTCATGGACAGCGGTAATCACATACCATCACATGAGCCACCTACTCGTTTGCCTCCCTATTCTATAAAAAAAGATTAAACTAAAGGATTTTTTTATTTAAAATTATGTGTATCAGAAAATCCTATCAATTCTAAGTGCAAGAAACTAATACATATCCTGGTAAAAAAACACGCATAGAAAGACGCCATCGGCCCTGGCATCCCTGGCGTGGTGGATAAGAGAATGGCAAAAAAAACGATTAATAAGTTCTTACGACGATAACACAAGACAAAGTAATGTTTGGCATGCTTTAAAAGTGAATACAGAGTGGTGTAGAGTTAGAGACTCGCCTGTTTGAGCGCGACGCGCTGGCCGGTGCCGGTGTCGCGCGCGGCGAGCACGCGCGCCGTGCGCCCGCGGCCCAGCTCCTCCTCGACGGCGTAGCGGCGCGCGAACTGCTCGCGCTGCCAGCCGCCGCCGCCGCCGCACGCCGCCGCCGCGGACGCGCCGCCCGCGCCGCCGCCGCGCGCGCACACCAGTCTGACGCACACCGACCTCCTGACTCACGGCTCATGGACACACGTGACGTGTTGACATGCCAGCGTACCGTGGTCAAATAATGTATTTTTATACCACACTTAATAAAAATGCACAATGCTGGGTGCATCTGTCTAGTCTGTTCATAATGTCTAGATATGCTAAATATTTATCCCCTGACCAAAATTTCCCCCATCTCTTATACGACTTCTACTGCTACAATGACTAAGTCGTGTTTTATTTCAGATGAATGTTCAGTTCAGAAGTTCTAGTTCTGGTTTTATAACATGATTAAATACCATTGTGTAGTAGTAACAGAAGCTTCGTTAGTCATTAAATGGATACACGCCTACGGTAACTTGAAAACAAATATGATACTAGTGCTAATGTAGACTATTGATACATATGCGTAGATAAATATAGAAATGAATTAAGTCTGTTTTGATTTAGTTAATTTCTATATTTACAAACTAGTACAAAATAGTTCAGTAAAACTACTATTGTTGTCAATATTATGTACAGTTATAGGTAAATAAGAACTCACCTGAAGCTGTATTGTCCCGCAGGCAGTTCCTCCAAAGCCAGTGTACTAGCCGCGGCGGGAGTCTCGGTGGCGCGCCGCCACTCCCCCTCCCCGACGCGGCAGTACTCGAGGTGGACAGGAGCCGGCTCGTCCCACTGCACGACTAGGCCCCCCCCGGGATGTGCCCGCACCGTCGGCACGCCCGGCGTGCCGCCGGCGCCGACCGTCAGCCGGGCCGAGCTCTGCACGCCCCCGAGTTCATTGCTCACGAGGCAGCAATACACCCCGGCGTCTGACGCCCGACACGCGTGGATCGTTAGCGTCGCGAGCCCGTCGGGCGCGAGGGAGATAGCGAAGCGGCCCCCGTGGCGCAGCGCCCGTGTCTCCGGAGCGGTCTTCCTCCAGGAGGCGGTGGCTCGGGTTGCGTTCGCACGGCAAGAGATAGTTGCACTCGAGCCGGGGGCGGCCGTTACGTCCGCCGCCGGCTCGAGGAGTTCCGGGGGCCGCAGTTCTGTGACCACGCCCTCCGCACTCGGCTCCCCGCCGCCGCTGCTGCTCCCGCTGCCTCCCCGCCTCAGCTTCAGACCCCACGCTCTCTTCGGTAAGCCCTGCAGGCCACACACAGCGATGATTTCCTCGACAATGGTCGCGGCGATCTCTCAAGCATAGCATGCACGCCCGCATCTCTTACCGCCTTCCACTGGTTAACTAAACTATTTACATTAAAATAAACTTAAACTCGTCTTTGACGGTCATTACAATCACATGGCACAAGAGTCTCGCGTGCGAGTCTGTTTATGTCCGCTATCACAGTCCCTATGTTAGAAATGCATGCCCGCTTATATCATACCTACAACAAAAGAAATATAGAAAAGCGTTAAAAGTTGGTGAAATGCAGAACAAAAAAGAAGAAAGGAATAAAAACTAAATAAATAAAAGACTACTGCAAAATATTATGAAAGAAACGCACAGTGAATGCATGCTCAAGAATAACAAGCAGAAAATAAAAAGAGCAAAAGAATATAGTAATCAAATATTTTAATCAGTATTATGAGTGTTCACTGACCACGTTATATTTTCGGATGTTATTCAAAAATATATATATTACATACACATCTATTTAAATATATGTTCAATATTCAATATCTTTAATTTTTTAGCAAACTATATTATAAATGTAAAGGTACAGAAATTTAATTTAATAGTATTATTATATACTTTCCGTCTTCAGCATTTTTAATTTGTGTAAATATAGCCGAGTTGTTGGAAGGTCGGAATTTCGAGTCAAGAGACCCGAGTTCGATCCCCAGGTACCGATGCAAGAGGTACGTACCAATGGGTTTTACTAAAACTTATGTACGAATTAAATCGTTGGCTTGAACATAAAGACAGCGACGGGCTCACCACCTGTCACGTTGTCCCGAAAATATATTCGGTGGAAGGTGAGTCGAAGGGACTTAATTGTCTAGACTAGACCTCTGTCTACCCCTGTATTGGGAATCCGCAGTGTTTAGTTACCAACAGTTCTGTTTATCTTCATAATAAGTTTTTAGCGTTGCAGACACTGTTGACCGCGTGGTAACGGCGTTATATAAAAAAATTGTTAAATTACTCGGAAAAAGCTAGTGATTTTTTCAGAAACATATCGTTACGCTGTTGAGTGCTCGATTTCGTCGTATAACTCCACTGCAGTGTAGACCGGCACTATGTTGCTCGGCATCATAGTTGTTACAAGTGTAACGTGACACTACATACTTTGAAGGACTCTCCAAAAGCAAGCAGTGCAGTTTTAGTTTGTGTGGTTAACAGAGGAATACTAGATGTTGGTATATGCAGACACAAGGCAAGGTAAAGAGAAGTTTTTCCTGTAATCTAAGTTAAGTCTAGGGGTACTTACTTATATAGTATGTTTTAACTCTAAGATTGAATTAATGCCATTTTGTGTACACATTATTAACATCATTCACCTACACCTAAGTTGGTATAGTAATCAAAGCGTAGATTAAATAGGGACGACAGAGACTAATCAATTAGGCAGAATTATTTTTTATAAAAGTATAATTTTGGATGATTCAGATTACGATAAGTTATTAGTTAGTGATCTGGAGTCGAATGTGGAAATTTGAGGTTTTTACCAGAAGCTCATACCAGAGACTTCATCGATAGTTTCAACTTTCGTACATACCTACATACATAGTCCCAAATAAGCTGTTGTGAAATGTCGGTTAATAGAATTGAACTCACCTCTGACCGCCTTACAATTGGGCATGCCCGCATGAATTGTTTACATTTATGCTTAAATTTTTTAAATAAATAATAATTTTGGCCCATTTATGGTATGAGCTTACTATGTTAAATTAATCCACGCTCAAAATACATTAAAACTATAACAGAGTATGTTCTTGCATTGGTCATGTGAATAATCCAGACAATTATTAGACAGAGAAGGCGTTCATCAGTTTAAAGTAAGGAGATTATATTATTTCAAACTATGTATTATTATATTATTTCCTACCAGAGAGTTATAGTTTTGGAAATATTAAGTGAGTAAGATATACCTCATATTTCCTTAAGTGTTACATTGACTCCATAATTACAACTTATTATATTATTGTTTTATATTCATCGATACGTAAGTATTTTATTTTAAATGTATTTGTATGGATGTAAGTAGTACAAGCTATATACAAGTTTGTATGTACAGTGTTTGTATATATTTTATTAATTGTTTTCTTTACACATTATTAGTTTGATTTGTATTCACTTTATGTAACCGCCTTCAACGTGTTCCCACTACACTGAGGTCGATTGTTAGAGAATGCTTTTAGAATCAATTTCACCTTTTTATTTACATTTTGTAAGGTGCAATAAAGAATAAATAAATATACGATAGCTCTAGAAGGCCTAGAGTGCTAAAACGTTAGTATAACTTGTAGGCGATGTTCATGCGAAATATGAGTCACATGTTCTTGAGATTTTGTTAGAAAAGGTCACATTATGATTGAAGGAGTATTTAGGATAGATTATAACTTAAAAATAACTATTATTATATGAAAATATTGATGGTTCAATTATTTTACAGTAGTACTGAATGTTAGTAATACAGACGCAACAAGCGTTATAGATAGCCCGATGTTAGACTGGTTTTATATCTATCAATTAGGGTTATGGTGACCAGCAAGATAATAGTTAATTAGAAGATATGTAGGCATGACAATCCGTGTTCAATTTACGTTAAATCCCTCCAATAGTCTGCACTAAGGCATACCCGTAAGCATCTCTAATAACGAGCAGTTGCTATTCTCGATAAATAAGCCGTAGCAAAATTTAAATACCATTCGGAATGTATATACTAATACTTATACAGCTGTACACATCTATAGTGGTTTTAGAGTCGTATAGCTCTCTCATCCCTTGGGCGTCGTAAGAGGCGATTACAGAAACGCCTTGAAAATAGAAAAGGCTATTGACAAATAGTGGGATAACCATCATGAAAAATTCTAGACCAGACCACAATTCAACAACTTTGCGACGGACAGTAGCGTCAAATGTGCGAGGTGTCCAATACTGTAATCGTCAATTCGTATACCAAATGGCAACTATGGCAAACATTCTCGTTATTGCAGATGTCTATGGTCTGCATTAAATTTTTACAGACCACGTAACTCACACTTTGTAGTTAGGTTTTTTTTTTTATAGAAGAGGGAGGCAAACGAGCAGGTATTCTGTGAGGTCGTGGTACTTCCCCGGTCAAGCAACAACAAAAGCTGATGCGTGGCTCTACCACTCTTAATACCTTTTGATCAGAATGCGACAGTGTTTAAATTTCTTCATAGCGAGCGAGCACGAGTGCGGTTTATACTTCGATGACTTTCTTGACACAACGACATCTCTTTGTATACAGAACCGTTTGCACGTGTAGATGGGTGGGGTGTTTTTAAATTTTAACAGTCAACAAAACATTTTTTTTAATCGTTAACCTAAATGGCGTAAGTGCCAAAACAATCTCAAATCCCATACCCCTCAATCCCGTGACACCTTACAGCAGTAACAGGCGTACGCATACAAACTTTCGCATTAACATTACAGTGGCAGTGTCATTTCGGGTCTGTCGTGTTGCACGCAGGCGGCGTCCGTCCGTCAGCGACACCAGCCGAGCGCGCACGGGCGCCGTTTGTGCGACTTACGTTGGCGTGGGGCGGCGAGGTGGGGCTGACGGCCGCGTGGGTGGTTTTCTTCCGTTCGTCCGTGCGCACGGCGCTGGTGGGCAAGTTGATGGTGTTGGCCTTGGCGTGCGGGCGCTGCGTGCGCGCGCGCAGCTCAGGCGCCAAGCGCGCGCCAACGCTCGGCGGCACGCTCTCCGTCTTACGCAGCCCGCTCCAACCCTCACCCGTACTACCGGGACGGGAATAGGTAACAATTAAAAAACAAACAAAATTAAAAAGGAAAACGAAAAGTAAGTAACGGGCGAGCCGGCTTTGAGTTTTGTAGTTAGCTAACGCTACTTTTACGGTTCTACGTGTAAGTCTGAGTTATGTAAAAAAAAAATCAATGCGATACGATAAAATCGTATGTAATATCAGTGCGAATCGATTGAGTGGGAAATAAGTAAATTGTGCTGATAGTGGAAAATTTACAAACAAATTTCTGTGTCTATATCAAGTCATGGTATTTTTTTAAAATAATGTGCGAATGAAAATCAATCATGATAATAATATTATTTGTTATGATTGTGGGTTGTGGAAAGCATTGGAAGTTTTAGATAGCATTAGTGAAGCTAAATTTTCAAAAGCTATATATTTAGTATATTTATAATATCAGTTGCTTTAAGCCGGCTCGATGTACAAAATAATAAAAAATAAAACAATAAAAATTAACCAAAATATAATAAGCATGCGGGACTTAAGCAGTAAATCAAAAGCGTTTTTGATTCACATTTATTGATTACTCATTTAACATATAATTGAGTATTACAGTGTTAGTTAGACGTTAGTTGCTTTGTACAGTATGGTAGAGATTCATAGTTTAGTATATACAAATAAAATTAGAGCGATAACCTAGTACAATGTTTTTGATAAATTAATAGCCTTGTCACAACGTCTCTTTAAATATTCTTGTAGTTGAGAGAAATTAAAACAATATACATACAGACCTGTGTGCCGAGCACAAGGGAAAGGAAGAGGAAACATCTTACTTTATAAGTGTATATTCTCTATTATCTATCGATAAATATTCATATACCTAAATTAAAATAAAGCCAATGGTGAGCCCGCTGCGAATAGAAGCAATTGCGCAGAGTGAAATCTATACTATGGTTACAGAATTAATTGCTAGAACACATACATATCGAGTGAAAGCAAATAGCGTATTGCAATGTTGGTAACACTCCAAACACAGAAGCTTTTACAATTCCAATAATAAGTTGGAACATATACAAACAATATCATAACACCATGTTTTAAAACTAATATTTCCTTCATCATAATTTATTTCAGACGCAAAATGTGTATTATAATATAGTTTGAAGTGTTGGCATTATAATGTATTTCATATGGATGTCACCAGTTTCAATTTTGTTGGATGAAGCGATTCCGAATAATGTTTTGGAAGTATAGGGCATGGACTTACAATCTAACTAAGCCTAACACAAGGATATTTAATACATAGTGTTTGAATCACAAAGAATATTTAAAAGGAACCAAAGTAAGCTAATTTTCTCAAAACCGTCATGAATACGTAACACAACAGAAATGATACCGCATTGCTTTTATGCGTACACGCTTCGGTGCGTACCGGCGATGCTAATATGCTTTGCTTTGCGTACTCATTTGAATTAAAGCTAATTACAGTGAATTATATAAATGTATAGAAGAAATATTATAACTAACACAAATACATAACAAAATTTGTGCACGCAGGACGAATGTCACGGGTCGAAGATGATTGAAAACTGAATTGGTCCCAGTGGTGGAAAAAAATGCAAATAATCCCTATAAAATCGCTTTACTATGTGGAAATGAAACGAAATTGTTTAAATTGTTTGGTTTTAGACTAGAATGTAAATAATATGAAGATTATCGTAATCTAAAACTATAGTACAGCTACTCGTAGTGTGAGGCTTTATCGAGTTGTATATCTTAATCCCCTGACTTAAGCTGATCTCACGGGATCGACCGCCGCGCAGTACGTTTCCCTCGCCACGGTCGGACCTCACGGATCTATCTACACCGGAGCTTAAATTAAAGTTTGAAGTTTATTACGCGACGTATGCAAACTTACGCTATTCATAGAGGATATGTGTAGAACATTACACTAAAAAAATATAAGAGTCATTTAAAAAAGTTAAAATTATTACAATAAGCCATATTTTTAAATACTAAATTAGTGATAGATTTCATAGATGATACAACCTTAAGCCAAACTATATATATATATACAAAAGATAAGAAATCTGTGTGGAAGCCGAGATCACCATAGAGTTAGTATTGTATGAAGCTACGACAACATTGTGAATTATTAAAAAGTTACCCTAACATGCAATTTTATACTAATTCCACGTAAAATTTTCATTGCAATCATTCCGTTCTATCCAGTCTTCTTCGATTCCTTGTAAATGCTAATTATATGATTGAATATTATAATGGATATATCATAATAATGTTATAAATATCATTCGATTAGACATCAATTACAAATATGTCGGCATAAATCGTTTACGATGAACTACGAATGTAAATGCTATAATATTTAAACACACCAATAATATCCTAAACACTTAGTTACTCAATAACGGTTATACGAGTACAATAAGACGGCCTTAAGGTTTAACGCTAATGATTCGGATCTCTAATCTAAAACTAATGTCACAATGACATCTGTCAAAGTATCGAGTCAACTATGTCAAGACAGGCTTAACTGTTTATCGAGATGTACATTATTTCCACTGGCCATATGACAGCATTGCTCTAAAATCCCAATGTAGACGATATCCGTATAGTTCTAGACTAGTTTTCGGTTCTCACTAATATTCGAATTAAATCGTACACGTTATTACGGTAAATGTTAATCGCGAAACGGCGGGATAAAGCGAAGCGCGTTCCGTTACCGTATATAGCCCAAAAATTATTGCTGCTTCGAACACTCGATACGAATGTACGCGTGTTCACGTCTCTCTCTCTCACAACAAACAGTGTCGTGTAAAATTTTGGTCGATTCGTTTTGCGCGTAGTGTATATTAAACAACCTATGCTATCAATTCCCAACAGCTCTCACTATCAAATTATTAAATTACTAAATTTAACATTAAGGCTAACGTTGCGGGAGGCAATTGGCAGTACGTTGTCGAGTCTTTATTTTCAATTATGATTCAATCATAATTATAATTGCTTTTTTTTTTTTCAAAATTGAAATTTTTTTCGATTTGTATTGTTCAATATGTAAATGTCAAGTAAAACGACACTTTTATATGAATTCGTAGGTTACTGAACGATTGATACAGGTATTGTATTGAATGAATATTTTAGTATAAGTATTTGTTCCTTACAGAAAATCTTTCAGGTCTTGCGATAAAACGAAATAGTGACCAACTTTGTCAACACAAGTCGTGAGTGTAACGCAACCGAGGTTCGTATTTTACACACACTTACATCTTGATTTGGTTATTACAATTAGAAAATGTTAAGTCAAGATATTTTCTGTTTTCATAATATTGGTGGTTTTTTTAGTTTCGAGTTAATAATCTTATATATTATTCTTGAAAGTATAATGCCAGTAAAAATATACATAATTACCTAATGTCATCAAAAGTAAACATTAATGTAAAATAACAGAGTAACAATATTAACTAAATAACTTGTCTCTAACTAACAAATATGAATTTTGATTTCATCGAGGCCAATTACAGATGTTAGTTTAGTTAGAACAAGCGCACAGAGCAAAGAATGTCAGAACGTCAAAGTAAAGAAATAAAAAGAAATACAGGCGACATAATTAGTATAGTCCTGGTATGGCTGTTACTTCTTCAATCTGCGCGCGTTTACAGAAGTAAATATTTAAACCTGCAATATAAATTACATTACATGATCTGTTACGATTTAATAACAGTTGCGTTAATATTTGTCAATTCTATGATTCGGAAACATGCCAATATTTACATCGTAGTATAAATACTATTGTTTTAGTGATTGTCAATAGTTACAGAAAAGCAAACTGTTCCAGCGAAACTCGTCAGAAACAATGAAAAGACCATATGAAAATCTGATATTAAGATTATAATATATTACATATTACATAGATAGATATTATAGAATATGTAGCTACAACATCCTATATATTGCTCCGTTATCCAAGTAAGTTGCTAAAGCAGACGCGTTATGAAATTAGGAACAACGAATGAAGCAAAAACGCCCTGAGCGGATACAATATAGAAAATGTTGTTTTCTACATTGACCTGACCTGATACAACGCCACTCGACTTGGAGTAGTCAATATTTCATTTAGATAAAAAAAATCTATTTCATCAGGAATGTGTGAAAAATTCCATCACATAACATAAATTAGAGACTGCAAACTATCTAATTTATTTCGAACTCGAACTGTTTGTTCTAGGAATTTCAATAACTACCAATATTAAATTTGTGCGAAGGTGGCTACTGTAGTCAAAGCAAAATAAAAAAAACATCCTTCTGACGAATTGCGCTTGGCATTAAAACAATTGTCAATTACATTTAGAATTCATTAAATAAATATGTCAAAATTACTTGCAATTTGAATCGTAGTTTAATTGAGTTTGTTAAGCTTTAGAAGCATAATAGTGATACGATTTTGATTATAATTTGCTTTTTATGCAGAAGCTTGCTAACAATATTGCAGATGGCGGCACAAAACGGCGAAATGTTAAAACCGGAAAACCCACACAACCCGTGCTCGAGAATTTAAAATACATGTTAAAATTATCACCATCGATATAATAACGTTAATTTGAAATAAGCGCACGTTTAACACTAGATATTACTAAGTGGATCACGTGTGTTGAAACACGACGCCGTTAGGTGGCCGCAAACCGTTGCGCTGCATTCGCACGTGTCCGTATACTTACGCGGCGGGGTCGCGCGCCTGGTCGCGGTGTAGCTCGCGCAGATAGGCGCCGGGGTTCTCCAGCGCCTCGCCGAAGATGCGCTGCGAGCGGAGTATGGTGGACAGAGTGGAGGTCCAGTGGGCGCGGCGCGCCTCCGCCGCTCGGCACAGGAACGACTGCCGCGGCTTGTTCGGATCCACCGAGTGGATGATGAAAGCGCCGGCGCTCTCCAACTCCTCCAGCTCCATCTTGTTCACCTGTTTCGCACGTCATTGTTGTTGAACAATATGTGTACTTGTGTGAAAAGAAAACTGCTGTAGAAATAAACATTGCACTACAATTAAAAAAAAAAAAAAAACACGACGACGATCTGATAGTCTTGTTGACAGCGAATCCATTAAGTGTCACACTAATTTTCTGATAATTATATACAGAGAATTGACGATCTCCGTGAACGATTGAAGTACACACCGGTTTTCATAATGTCACATGGTCTGAAAACCCGGGTCGATTCCTGGTCGGGTCAATACAGAAAACACTTTTTCTACAATTTGTCGTGTCTGGATATGTGGCACCTTCGTGGTTTCTGATTGACAAAATGCAAGTGCTTATGCAATGTATGTGATGATGTCTCGTACCTATATGTCTGTATTCATCTACATGCAAAATATCGGCTAAATTGTTATAGAGGTTTATTAGACTTCAAAGTAAAAAAATCAACAAATACACGATTAGCTCGTTTGAAAAATAATTAAAATACCCCTCATAAGGATAGTCATCTGTTAAACCGCAACCCAAAGCTGGCGATGTCGAAATAGATAGTTGCAATGCCTTTCCCATACGGGCAGCGTTGAAGGTAACTGTACTGTGATAGCCAATTTGGCGATCGTGGCGATTACAAGCAAGTAATCAGCCGCCATTGTTCACTATTCGACGAGTCGATTCGTGTATAAAAGATTTTACACGCGGTTATATATACATATATATGTTTTGTAGGTATATCTAGGCGAGTTTTGTAAAGTTTTTTTTTAAGAAGTCACGATAGCCGAGTGGTTGGGTGGTCGAAATTTCGAGTCAAGAGACCCGAGTTCGATCTTCAGGTGGTAGGCTCGTACCAGTGGGTTTTTTCAAAAACTTATGTACGAATTTATCGTTGGCTTGGACATTGAGACGGCGCTGTCCCGAAAATATCTTCGGTGGAAGGTGGGTCGAAGGGACTTAATTGTCTAGACTAGACCTCTGTCTTCCCCAGTATTGGGAATTGCGTGAAGGTATTTATTAATTTTTATTTGTTTTAAGAAATCATGTTTTTAGACATAGATACATTAATAAGAAAGCCACGTGACAAATTGTAATGTAAATATGCCAGTGGCACAATGACACCGAGTCTCACACTCATAAATCGTTCACTAATTGCCTGTTAATTTATTCCCCGTGAGCCTTATCTGTTGCTTATGAGCACCTTATTTTTGGATGGATAGTAAAACAATTACCATGTCAAGGCGAGAATTTATCGTGAGTTTTGCGTGCAAATGCGAATGACAAGTAGCGTTAAAATGAAGAAAACTATATTGAAGTTTCAAATGACGCAAGTGTCTTTTTGTAGTAAGTAGTTCAGTATTACGGTCTTGAAAAAATTACTTTTGCCAACTGTTAGGACTTTTATTTCAGAACATTTTGAACACTTTTTATATTTGTTTCTTATCTTTAAAAATATCACATTTTCAAAACAAAATAACACATTTCATAGATTTTTGCGTTACATGAAGACCGATTGTTCGTATTCGTAATTCACATATATGCTGAATTGGATTGTGCGTTGATCAATTTATAAGTCGGTCTCATCATTTGTATACGTTTATTAATTTAATTTTTATTTTTACCTTAAAACAAAAGTTATACAGAGGGCGAAATTAATGCCTTTTAGTATTATTATTGGAGGTAGTTACATATTTGCTTTATTAAATTACTACGCGACTGGCTTAGCTGTGATTAAATAAACATATTTTACGGAACAGAGATTGACCGAAAAAATACGTCCTCTAAAATAACAATATACGCATAAAATATGAGCTCATATTTAAACATCTTTTATGTAAACGTCACGCTAGGCATTGTTAACAGTTACCCTATCTTTATAGCTGATGTTCACAAGTTCAAAACTCACTAGGTGATAAATAGTACTACATCTTATGTGCAAATATTTGTTACCGAGTAAAAGATTTAAAGTATTTTTATATATTGGTGAGCTCTTTCGTCATACAAAACATTAAATGAAGAATATAACAAATGCTTGGACAGCTCCTAGGACAATATAATATGCCCATAGCGGGGAAGGCAGAGGTCTAGACATGAGAGTCCTTTCGATCCACTTCTCACCAAAACTCCGATATGTGGTGAGCTTGGTCGAGAAACTGTTTACACTATTTCTATATACTTTTCAAACCAGAAAAAACGTCGGATACAATGCTGTTTAGCGATCGAGATTGGCGAGAGTTGCCGAAATGTAACACTGACCAATTTCATCCGAGACAGGAGAAGGAACTGACTCAGATAACTCTTAAATAGACCGAGTCTACCACCTACGAAAACAACAACAAAGTCAAACTCAGAGTGTGTAGTCTCCTCCGGGCTCCAAATTTAATACTTAGATGCTTGAAATGGGACGGCGAGGCCGCCACTCTACTCGAGACCCACCTGCACGTGAGCCTTATAGTTGTAGGTGGGGCTGGTGAACTGGTTCTTCTTGCCGACGGCCTCGCTGAAGATGACGCACTGCTCGAACAGGAACACGTGCAGCTCCTTGCCCTTGTCGTTGCTCGAGGCGTCGGACACCACGAGCGGCTCCTGCATCAGTAGCTTGCCCTGCGCCGTTATGTTGCCCTGGAATGAGGAGAAGTATTATCACGAATCGGTATTTGTAGAGTTGTTTGTAACAAATGCTCGTAGGTTTGTAACAAATCAAAAATAGTACGAACAACGAGTAGTAGATAATTTCAGCACCTATTTTCTAATCCTAAATAAAAATATTGAGCAAAAACAAATCATAATCAATTCGCAACTGGCAGAGATATAACATATATAAAAAAACAACACTAGAGTTAACCTTTTTAAAGTCTGCAAATGTGTCGGTATTTTGTAAACAGAGCGCGTCTCAAGTTTTCAAATTATTAGTGTCATCATCGCGCAAGCACGATCTATGCTAAAATTTTATATCATAGTAATTAATTGCTTTTACATTGATACTGAACTGACGTAACTTTGGTATATTCCCGTTGTTGTGTTAAAAGTGACAAAGCAAAGATGCTTAATATTTTCGATGTCAAAGGGACCGTCGGAAATCGGTTACAAACGAAATGTCTTTAGAGAAACTCCTGAATGTCATAAGGTCTTCGCAAAGGCTACATCGCTTGAGAGATTGGAGCATTTGTGACCAACATACAATGTTATTCACTGGCATAAAGCAAATTCACATTCGCTAGGTATTGGACGTGGGTACGCATACGGGCGGGCTAGCAAAGCGTCGTTCGTATAGAACTAATCCGACACAGTCGTGTCCGCATTTATTACCGACTCAATCCGGGGACGCAATCAGGATTAGCGGACAGTTAGACCTCGAAATTGTAAAGCGTCAAATGAATATAAAACGTTGGTTTAATTATTAAAAAAAATAAATATACGTTCTCTCGCAGGCATCGATTTCTTCTACTGTATTCGCAAATTGAAATATGCAAGAAAAATTTATTTTCACATTTAGCATTTGTAAAATGCAACCCGCTGGCCGAAGGAAATAAAAATAGGTTAGTATCTCGTCTATTGCACTTTATTTCCATCCAGTTCATTTGTGCCATTATCATTCCTCTGCACTGACGTAAGATATTTGCATCTTGGAAGTGATTGCTTAAGGAGAATATATTTTACTTTTTCTTGTTTTTAATTTATTAGTGAAAAGAAATTAATGTGACAAAGGGGTCTTACCGTAAAGCCCTGCAGACGGCCGACATCCATCATGTCGTTGGCGTTCTTGGGTATGATGGAGGTGCACATCACAGCCTCCTGGAGTGCAGCAATGACGTTGGGCGCAGCCTTGGCGCTCTCGGAGTACGACAGAATCTTCTTCACCAGCAAATGGTACTTCTGAATGCGCTGAATGGGCTTGATCAAGAGATCGCCCAGCTGAAAACGTACGGATGTCTATGTAGAAAACATCCCATTCGTACTCAAGTGTTTACAGAAACAATTGAAAGTCAACAATACGGCGAGCATGCGATTATGTCAAAGCCACACAACAATGAGCTCAGTCTACTGTGAGTGAATGCGTGTTGTGAGCGTTAGAGAAAAACAAAACGACGTGAACAAAAGAAAAATAACGGCCCCCAAATAAACAGAATAAACCTAAATAAGATTGAAAGATTATGTTTCTCTGTATATGTATCGAATCTTATGATCGCGTCAGCGGCGCATGCAAATGTAAGAGATCATAAACACTTTCAACAACGCTAGGGGATAATGTTCCGCGTAAAAATCCACATAACATTTGAACGAGTTAGGGTCCTCGCGAATGGAAACGAAAGATCCGTAGCGTGTATTGAAAGTATTTTTGTGATATGACGAGAGGCGATAGGATTTTAGAGTCGCGACACTTGTTGTATGCATTTAAAGTTACATAAGGTTTTTACGTACCGTCGCATTGTACGTCTGTTTTGAGTAATCCATGAAAAGTTCTTAAGGATTAGGTTTCTATTTTTAGTGTTTAATTCCTCATATGGAATATGGGCTACAAAAGTTAGCACCAAGTGCAGTATGATCTTCCCACTTGATTTATGCGAGGTATACAAAATTTTAAGTTGGCCTCCAAATCTAATGAGATAGTAAATGGCAGAAATGATGATGCGCACAGAAAAGCGGTTTTCGTAGCATGGCTGGTACGTGAGTGACAGTGATAATGACAAATGCCAATTTCGGAGTTTATTATTGCAAATATAGAAAAAAAAAAAACAATTTCGATTCGGGTCCTACGATAGCATAACTATAACACTAGAGTGCGACATTTCGAATTTTGTTTATACAAGTAATCAAGATCCGTAGCAGTGTTGACAGTTTTGCTAAGAAAGACGAGGACTCGATTGCTGGGTACCAGCGCTGCTCGAACTTTAGATAATAACAGAACGTCTCTTATACCTGGCCGAGGCTTTTGCGAGCACCAGGGATGTGGAATCGTTGTCTAAGTTGAACCTAGAACCCCATGAATGTGTCACCCAAGCAAAGGCAAGTTTAAGCAAACAAACATTACGACTGATAAATTGCATTGGCATTTTATATTCTTATATAAATATTATAATAATCTGTATTTGTCTACAGAAATCAAGCAAACAATCCCTGAGATATTAAAATGCCTTTGCTATTTTTTATCTTAGGGACTACGATCGAAAGGCCAAAGATCGCATTAGCAAGGAAGCATTAAGTGCTCAATGTAAGAATGTGTTGAGTCAACTTCAAGTGTGGTATTAAATTTGCATCTGTTCGTGCGTCAGGTTATATTTGTGCACTTAAATTTTCTTATGTGATATTAAACTCAGATATTGACGATTCAAGTTTCAGAACGAAGGTGATTTGCGAGACTGAATTGATGTTCTGTTGGCAGCAACTGTAGATCACATTCTTTTACCGATTGAGCCGACAGAGCGTGAAGTTTGTACAATGTGGTATATACATATTAAATTATTCTTTTAGCCGAAATATTTTAATTCAGAATAGATATACAACCGCTGCCCAAGCTTTTTAAAAGATGTACAGGCTAAGATAATAACAAACCTGAAGCTTATGGCCTAACTTCTGGCGCAGTTCTTGGAAGTAATGATCGTGCTCGGAGACGATGTATTCAGAGACCGGCTTGTTGCGGCAATAGGTCTCGTACAGAAACATCCTCTTCTCCAGGAAGCGGCGGAAGAGCGGCCCGAGGAGTTCCGGCGAGGTCAAGCACGCTTGCAGCTCTTGCAAGAATTTGCTGCACAGAGCAAACTCTTATAGAACCGTCACCATAACTTTATTGCGCTACAGGTATTTTCTTCGCTAGCACGATTTAAATAGTACCCGATAAATATAAAAAAATGATAAATACATGCTGACGTTGGTATGTATAAAAGTAAAACAAATACTGCAGCAATTAAACAAGAGAAAATAAACAAAATGAAAAAGTCGCCGAGGGCCGCGCAACAATCGCTTGAGCACAGATATGTAACATGTTAATAGTTTTTACTCAAAACATTTCCGAGGTGAGCAAATCGATGTTGCGTTATTTTTATGGTGTAAAGCTCACAGTGTTAGTTTTCAGTTCAATCACGTTGATTTACAAACAGTTGGACGTATAAAATTGTTATAGTTAGTATTATATTTTTTTCATTATGTAAAATGTTGTATACAAAATAGAGTTTTAATGTTTTTAAATTATTCCTCTATTTATAGTAATTATGTTTAAATGTTTCGTTTTATAATTGTTTTAAACAGGTAAAGATTTTTGGCAAAAATTTTGACTAGAATAAAAATAGTGAAGTGAATTCCTGTATTTCAGTTGGAATTGGGTCAGTTGCAACAGCGTAATGAACGATGGTTACTTACTCGCGATGCCACTCGTAGATAGCTTCGATGTTTCCAAAGATCATGCGGTGGCGGCGGTCGCGGAGACCTTCCGGCAGTGGCGGATCAGCAGATGGGTCCTATGGTAGTTTACAACATTTCTGAATTATGGAACTACATAAACTTTTTATTGTAATTATAAATAAAGAAAAGAAGAGAGAGCTTTATAAGTGTAAACCTCCTCTCAATCTTCCCTCCTTTCAATCACCGATGCTTTTGAGGCAACATCTTCATCGTATCCACCGGTTATGAACAATCCACTCCAGAACATGGTGTATGCCGTAAGGGGTGTTTTGACATATTCTCAGTACCCGATGTTGAAGACATTGCAACTCAGATGTTGATTTCTCGAGATGGTAATTCCGCCAATTGTCTGTTGCCTATTGCATTTTAAGGCTTTTCTCTTTGCCTAAACTTTCAACATCTTTTTACGTCTTAACCACACGGCAATATCCTGTTACGATAAAATCGAGTATAACATTCAAAAATATCATCATACCGATGCACTCAATAATGATGCTTAACTACTATTTGATTTTTCGAAATGGAACTTGGACACAATTATTGTTCAGTATAAGTTAGCCGTGGTATTTAGTTTGAGTTTCACAGTAATTGAGTGACCAGAACCTCACTACAAACATTTTAAGCTTAAATTAAAGTTTTATTATATATGATTAACAAAACTTTAATTTGCTCGTTCGTTAAAGGCACGTTCGCGAAATAAAAATACACAGTACATTTTTATGATTACGTAATTTGTTGCGTTTACAAAAATGTTGGAATGTTGAACACAATCTCATAATGAACCAGTTTACCAACTGAACTAAATTTTGAGCCCTTATGCGAATTTTAAAATTTAATGACATGCAAGCCAGTTTCAAAGACATGTTAAAATTTCGTGTTTACTTTTTTGTGAAGCTATGCCTCATTATTGCTACTTGTTTACTATGCATCTAGTAACTATGGAAATTCTCTATAATGGCTATCAGCAGCCGGAAGGATAAACATCTCGAAATATAAGAAAATATACCAATATAAAGCAGGCCGCTGTCGGATCACCACGACTAAGAACTGTAACTTCTAAAACGTCTAACAAAACGCGTTACTGCGACCACCAAGTTAGGACGTGCTGTAGAGGTATTTCAGAAGCCTTAAAGTAAGGCTGAATATATTATAGGTAAACGTAACATGTTCATCGGACCAGAAATTCACAAAGAAGCAAGACAGATGTGACAAAAAAGCCAACTCATATTACATTGTAAAATTTCTCCGAAAGGTTAATACCTTTGGTATATAATAAATCCATTTTTCCAAATTGATTCAATAATATCTTGTGTAAAGTTCAGATATTTCCAGACAAATTTCAAGAATATCAATATTACTGGCATTCAAAAGAAACCTTCAAATACCTCAAGGAATTAATTCACTACGATTGAAGACCCATGTACTTAAATCAATTCATTCATTATAGAAATATATTTCAGATTTCGAAATAAAAATAAGATATAAAAATATTTTTTTTAAATCTTGATCTTAATGAACCTAATTAAGAAATGGACGTACCATTTCTTAATTAAGTTCATCCTGTCGGAGAAGAAAAATGGAAGTGAAACTTTGCAAGTATATTCTATATAATTTTAAAAATAATAAGTGAAAATTTTCAAACAACTTTCTTCAAGGTTTTTTTCAAGGTCTTTCGCTGCATCATAGACCTCATCTATGCCGTCGTGCTCGATGCAGGTCAAGAGTTTACTCATTTTCAAATAAAAAAAAAAAAAAAAAATAAAATAAATTACAATATTGGCTATCATTTATTTTAGAAACAGCCGTAGAGAACATCAATTGATGACCCCCACCCACATTCCTGTATTCCTTTATATAAAAATAATCCCATCTTTCATACTTTTTATACTTACGGTACTCTTTAGTAACTAGGTACAGCGTTAATTAATTTGCTGATAGTATTTAATTAAAACCTGCTGTTTCTGTTTCACATAACACTGAAAGCTTTACGAAAAATAATTAAGTGATTAAATTGCACGAACAAATGTAGCAGGGCAACGGAAATGCAGGGAAACTTGTTAAGAGTTATGTTCAAAACACTGAATACCCGCCGCTCGCATCACTGCGCTATTGTCTGTATTCATATCGCTTCCATATTAATCAAAAGGTGGCAAATTTTGAGTTACTATTATATTCGTTTATAATAAATTTACTTGTTACAATTTCGTCTGAAGTAAAATATAAGTAATTTTAACAAAATAAATATCACAAATGCAATTACGTGTGAGATCGTACACGTAATTGCATTTGTGATATTTATTTTTAAATACTAGACTACTTTTAAATACTAGACTTTGTAAATACTAGAGATAATAAAATTTAAAATCTCCGCCGTGTAGCTCGTAACTATATAAAAAGTGTTACAGTTTTAAAACAGTTTATTTTGTTTATTAGTTAAACACCATAATTTCTCTTAGTGATTAAAAAATAAAAAAAGCGTAAATGCGAATAAAAATTTACCATGAGACTGCAATTTATAATAATTACGTTACACGTCACAAATACTAAATTGAAATGGATATTATATGTACTGGATGCAAACAGAGATTGACAAACAATTTGCGCCCGGAAGAGAGTCGACGTTATTGAACGTGTAGCTCCGGGCTTCATTTTACTTTTTTGTTCCGGCTACTTTAAAAAAGCGAGCATCACATGAATTAATAATTTTCTTCGCAGAAAAAAGGGTAATAAGTAAGACAAGTAATATACTTTAAGATGCTTTGTGAAAATAAACAGAAAGTGAGACGAGTAATATTATTAAATTGCTTCTAGTAAGACCAAAAAAATTGAGAGTAAAGTGTATAATATAAAATGTAAAAGATATCTACTCGTACGTATATAATAAGTAACTTACTGCGATTAACCTTATATTGTGAATTCGGACATTAGTTTAGCGATAAGTCTCTAGATTTGTTCTACTGACGCTTTGTGATTGCAATTTTATGATTTTATTTGATGGCAAACCTTGATATGGCGAGAAGGGAATTACATACGGCTTTGGCAGAGTTAATCTCACAATAATAAGCCCAATTAAGTCACCGACGCAGCCGATCCCTTGGAACCCTAAAGTGGAACGAATTTATTTTTTAATTAATTTAATCCGGGCAAAGATAGCAGCATTCAAGTGTAATATAGATTTCTTTTTGAATAAAAAAACTAAAAAATGAAAATAAATTACGTAGCTGAGTATTTTTATCAATTCTCACGTGCATATCAGTATATAAGAACATTTAAAGTAATTTTGTTATGAAGGCATTGAAATTTAAAATGTACATTAATTACTTGTCAACGAATACTATTAGTGTGCTTTTGAATAGTAAATGAACATTATCTCCTACTTAAAATACTGGAAAATTAACACTTCGTTAATCTATACACAGGTTATCAAGTTGCTTTTAAAACATTTTATATCTAAATCTCAATTTCTCATAAATGTGGTAATTATTATTTTAAATAAAATTATTATTCGCATTTTATTTCTCATTTTTGAGCCAGTTTCACCGCGCGAGGACTACGTTGTTTAAAATTTCTGGCGTGAATATCTTGTACAGATATTTTGTAAAGACATCTTGTTAATTTTTTCAGATGAGAAAGGTAACCAGAAGTCCACACCCATATCTCCTGCATTTCCGAGTCTCCTTGCTTAAATGTACGTAACGCGTTTTTGTTGCGAATCACTTATCGTCCAGGTGAATCAATTGCTCGTTTAGCACTTTCTTCCATGAAAATGTCTGTTTAGTTAATATTAAGTTTAATAAAATTTCAACAACGTTTTTGATGAATTAGCATATGTCCGACGTAGTATCTGTATAATCGACAGAAACATAACATTTTTTTTATAAAGAAATGGGAGGCAAACGAGCAGGTGGTTCACGTGATGGCAAGTGACTACCACCGCCCATGAACACCCGCAATACCAGAGGCATAGCTGATGCGTTGCCTCCCTTAGAGTGCCCCCCCCCCGAGTAGGGGGGGGGGGTGTGGCCATCGGCTATCTGCACTCACCAGACGAAACGCAGAAGTTTGTTAGACTTCTACTTCACGCCGGTGTTCTGTGAGGTCGTGGTACTTCCCCGGTCGAGCCGGCCCATTCATGCAACAACAAAAGCTGATACGTGGGTACATATATACATACGTGTACGTCTTGTATTGAAGAGATCTAGAAAAACTAATGTTGTAGTGGTTAACAATGTTAAGTTGTGAAATTTTATGAAGTATTTTTGACTTACCGCCATGTGCCGCATATATCCCTCACAGATGAGACGTAGATCTGACACGTAGATCTCTTCGGTGTCGACCAGTTCGCGAAGAACATATTCCCGTTTCTTCAAGATGTCCTCTGCGTTATCGGGGCCGGGGGTGGCTGGTTCCTCTTCTTCCCCACCAGCAAGAGTAGCGCTACAAGCGCCAGTTCCGCCATGCTGCTCCTAAAGAGGCAATAATAGGGTGTTTTTGATGCTTTAAATATAGGTGTTGCGTAATCAAGATATTGAAAGTACCTTATATTTGAAGCAGTATTACATAGGCTTATGCCCAACAAGTTAATAACAATTCTTGCATTGGAGTCACATTCTACAGGTGCGGGAGTGGCAATGAATAAGTGTACCGAACTGGACGATGGAGTACTTAAAATCGACTTAATCCTGAATTATAAGCAAGTAAAATAAATAAAAAAATCAGTAAAGGTTTATCCCTTAAAATTAAAAATATACACACCGGCACAATAAGTGAAACTTATATATACAATATTTTATCAGTCTTGCCAGTTATGATACTTTTCTAGCTATTTAATTTATTAACATAAGGCGACATTCACTTCAATTACAGGTTTGCTTCTGTTTCATGGTAATACTGATTTTTTAGTGGTTCGAGCTTGGTCTGAGGTACATAGTTATTGGGACATAAACCAATGGTAACGGGTACTTTTCACTGACGAAGGCAGAGGAGTGCTCTTAAACTAGATGGACGGAAGGCAGAGAATATGAAGACGTAAAGACGAAAGGTATAGACGTAGATAAGATAAAGGCCCGAAAAACCCTCAGATTTGAATCTTTTAGAGAGAGCATGTTGGAACTTGTTAATGAAAAATGTTAAATTCGGGTGTTATTCTGAATGTAACATCCCAACAACCGCGGAGAACTGCAAAACGCATTACTTGAAGAGTGGAAGCTTGTCCCAAAAAAAAAAAACAATAGATAACATTATTCACAGCATGCCCAGAAGGATGGCTAGCGGCACAACCAGTTGGAGTGAAAACCACGTTACTAATCTTTTATTTAGACTTTTTTTAAGTTTTTTTTATTTTACTAAAGATATTTATCAATTTCCTACATGTCTTATTATTATTTAATGTACATGTTCTTATTTCTATACTCTGCCTATTTTTAATGTTCCACTAATTGTGCCGGTGTGTTTTTAAGCAAGTAGTTTCTTAGAATCCAGGAAGACGTATTTCTGAATAACAAACACATTAATGGCAGACGAGACGTCCTCCAGAAGGGCATAGATCCGCTTTAGGGCGATCAACGGCGACTGCCACGTATTAATAAATTATGAAACGTTATAGTAAACTGAACGTTATCATCTGGTACAAAATGAGGGTAATCGAAAAAAAAATATTGCAGAGGAAAGCAATACAAAACAAATAAGCTTTGTTTTCAATTTTCATCCACTTAATTGTGAAATAAATAAATGTACATTTGTCTCAATAACAAAACTGAAAGGAAATCGTAGAACACTAATGATTCAATTATAAATTAACTAGAATACTCGTGTCAATATTTAAATATCTAAATATTAGACTGGCATTTAATGAGTAAAATAGCGAGTTATTATATTTATTTTAAAAAACGCAACCGTATTATATATAAGGTTATTATTAGATAATAAAAGGTGTACATAAACTATTATGATAGAAGAAAACTAATATTACTTATAAAATAAAACAAGCAACAAGCATAGCAAAATAAGAGAGTAAAGCATGTTATCATGAAAATATAAATGAAAAATGAACCGAGTTGTACAAACCGGCACTCCAGTTACTCATGAAGCAGCATCTAAATCTACAAAAACGTACAAAGAAATCCAAATTTTTAATAATGAACTACAGCAGCACGCCGGCAAAAAAAAACTTCTAAAAACCATACCATAAGAATCTAATCTGTTTTCCACTGCCCACAAACTGTTCAATAAACACGCGTGGAAATTGCTTCTATCTCGTATGTAAATGCGACGTATCGTATCGTACTAAGCTATTATTGAACAGTAGGAGGACAGTATAAATCCAAAAACGAAAACGCATGCACACTCTACATGCATTAATTTGAGTCGAACCATTTTTTCTTTCACAATTTGTTCAATTTCCGCGATATCGGCCGGACCACCGTTAGAGTCCAGAGCGTCCATTGCCAAGGAGTTCTGAAAATTTTACCATTAAGTCACCCACAGAGAACACAAGCGTCTGTCTACTCGGACCAGGTTAGTAACGACAGTTAGAATAATAATAGTATGAAAGTAATTGTTTGGTACCAGAAAAGAAAAATATATTTTACGTCAGAACTATGGTTTGCGAAAAACTCACGCGAGTTGTTGGAACGGAGGCGGTGGCCGCTGGAGTTGGTGCCTGCTGGAGCACCGATTGCGGATCCTGCAGAAAAAACATACTACACAATCTGCAGTATACTACATTATTGCGAAAATGGCATAACCCATCTACCATGAACATACCTGGTTAGCATTTAGTGTTACTCAACAGATCGCAAATATGAAAGTGTTTTCTCTCTAATTTATTGCAATACCTAAGGTTATAATTTAAGTATGTACCATTATTTATTATTATTATTAGTAAAGATAGCCGAGTGGCTGATTGATCGGAATTCGAGTCAAGAGACCAGAAAGTAGACTAGTAGACCAATAATTTTTCTTTAATTTGTACTATTTATGTTGTTAGTTTGGACATAGAGACGACGTCATCGCGTTGTCATAAAATAAATTCCGGTGAAATGTGTGTTGAAAGGACTAAATTATCTAGACCTGTGACTTCCCCTGTATCAGGCAATGCGTTCTAACAAGATGTAACAAGTCATATTAGGTTTTCTCTGTGTAAGCATGTTTAACAACTGATAATGGTTACAGGTTGGCAGCTATTACTTTAAAATTTAAAAAAGTAACATTATAGTTTTTTTTTTCTAATATGAACCCTAAATTCATTTAAACTTCCAAAATATTTGCACCCCGTGCAGAGGTGGCAGTGTTTGTTTTTGTTCATTTACTCACGCCAATTACATCAAATGAAAATCATATTCTGGATTAGTGTTAATTTACATTTCATACACGGGACGGCGTTCGTTTATATTTACATTGCAGTGTCAGCCATTAAACGCGTCCGTTACCGCGCGTGCTATGCTGAAATTCATAACACTGACGTGTAATACCATAAAGCTAAACATTTTCTTCTGCAAGCAATAAGTCTAAAGGGATATTGGAAAGCGAACGTCACTATTGAGACATAGTGAGATTTTTGTAGGTAATTGTAAAGGTCGACGTCAGGGTTCTCTCATATTCTCTGAAGTTCGTGTTTATTTTATATGACAAAAATATTAAATATATTACGTAATTTATAGTTACGTGAAATTTAATGTAATGTAAATACAAGTTCAATCCGTAATTTTAAGTTAATAAAACTTTTGCAAAAAGCCTAAAAGCTCATAATAATCTTCCGTGAAACTAATCGGTATTTCTATAGGAAGTAATAATGGGAACAAATTTAATGGTACTTAATTTATTTTTACCTTAACGCAAATACCCAATACAATGGAGTAGTAGTCTCCTTTGGCCCTAACCACCATTCACTGAAGCCCATTTTAGGACATGTTTTAGACACACGATGAACCTATCAAGTCCACAACATAACATTACGATGATGCCTTTGGAGGACTTGAATTAAAAAAATCCGTAAAGTACCGGTGAAAAGTGCGATTCCCAATAGATATATGCGTAGATCTTTATCCTTTTATGATTCCTAAAACTGAGCATTTTAAGCGTCCCGACTAGCCTTGAATTTAGTGCAAAGACAGTATTTATTTTAAAATTATACAGGTGACAGATCTCTTGTGCACAGATGAAACCCGGGGTTTCAAAAAGTTATGAAAACTAGTGGCACAAACAGTTTCATAAAATTATAAGCCTCGCTCTACCCTGAGCAGCGGCTAGGGACGGCGCTGATTACAGGTAACACTTACCGATATGTACTGACGTGTAGAATATAGTAATAACACTAGGTAGGTGTATAGTTGTGAGGTCGGTCGGCCTATGTCTGAGCTGAATAGAATATGACGAGTAGCGGACGCTTACTAATTCATCATAATCTGCACATCTGCGAAGGGTCGAGTTGTTGCGTCCGTTACACTTCTCTCAAACGCAATGTACGTTTGTAAACAATTTAGATTTCACATTCGTTTAATATTAGATTATTTCCAACTGTACTAGTAATCGTACTAGTCCATACTTTAAAACTAATTAATATAATAAATGAACGTAGCTTGGTCTTTCACGGTTAATCGGCTAAATTGATTTCGATGAAATTTGGTATAAGAATACTTAAACCCTAAGAAAATTTAAAGTTTTCCGTGGTTATTACGCTCTTTTATACTTTTCATAGTCTAACTAAATTACCCTTATGAGTCCGTGGTAAATGTTAAAATAATAATAATAATGGAAACCTTTAATGAAAAGAGATTTTTACCTTCGAGGACAGGTACCTTTGATGAAATTAGTTTTTAATAACCGATAGAAAAATGGAACACAGCTTGCTAGCAATGGACACGGGATACTCTACAAAATTAGTGCGGCATTTAAACGGTGCAGGTAGTTGTGTGTAGTACAGTGCACGTACTACATAACATTGAGCGATTAGTTAGTTTTTAGTCGGTATGTTTCTCCTTTTGAAATTCAAATCAGACTCTGTTCGTTTCCGTGGTGTGATAAAAAAAAAATATAATTATAGTTAAAAGCTAGAGAGATGAGGTAGCCCTAGTTATTGCAAGGTTGCAGTCGGCGGGGCGTGAGTAAGTTGTTTCTATCCGGCCATTTTTTTACGAGGCCAGAGCGACCACGTGGACAGGTGACCTCGGACACGGGATAGGATTTTGTTTTCTGTGATCGACGGACTGAATAACTGCAGCGTATGTTTAATGAAATGTCGCAAATGATTGACCTGTCATATATTAGGAGAACAACAGGAGTTAGAGAGATAAGTGATAGAATTCTTTTGTTACAAGATTATTGTTTCTAAGGAAATATAAGTAATTAGCACGCGAGCTGTTAGATGCTCACATGTTTAACTAAGGGAAAACTCGGAGGAGGTTCACAAGTCTACTGATATATTTTTACGTATACCTTTTACAGAATATTCGATATTGATCATTCTTAAATTTTTAATTTTTTGCTAATGTTTCTGTTACTATATAATTAAAGTAAATAGGCGGGATTCCCTTTTCCAAAGTTCCGTTTCGTTTCGAAATTCCGTTTACTTTACGAATTCTATTATGACCTTTTATAAATTCCATTGGAGGACATAATATAACTATTACCATAAACCGATCCCACGTTTGGCACGCAGGTGGAAAAGCACATACTCGTAGTAGCACAATAGCAGTAATGGATATTTTGCACGTTAGCACGATGTTGCTCGTTTTTAAGTCCTCAATTAAGTATTGTTTGACGTATGAATTGATCTTCTGTAATAGAATTGTGTTTAAAAACTGATCGAGAACCCCGGCGCCCGAATCAGTACATCAGATCCACTATCAAACAAGATTTTTTTGCACATAGGTAAAACACTGAACAACAGGAATAATATATAACATACATATAAGGTATTGGATCCTTTATCTGCATAATGCAAGAGTTGACTCTTTTCATCAGCTCTTCAAATATCCTGAACATTCAAGAGACCTGATCAATTCTTACCTGAATTGGCTTCATAGGCGGCGGCAGTTCGACATCCGGCACGTCGTCTTCGACTTCATCAAGAGCGCCAGCACCGCCTTGTGGACCTTCTCCTCCATCTTCACGTCCATTGTCACTGGTGTATGGCAGCTGAACAACACGAGAATAATAGGAAAATATGGCTGGTACCTCTTTTAGTTACACTTGAATATTATAATATTAATTAAAATATGTAAATAAAATATGTAATATGCAAAATTTTAAATTGTGATTAAAGTTATCAGAATTTTATGTTCATTTCCATAGAAACAAAATAACATACCCTTAGCTTCTTTTCCGATGGAACCTTCTTGAGTGGCACGGGTTTCTCAGTGGACGCCGGTGACTGAGCGCCGCTTGGTGCCTTGTCGGACTTGCACTGGGACGACTGCTTGCCTTTTAATCCAAGCCATCGTCGCCTGGCAACAAACATATAATTAGTAAGAAGTTTTAGATGAAATAATTAAAGTAATATGAAATTAATTTTTTTATAATATTTGTAAATAATAAATAAATAAATAAATATCTTCACGCAATTCCCTATACAGTACAGTAATATAAGTTTTTTGAAAACCCATCGGTACGAGCCTGCCATCTGGGGATCGAACTCGGGTCTCTTGACTCGAAATTCCGACCACCCTACCACTCGGCTATCGTGACTTCATTTTAATTTTTTATAATGTTTGGGTAACCAAAAAAGAAATTATATCAAACAATCGATAAATTTAGTTTTATGCATAACTTTCCCGAAATGAATTAATGAAATCAGTAATTTAGCGAGTGAGTGACACTGTGAGAAACTGTGGTAACAACAGCAATTTTGTAAATAAAGGACTCTCGTCGAAATTTCACGGTTTCCCCAGCCATAAAGAATTATTGGTTAGAGTTGGATAATTAGATTTAAAACTGTTTTTTAATTACATCGGGAGCGGCGATGCTGGCGTGTTCGCGGCAGCGGACATACTGCTCTAAAAACAACAGGGCAGTGACATGTCAACAACGAACATACTCAAAAAGAGTGCGAAAAAAGTAACTTCATATAAACTACGTAACGTAATCTTTCGAATGAACAATTTCGACTTCATCTTGATAGACAGTGAGATTACAGTAAACAAAGAAAAAAATATGTAACAGTTACATCACAAATAACAAAAAAAACATTACGATGATTCAAGATTGCATGGGCAGAGGACAACACTACGACCACTTATTCGAAGGGGTACGCTTAATTGAATGGTCGAATGTCAGCCGTTATTCGTATGAAGTAGTGGAGGAGAGCTCTTTAGCTCTGTGATGTGTTCATGGCTTCGGCCTCACCAATGCATCGCACCCGCTTTCGTCGTGATTAAGTGAGGCTCTGTCTTTTCATTTGGCATAGTTTGTTGAAATCATTCAACAGTCTCAAAGCCTCAAGTAAGACAAAAATAATTTAGAACTCGATAACACGTTAAATTGCTAAGTAATAGTATTTACATATTTTTCATCAATTTAATTACAAAACCGATTAACGGAGAAACTTCACAGAAATTACTCTGATCTGTGAAAAACAGATCGAAATTTACTTTCTATCCACACACAAAATACTGCACAAGAGATTACAGTACTTTCCGACATACCAATTTATAAATTTCGAAATCAATGTAATCAATCATAGCAAATTCTTATTTATCATACAGTAGACTTTTGGAGACCGAGATTTGTACGTACAGACGATTACTTATTGACACACGATTGACTCTTTATATTTTAATTTCAATGATTAATACTCATTATATATTGCAATATCTTATTAATAAGGTTTACATAAACTTTCCCCAACAAAGTACTTATTTAGTATTTATCAACCTGAAGTAATTTAGTGTTGGTTAGTCCATTAATATAATTAACGATTTAGGCATTCCCTCGTCTCGGATTGCTAACCGCGAAAGGAATGAGCGAACTATGGTATCAAGTATGTAATTAGACACATTAACCGCATCGCTGAGATTATTCGTCGACCTCCGCTCCCCCCGCAACCCTACATGTCTCATAATTCATGTAAAAATAATTAACAACTTGATACTATTAGTTATTAGTAGTTTATAGTGCATCTAGTCATTGTTAGCTAGAATAAATTAATAGTAATTAATTTTATACGGTTAATAATCAGAAAGATCTATCCTTGTTCAACCGGTCCTTGTTTTTAATGTAACTTAGAATTTTTTTCTTTATATAAGTAAAATAAAATTTTAAGTGAAAACTGAAAATTCTTTTTTAATTTACTTATCACATGTTTTATGTAGGCTACGAATGTAAAACAGAATCGTACGTTAAGGGAATGGCTATAGGAGGTGAATTTGGGGAGGTAACAGATGAAACAAAAATGAACACTCCATGCAAATTGTGTTCTTTATTACTTTACCAATTTACATTTTATTACTTTAACCTACTTGCGTAAGGCTATTGTTTTTCTAATCAAACAGACAACAAATTCATGTCACTACTGGCAAGCGGTTTGTACATAATTATATATATGTTTGACCTATACCGTTAATATGTTTTGAAAAGAATGGGTGTTAAGAAACTAGAAAGGATAGAAAAAGAATAAACAGACGCATTAAGAAAAATCAAAATAACGTCTTAAGAATATACTACCCTTTTCTTCTCGTGCGTAACGTGAAAGTTTAAAAATAGACAATAATAAGCAGACTAGTGACAGCGGGGCAGCAGCGTTTAGGTGCAAGAAGTCTGGTACTGCGATCGCCAATCCACTCACAGAGCGTGGTGATTATGGGAAACCCTGCCACGGTAGAGGCCTACATTCACCAGTGGACTATCACAGGCCGTTAGGTATAAAAGTCACTATGTATAAAAAAAGTACGGTTTAGATTCGTAAATGAAGTTATTATTTCACTTCAATTCAAAAGTATTACACGACTACTTAATAAAACAGTTACGTAATTACGTATTTGATAAAAAAAGGTTTTCTTTTATTCATTGTTGGACGATATGATAAGCCTCACTCACAGACTGCTTTATTACTGGGTTTTATTTTTGTTTTTATAGGACTTTAATAAAAAGGAAGGGTATTTATTCGAGATGTATGTATTTAATATAATTGACACTGAAACCTTAATCTTAAGGCCTTCCAAAAAAATATACAAAATTTAGCACTGTTTCAAAAAGAGATGGAAACAAGTTTAATTTGAATTCGGTTCATATTCTCATAGTGACTCTTGTGTTACTACGAGACGTTTTAGGATCTGATTTGATTTGTTGTATTCTTATCCGTGTGACATACATGTACAACTAAAAGCACCCTCTATCTCCTTTGGGATCGTAAGTGGCAACTAAGGGAAAATCCTTGAATATGCAATCGGCTAGCGACAGACGGCGAGATAAACATCTCGAAAACTATCAGAGCGAAATTCAGCGGACCGGTTACGGGCAGAAGCCTCTAAGATGCCGGGGTCTGGTGCTGCGATTGCCAACCCGCTTGCCTAGCGTGGCGATTATAGCAAGGCTTCCTCTATGGGAGAGGCATATGACTTACAGTGAGCCTTTAGAGGCACTATGATGATGATGATGATGACGATTTTATTTGTGTAATTTATTTCATCAAGCTTGTGTATGTTTATGGAAATGTATTTCATTATTACGATTACGATTCAAAAGATGATATAAACAATGAAATAGTGGACAGAGGAAAACAGAATTTGTTATAGGGCTCTGTACAAAACCCCAAAAATTGCTTCTTTGTTCATTTGTAAACAAGTTCCTTTGACAAATCAACACCAAATTGTTAAAATATGATTTGAAAAACGGATATTAAGTTTTTGATATCAAAGAATAAATAATTAATATCAAATAAAATAATTTAAAAATAATAAACCAATTTAAAATAATTTTAATATCATTTCAAGCACCGGCTGTAACAAATCTAAATTCTTGTCAATCCAGGTAGTCCAATCGAACAATAAATTCCTTTATTGTTTTCAGCAATAGGATTTATCTGACTAATAATTTGGGCAAAGTTTCGCAGTCTACAAATTTCTACAAATTAGACTAGACTGTATAGATATAGTGGTATATTTTTACGCAGGAAAACTCGAGTTAGTCATTTATCTCATAAATGTTTAAACAAATCTGATATGTGTTAAAGAAATAAGCTGTACTATGTGTTAGTATATTACTGAGCCGAAAGTTACTCGTCTCGTTACTCTCGGTGTGTCTGCATTTGACGGCTGACGAGTGAACTTGATAAGGATCATACCAAGTATCATCCACAGATGTACGGATCATACACAGATGAACATAAAATAGGTCGCTTTTGAAAATAATAACACAAACTAATCGTCACTAATTGTCTATACAGGACAATGTTGTGGGTAACGACATAAACATATATGCATTTCTTAAATTACTTGTAAGTAGTTTAGTACCAATGTATACATTTACATATTTACATACAAAAAATTACTCCTTTAAGATAATAAGATATGATTTGTATATTTAATATGTTGTCTTCAAACTTGGATAATTTCTTTCAGAAAATTGACTTTTTCTTTATAATAAGCGAGTGATGTAGAAAATATTTTGTTCAGAAAGTATTCAAATATCTACGGTACAATATTCATAACGAAAAAACATTAACAGGATAAATTATGAAAGTTTTGCAAATATTTTTGATATAAAATTAATGTTGACTCTTAAGTGTGTAATACTAAAAAAAACTACAAAGTTGTATCTGATTCAAAATAGATTGCACTTTGTGTTTGTATCGGAAAAGCGCATAAATTGTTTAACCGCTCGGCGGAGGGCTCTAAGAGATGCGATAATTAGCGGTGCAGACGTATTTAACAGTCGTGGCAATTTACTAAACAATTATACATAAATTTAAACCAAAGACCTTTTAGAAGCCCGGTAAAGAGTTGTTGAATTTGTATGCATTGCGATCATACCTTTCAAGCTCTCTATTGAAGCGTAATGAAATATTCAATTATGAAATATTTCAAGTGTAATTGAATGCTAATAACATGTTTGTATTAATAATAATAATAATTTAATATTTATCATATTTTAATGATAAGATCGCGATGTAAGCATAAACTTAAATAGAAAGGTAAAAGTTACGAGTGTTATCACATTTCGACAAAATGCAATCTATCACAAACTGACGTAAACAAACATTTTATTAAAACGGAGATAAATTAACTACCCGTTTTGCTTGTACGAGACAGTTACGTCATAAAACTTGTAAAATTAAGTAATGTGTACGTCGCGCCTCAGGCCAAGGATTCGGAACCGCAATGCGGTCGCGGTGGAGCGGTGACAGCAACATGCGCCCCGACACGGCTACGATTTGTGGTCGCTTCCGAGGACTGACGGCCGTTATAATACGTCCAAATACCAAATAAGAAAATTTATAAGCAGACATTAACAACTAGTGTTATCCATCTAATGCTGTTAATTATAATATTCTGAGGTGTTTAAACCATGAGACCTTTCAAATTATTAATATAAATTAATATTGGAACACGAGAGGCGTTTCTAATTCAAGTTTAAAATAAATTGTTTGCATAATGATTATTCTATACTTCAGTGTACTAGTACTGCTACTCTGTAGTAGTGTACTACTGTAGTAGTGCTACTCTTTAATATACAATGGGGAAAATGAATTAGAAGGAGAGTATAGGACATAGTTATTTAGTCAGAAACTGGCTGCTATTTTACACGTAGATTTGATAGCTCGCACAAAAAGATTGTGAAATTCTTATTACACAATACGATAGGTAATACAACAAAATTGCAGGTGAAATCCACGTTAAATACCAGATTCTTCACTTACTTCACGAAAACAACTTGATTCCACATTTTTCACTTGACACTGTAAGACGTGCATTACCTTAAGTTTTCGCTTACTCGAAAACGTCCAACACGCGAACTATTCACTCACAAATAGATGAGCGCAAATAGCCTTATCAATGACACGTTGAAGGAGCCGGGGGACGGCGCGGTATCGTCCAGATTACTATGATAATATTGTAATCTATTGGACGGTAAGCGACAGGATGCACGACGCCAAACAACCATTGGTTTCATGACCCTTTAGTAAGACATTTGTAGATTGTTATTTGAAAAGATAGGCAAGTAATTTGATTTGCGACTGAACATTGATAAAAAAAACTCATCGTTGATACTTTAAAAGGAATTTAAACGTAGTCATGTGAGATACGCGTATTAAATTACATGTTGTACTGTTAAAGACTAGCGAAGGTGATCAGATAAGGAAAGTTGTAAGGGAACTGATAAGCAATTTATACCATTGTATGAAGCGACCGATAACGAGAACTGATTTGAAGAAAATCAAAGAAATTAATTCGTTACCCTATAGCCCTGAGGAACGTCTATTCGGACAGTTTTATTTGAATAATAGACACATATGTGACTGTTCACAGAAAATGAATTATGTTCTAAAGCGTACATTCTTAATATCTAAATGTAAAGCCAGAAACGATAAATCGCGTTACTCAAATAACTTAATGCTACACTATACTGACGCCCAACATAGGAATACATTATAGAAGTATAATATAATATAGAATATATTATTTTTCAATTGCATATCGCGCCACACTTCAACTGTATGGTTATTACGCCATTAAAATAAAACAGAGGCAAACGAAAATTTTTTGACACAATAGAGCCGATGAATCTATTCACTGTAATCTATTCGTTACATACGCGATTGAAGCTGTTGAATAACACACACACAACGTAGTTGGTGAACATATCAAGTATTTAGGAGGACCTGAGGATCCAACAACAACAGGAGCTGTCGAGAGCCGCAGGGTCTTGGTTATGTTCGCGGCGCATTCCGTCGGTCACCAACACTAACTGTTAGCGCTATCATCCCAAGAGTCAGATAACAAACGGCAAAGATAAAATATGACTAACTAAACGACATGCGACAATGCATCATTCCCAGCGAGATATAATGAGATAAGCGTAACATTCTTAAAGCATCCTCGTTTTGGCCTTCATTAATTTTATAAAGTATCATAATAGAGAATTTTCTTTGAGCGCGAAATGTTTTTTTTTAGAGAGTTTTACACTTACCCACTAAAGCCCCGGCGTTTTCCTGGACTAGCTGCGCTTACTGTGCTTCCGGGATCGACGGTTGACGTCTCTGTAATAATAAAAATAGTATTAGGAAATGTATTATACTCAGAAATTGAAAAACACTTTTGTATGTTTCTCTATTTTTGGCACGGTTAAATGGTTGATTTATTTTATATAAGTTATTATTTGACACGTCAAAATTCGGAACTTCATAATATTTAAATTCTATATTTAAATATTAATATAGACCTAGGTTTATAAAGCAAATATGCTTCCGCCGATGTCCTGATGATGATTGCTCGTGTGGTATATAGTGCGTATAAGGAATATTGATACTAAAGTAATAGGGAGCCTAGTGACAAATTCCCGTAAGTACAACTATAAAAATTATCCTATACAAAATTTCATTGGTTTTTAAAAATATTAAATCAGAAATAACTTTATAATTACAAACAATACCTATTTTTATTCTTCTAGGTCCAGAGAAGGGACTCAGTTAACACAACTTTTACCGCCTATTCTGTCTCTTAAGGATCTCCCTCTTAACAGGCAGAATAGGCGGTTCCTAAAATTATTCAATATTTATTTTTCAATAAATTTAAATAAATCTTTTTTTTTGACTGATAATTATTTAATTTTAAGAATATTTAATAAGAACACAAATGGTTCTCACATTTATAGAAGAGATAAATATTTCAGAAACATTGTCGTTATAACAATGGCGTAAAGTATATCATAAAACTAAGACGGCCGCTAGAGCGAACAGTAGAATACAAATCAGTTGGGGATTCGTGACGTCATAAACCTTACGTAGAGTAATAAAACAATTATAATTGAATTAGTTACGTAGAGGAGTAAAAAATAGCATCTACTAATTCATAACTATAATATTTAAAATGAAATTAATCAAATCAGAATAATAAATGAATACATAAAAAGAAATAATTAGAAAAGTATTTTGTGTGTGTAATTTCAAATTCGTTTGAAATAGTTTTCATTTTGTTATTCATGTTAGATCCTATAATAAAATATCAAAACTTTTAATTACTTAATTAGGGACTCAATACTTAGTGACTATACCTGCTCTGCACTATACTGGTAACACAATATCATGAATCTTTATTAGTTTCAGATAGACAGACAGAGTAAATTCGTTTCGTCAGTAAGCGGCCTATTGGTGGTTAATTGAAATTCATTTATTGGCGGGACGTGCGTGCTAAGGAATCATGTCGTTAGCGAAGAACGAGGGTGGAGTTGTAATGTGGCGCCTACTTACTAAAATGCTGCACACGCTTTAAAGTTAAACAATTGTTAGCTTATAGCTAAATAAATAAAAAAATTAACAAAGCGAACAAATTTAATTACTATTGATTTAAACAGCGTGAACAGTTAATCTTTAAGAATACTTAAACTTTCTTACAATTTACATATTTTATTATGATAAGAAAATAATATATGAGATTATAATGGACAATAATATACAACAGTCGATAGCATAATGTGAATAAATACGCTGATAGCAAAGTAGCCTCGCATCCTAATATAAAAATGGCATCATTATATTGTTAAGGAATTGTAGTGTGAATGTGTGAACGAGCCGGACCGGAAGGAGGGAGCTGAGGGATCCATGGTACAAAATGGAATCAGATGCACTTGTCTCTACATCCAAAAATAGACAATTGTCGAGACTGATAACAAGTAATGAGAATGGCATTGCACTCGTCTATCAATTAGGGCTGTTACGTACTTTTCATGAATGTTTTATTGTTATTTATATAAACGAACTATTTTAGGAATGCTCACATTAGTTGAACCAGTAGTGTTTTTACTGCAAATTCGCGATTGTCCTTCTACTTTCCGAGTGTACGATAATAACAGCATGTAGTTTGTAAACAACTAATTGACAAAGAACAAATACATATTCAATTCATAATGAGAATTGAATATGTTATACAAAAATTGCTCAAACGGTCGGCAAACAAACAAAACTCAATACACAGAAACTGTTGGAATAGAGAACTTTCAAGCTCGTGCAGCACCACGGGCGTAGGAGTCGCGTTTGCCGCGTTACTACATAAAGACTGTACCGAGCACAAGAATTACGGCTCACTGCCCGTAACTCGAACCACTGGAGCTGATAATTTCAAACACGCCTGTCTCAGAACGGTTTGAAAGAAAAAGTCACCGTTAGATGCTCATCGTACCTCGATCGATATCAAGGTATTTTATTGGAATAGACGCCACGCATTCCGAAATATGATGTCTCTTTAAAATCATATCCAGTATGGCATATAGACACTTAGCACATTAGACTAGGCGGAAAGAAAATCATGACACTAGACGATCTGTTCTCTCTGGCTCATTGAAGAAGAACAATGCGTAAAGGCATGATAAAAAATTACACACATTGATTTATTTAGATAATTAAATCCTGTCCGTCATTTAGTGTACTAAATAAAAAATGACGCAAAATTTCTTGTTTCCCGGCAGTGTATGTGCGTCTCGTAATTAAACTTTCTTTCGCATCGAAACCACTCATTGTATGATTAAGAAATATATCCAAATATGCGAACGTAAAAACTTTTACAGCTATATTAACAAATCAATGTACATGTGATTTCTGTTGCCTTTTTTCAACTTATGATGAAGGGCTTTATTTCCATTATAATTCACCACTTTTACTTTATGTTTATGTTTAACCTAAAATAATTAAAACAAGTTTATTCATGTAACTATTTACATACCAAAATGAACTTAACAAAACATAGACTCTTATGACACTAAAATTTATTCAAAATGACCTCCGTGATTTAGAATACATGCCTTCAATCTGCGCGGCCAGTCGTCTATCTCAGCACGAACGAGGTCCATGTCAATATCGGCGGCTGCCTTAATCAAGGATGTCTTGAGTGACTCCAAATTGGGATGAGGCTTTGAGCACGCCTTTTTCTCCAAGTGTTGTCATATCTTGTAATCTAACGGATTCAAATCTGGACTGGAGGAGGGCCAGTCTTCGTGCCCGATGAAGTCGATTTCACGCGCCGCCAGCCAGCTCTTAGCTCTATGAGGTGGCGCCGAATCTTGTTGGAATACCCAGTGCCTGTTATTGAACATGGTATGAGAAACAGGTTCCACAAGGTTCGTCAGGACTGTATTTTGATACACAACTGCATTCGTTTTTACACCTTTCTCGCAAAAATGTACCTCTGTTAAGCCCCAATAAGAAACTCCCAACCATACCATGAGCGAGGATGGAAAATGAACTCGGTGGACACGCGGAATACGGTTGCTCGCTTCTTCACTACTGTGTGCGTACACCTTATCATTTTGTTTGTTGTAGCTCTCTTCTACGGTAAAAAAAAATTTCATCCGAAAAAAGAATTTCCTGATATTTTTTTCCGCGTACCGCTTAAACAAAGCGCGGCATCTCTTCAGTCTCAGGTGCATTAGACGAGCATTCAAACAATGTCCTGTCTTTCTTCGATATGCCCGAAGCCCTAAGTCTTTATTTAACACCCTTTTCATTGTGGTTCTGCTTAACCCCATCTGAAGGGCCAACAGTTTCTGCTTACGTTTGGGATTTCTTTGAATTCGAGCCTTCCAGCTTTTATCACTGCTGGAGTCCTAACAGAACGAGGGCGACCACTTCTTGACCTGTCATCTACACTTGAGTCTTCATTGTATCGTTTGATGGTACGATAAACGAATCTTTTGGTTATATTCAAATTTTTCAGTTTGTCAAAAACTTGAATTGGCGCGTAACCGCAACGATGCAACGCAATAACTGCAACCCGGTCATCTTTAAGCATCCACTCCATATTTAAAAATGAGTAAAATTCTAAAAGTATGTAGTTTTATTTTCATGAACAATTCGAAATTCGAATTCAATTAACTTTTTTGTGGCCAGCACAAAGAAAAGTTCAAATTCTAAAAGAAAAGTTTTTACTGTGTGACAATACTTATGACCTGACTGTGTATATATACGCAACGGGTTTTAGGGCAATCTGGCGAACACGCCGCTGTAAAGTTGCTCGCGCGCCAGCGTGCAATTTTTTTATTTGCACCACACTAGCTTTACGCGTCTGCGGTTCAGCATATTGGCATCTGTAATTTAGGTAGTAAGAAGTATTACCATTACGTACTACCTCAAATGTATCGATGTTTCCTATGTAAACTATGTGCGACTTTTAGTTCAGGAAGTGATTTAAAAAATGTTGATAAAGATGTAATTTATAATTGCAATCAATAACCCATTTCATAGTTCGAAGTCCAGAAAAGATATACAAATTATCACCGCCTATTCTAACGGTTTTTGTGGGGAGTTGCCTAAAATTCTTTCAAAGGCCAAGAGGTTTAAAAAATTTCGTGATTCATCAGTTAATAAATTAAAAACCTTTAGCTTTTATGTATATAAGAGACAGAACTAGAACAAAAAAAGGGCCATTTGAATGAAAATTTTAAGGCAATATAAAATAAGCGGGCCAGCTAGATGTACAAACCCAATGTAGTTCAAGCGTGTTGAGACCAAGCAATTTTAAGCGCAACATGAAACGTGCCGTTTCAAATGACGGTTTCCACGATTCCGCTTAAAGTGTACTGAAACCATAACTGCTACAAAGAGCACAACAAAAGGTTCAACACGGTCTCTACGACAAAAATGTGGGGCTTATCAAATTCTATATTCTATTTGTAACAAATTGGAGTACGTGCGAATCTGTTTGGCTATCCGCCCAATTGTTATTCTCTCGCAACAAAACCGTATGGATCAAACTGATCATCGAAGAAATAACATTACGATTACAATGTCACCAACGTGCGAAATGTTTACTGAGAGTAGAATGCGTTCGCGAACATTCCGATCGCAAACAAACACAACAAACTATAGACAGAGAGTTGTTTATAAATGAAATTGCAGAAATTTGTAACATGTGTTGCGCATCTTCCCGCGATGCAAGTGTGGGATTGCAACGAGCTGGACTCTTACCCAACAAGGACAGTGTTGTAGGACGTCGAATGTATACTGTTATTCATTATCCAGTTTCTTCTTGCGATATACTTTTTTTCGTGGATTATAATTGGAGGAAAGATTTTACACAATGAAACAAATTTGTATTTGTCAGTAATGTATTTGTCAGTAAAGAAAACACTAACCAAAGATTATAGGATATCTTAATGTATCCATTTTTTTAAGCTTCAGCTATACGCTTTTAAATAGACATATGTATTAAGTTAATTTTGTTTTGAATAAATTTAACAATAACCAACACTAATAGGAAATGGATATAATACCAATAGGAATCAAAACTTTTAATAAAGGTTTAATCGATACACTTAGAAGGCATACAAAGCGACATAAAATCTCACTGGGAGTAGAAAAACATTTAACAATATTTAATGTTGGACATTCCCAAGAGTGATTTAAATCCTAAAAGATGAAGACAAAAGAGCAGCGTGCAAGTTTTCTCTAGGGAGAGAACTCTGTCCGCGTGTAACAAGCAAGTTTTGCCACAGAACCGAGTCGAAGGTTGTCATTAAAACTAGAAACTCGGAGCCCGGCCGCAATACGGTAGTAGCTAACAATTTTCCCGTATTCGATTACCTCTCTCCCTTTACACTCGATATGAATATGCCTGCCTTGGGCGACACATCACAAAGTTCTGTGCGAAAATATTTATGAATCTATATTATTATAAAATTTTATATTATGAAAGATTATCAGTGAAAAAATATAGTTCACATGAATGTATTTGAGCCCAAAACCACTATTAGAAATTTTGTCTATTTATCTGTCTGTTATTTAAAATAATTGTAATTTGTATCTTAGTGTTTGATGACCTGCTAAAAAAGTCTTCATAGAATTAAATAAAAGTGGTCTCGTAAAATCAAAGAGACAGCTTTGTGCTTAGCTAATATATGATAATAAATAAATAAATTCATAGAGGCGGACCACATCACATACATTGCTCTTATCCCAAAGCAGCTTAGTGTTTAAGTAACTTACACACTTGTGGTATAGAACAATGAAGGTACCACAAATACCCAGACCCGAGAAAATGTAGAAAAAGTGTTTCCACATTAACCTGACCGGGTATCGAACCCACGATACCCAGAACTGGCGATACCGTGATAAATGATGAGTACGACATTCTTCCAAGATCGAAAAAAGTTAGATATAAATATGAGTAACAAAGGAGTTGAAAGGTCAAGCTCAAGTGATTTTAATAAGAGAAATAAATGTACGCACAAGAGCCGCAGGAAAGGTATGTTAATTCCGTTCACATATATACTTATACTATACGTATTTATATACGCACAACCTAAAATCCGAGTTCGTCCAATCAAAGCGAGACCTTTCTCTAGCTGGAACTACTCTGTAGGTATAAATCCGCAGCAGTTATGCAACATAAATGATTCGCACTACTGCCAAGCGAAAGTGTAGAGATAAATGATGAAAACTGACTTTAAAATGTAATCAGTATACGGCGAAGGCCGTAATAAAAAGTATTAGTTATGAATATGGATATATGCGGGCGGCGGCGGCGGCCCCGGGGTTATTTTCGAGCACGGTCTACTTGCCCATCCGACATCGCGTCAATGTTAAGGTTAAATTCCTAGTGGAATACGTCACGCTGCCATTTATGCACAAGAAGCACGACGACTACACCCTGGCATGACTTGTCCCATTTTGACAACACTGGTAACAGATGTTTCGATGTCCAAACAAAACTGATTTTTATTTATATTGAGGTGTCACATTCTTCAGCGATTTTGTTACTCAAGATATCTCCCCACACCTACGAACACAGAAAAATTGTTTGTACAGTAAAAAATCATTGATCATTTGGAATTTAGTTATGTAACAAAGTGTATTAAGAATGTACTCTAAGGATTCTAATAACTAAACCAAGAGTTGTAATAACTAGGGCAAGTCGAATTTCAAACTGGACGTATCAGACGCCTTAATGGCCTGCTCGAGATGGCGATTATCAAGAAAAGTGAAACAATTTACTTTTCTCGGATGCATGTAGTACCTACAGCGTCAATATGTAAAACGTTCGACCGTCGATAACTAGCAGGCCTAAATAGGGCTAGTAGTGGTTTGTTTGCATGAGTAATGAGGAAACGAGTTGAGACTACAAACGAAGAGTGTCGAATTTACGAGGAGAGTTTTCTATATTGAAAGACTGTATAATCATTACTACGTGTTCTAGTGTTGATACCATAGTAATCATGGAGGTGATCGACTTATCAGTAGTTTCAAGATAGGTAATAAATATTTATCATCGTTTACAAAACTTGAGCGAAAACATTAGGTTATCGGAAATAAAAATAAAATTTTATTTTATTTCATGAGTATTATGAGTTAAATAAATACGCAAATACTACTATTTCGTAAATGTAAAATAACTAAGAACATTAATAAAAATATATAATATCGGAAATAAAACTAAAATTTGATTTTTGGGGGTCATTGTAGAAGCGTGCTCGTCGCGACCCCTGCCAGCCCTTTTCAGGGCTGCAATTCTACACAGCTGCGCACCCATGCCAACGAGGGTTAGGGCGTCCCCCCAAGGCGACGCACACCAGTTCGTCCCCGTCGGTGTGAAATGCAGCGCGCAAAGCGGCGATGGGGACCGCCACCCGTCACGCACAGCCCGACACGGCGGAAGGTGGAGGACGGAGTGCAGAGTTGGCACGTGGAATGTTAGAGGAGGCATGAGAGATAAGACGAATGAGTTGATTGAAATAATGAAAGAAAGAGAATTAGATGTCGTGTGTTTGTCGGAGACCAAGCGGAAGGGCAGTGGTACTGAAAAGCTCCCTGGCGGGGCGTTAGCTCTATGGTCCGGAGTCCCGGAGAGCGAGAGCGCCTGCCAGGGAGTGGGGGTGCTGCTGTCGTCTCGGTTGGTCGATGGTATAACTGAATATAAGGTTGTGAACTCGAGACTTCTCTGGGTTCGCTTTAAATTGGGACTGACGAAGTTATTCCTTTTGGCTGTTTATGCGCCGGTGGCTTCGTCGTCCAGAGCTGAGTTGGAGGAGTTTTGGGAGAATGTAAGAGAAGTTCTAGACTTGGTTAGAGGAAACGAAAGAATTGTTGTATGTGGTGATTTGAATGGATGGGTTGGTACCGCTCGGCCAGGGTACGAGTCGGTGCTTGGAATGTTGGCGATAAAAGGGTTAACGATGCTGGCAAGCTTATACTGGCTGTATGCAAGGAAAGGGTCTTCTTGTGACAAACACTATGTTTAGTCACAAGAAAATCCATATGTATACTAGAACAAGAGAGAATGAGAGAAGTATGATCGATTTATTCCTGGTGGATGACCGACTGCGAAAACAGATGATGGATACGCGGGTGTTTCGAGGTGCTGACCTGGGAACGGATCACTACCTAGTGATTACTAGATTTAGGGTCTGTTCGCGGGTTGGCGCCACCGGACGGCGATACCAGAACCACAGTCGGTCGGTAGCATCCGAAGCTGGAAGCTTCAGGAAGCGGACACTAGGAATAAATATCAAGCAAGGGTAGCCGAAAAGCTGGACAGCATTGGTGTTAGGAAAGAATGTGTGGAAGAAATATGGCAGAGTCTTAGAGATGGAATGGTTAGTGCAGCGGAAGACGTGTGTGGAACTGTGAAAAGAGGTAGTAGTAAAAAGGGTGATGCATGGTGGAATGACGAAGCGAAAGAAGCTGTAAATAAGAAGAAGAAAGCATGGTTAGACTACTTGGCCTCTAGTAATGATAAGGATATGAGAGAGAAGAGGAAAGAAAGATATAAGCTCCAGAAAGTTCACACGAAAGCATTGATTGAGGAAGTGCGTGAAAGGAGTAGAATGGAAGCGGACGAAGGTTGTCGCACAACTTCAAGGAGAACTCAAACTCTTCTGGAAAGAGGTTGGAAGGACCCGGAGTGGTGCGACAGCCATAGAATGAATAAAGTGCTTTCGGGAACCAATGACGTCCTCTCAGAAAAATCGGACGTCATGCAGCGATGGAGCGAATTTTATAGATGTATGCATGTGATGATCTTAGTGAGGGATCCGGGGTGACGCCGTGACTGGTACGCCCGACTCGGACCTCGATGACACTGAGGTCATCAGTATGAAAGAGATTGAATGTACGATTAGAAGTTTGAAATGTGGTAAGGCTGCGAGACTAGACAGAGTTACTGCTGAAATGGTCAAGTATGGTGGGCCACGCGTCTGGGACAGCTTTCATCTGCTGTGCAATTTGTGCTGGCGAACGGGGCTGTTCCGGACGATTGGCGATCCGCGGTCATTGTGCCTTTATATAAAGGTAAAGGTTCACATTATGACTGCGGGTGCTATCGGGCGATCAGCTTGACCAGTTTAGCAAGTAAAGTTTACTCGAAGGTTTTGATACGTAGGATGCAAGAGAAATCGGAAAGATTTCTATGGGAGGCACAATGCGGATTTAGACCTGGAAGAGGATGCACGGATCAAATGTTTTCTCTCCGCATGATCACGGAGAAGCTTCTGGCTGCTAACCAGAAGATTTTCTGTGCTTTTGTGGATCTTGAGAAAGCATTTGATAAGGTTGTAAGGAAGAAAATGTGGGAACTGTTGCCGGGGTATGGTGTGGATGGTCGATTGCTAAGGGCTGTGCAGTCACTTTACTGTGACTGTAAAGCCTGTGTGCGGGTAGGGCATGACCTGTCACCCATGTTAAGCGTCCAAACGGGCGTAAAACAGGGTTGTGTCATGTCTTCCTGGCTATTCATACTGTATCTCGACAGCTGTTTACAGAAGCTGAAAGATAGCTGTTTGGGTGTGAAATTGGGTGACATAAAAGTAAATTGTCTGCTTTATGCTGATGATGCAGTGCTTATAGCACCATCAGAGGCAGAACTGCAGGCATTAGTCACGTGTATGAAAGAAGAATGTGAAATTAATGGTCTCCGTTTGAATGCTAATAAAACTAAGGTTCTGGTATTTGAAAGGGACGAAGAAAGAACGAAGTGCGAAATTTGGGTAAATCAGGAATGTCTAGAACAGGTGAATGAAATTGTATACTTGGGGAGTGCGTTTAGCCGGGATGGAAGATGTGATTTAGATGTGGACAGGCGTGTCGCTGCCGGGAACAAAGTCAATGGTGCCCTGACTGCGTTAATCAAAAGGCAAGGCGTTGTGAAAAGTGCACGCCTTGCAATACATAACGCAGTGTTGGTACCGACTTTGTTATATGGCAGCGAAACCTGGGTATGCCAGAAGAAGCATAAAAGCAGGTTGAATGCAGTGGAGATGCGATCTCTTCGTAAAATGTGCGGCCTTACCATGGCCGACCGAAAGCGAAACGAAGAGATTCGCAATATGGCAGGTTTGAAAGATGACCTTGTCTCAAAAATGGATAAGGGCGTGCTTCGATGGTTTGGGCACGTTGAGCGAATGAGTGAAGACCGAATGGTGAAGAAAATATATAGCGCGAAAGTTAATATTAAAAGGTGTCGAGGTAGACCGAGATTAACTTTCGAAGACCATGTGAGCAAATTGCTCGAAGAGAGGAGGGTCAAGAGTACTCGGATACCTAGACGTGCATGTATGAAGAAGATGATGAATCTGAAAGAAGCGAAAGAAGTATGTAGGGATCGTGACACTTGGCGATCTGTTCTCTCTGGCTACCCCGTCAGGGATTGTGCGTGATTTTTGCGGTGCAAAAAACAAAGCAACTAAGTTCACAATAAAATTTAGTTATGTACACTAAAATTTGATTTAGTTAACGTCATCAAGAGTGCTCTTGTCTATTTGCATTGTTTGACATGTGCACTACGACGTCACGCCAATCCGCTCGTCAGCCAGGAGCGATGCGCTGCGCACGCACCGACACATGGAACTATGCCAGCGTACGTCGCCACTCGTACATATCTCGGCCTGTTGTCGAAACCATTTATCTTATTCGTCCAAATTATTTCATAAAAGAAACCATTGAAAAACAAAAGAAAAACAATTTTCTTGTAGAATATATTGTGATACATTTTTCAGTTACATCAAGTAGCATTACTAAATGGTGCATACTATAAAATCAACTCGCACTTCGTCATAAGTCCACCTGTTGACATGTAAATTTTCTTTCAACAATTTAGGCGTCGCTAGTGCATAACAGAATAATAATAAATCACATTAACACTGTATTGGTCTGACAATGTTTAAAGAACTAACAATTTTATATTAAATATTTTATAAAATATTTACTTAATTTATATTATGTTAGGTAGTGTTTTAAGCATCTGAATTTTAACGTTACTAAGATCATGTCACAGTAATTTCCAATATTCACAATTTGTTTCATTTACGAAATAGATTGAGTATTTATTTTACTCATAATACTCATAAGTTATGTATTCAATTAGTAAGAGATTCGTATGGTCCAGCGTAGGCGCGAATTGCAGATCCCTTGAGTGCCTTGAAAGAATTGTAATAATCTATTATTTGCAAAAGCGACGCAGCTCTTCACTTAACTTTATTTGTGCTATTTTACAAAATCGGTGTCTACATTCTTGTTTCAAAGTAAATTGGAAAGTTGAATAAAATATTTTTCATATTAAAATTATTATGAAATACTGCATTTTTTATGTTAAAAATATAACATACCAGGCCGTCTGAGCATCTTAGCTCAAAATATTTATAATACTAATTAATTTATAGTAGTAGTAAACAAATTTAAGCATATTTGATCGTTGGTATCGGAAATTTAATAAGGTATCTGTTTATACTAGCGTAATTTTATTTATGTTTTTCTTTTTTATCATATTCTTATAAGGACTACCCTTATGTCGATCCTTCGCCGCCTCTATTTCTCGGTAAAAAGGAAATACTTCAACAAAGAAAAATAGAAAAACACAACATTGAAATACGAGTAGATTGAGAAAATCCCCAACAGTATCAGATACTTCATACTTAACGAAAGTTCACTAAATGATTTGGTTTAGAATGTCTATTAACAATGTAAATAACATTTTTTTATCGGGTAAGGGTTAAAGGTAATTTAGCAGGTTACCTGATAGAAAGTTGCTAAAGCAGCCGAAAATACTTGCAAACCATTTAGAAAAAAGAAAAAGCGACTGGTTCACTGCCTTTTCTTATGCGTGGTCAACCGAAAGGAATAAGATATAATGACTCGTAGGCCGTGATTACACCAACTCCCCGGATGATCCACTAACCGGTGGATGTCCTAAGAGGCGATAAAATAAAATCCTTCAAAATGGCTAAAGCAGAACGGTGATTGGGAGCAGCGTCTAGGGTCTATGCAAAGGAGCAAACTCTCCTCAACTCAAGCCGAACTCAGATGACGTTACTGCTGATCGATGGCAGAAATAGTCAACAGAATTGTACTTAACTATATGACTTACACACTCCAAAATGTTTAATCATTAAGATCCAATCTATTAACAGTGTTTAAACTTAATATAAAATTTGATTGTAATTATGGCCTAAATAGACATGGATATCTTTAAATCAAATATCACTAGAAGCAATAGAACAGTATCATTTCATAAAAGACGTCCAGAGAAATAGAGACGGATGATGTCGTTAGAGGTGCGGAGGTACAGGAAACAAAATAAAACGGAGTTTCCTAATCAGAAACATTTAAAATAGAGTAGCATAAAAATATTATGACACACTTCGTTGCGGATTAAAATAATATTAAAAATATCGTGGTGAGGCGCCGTGTTGGCGCACTCTCGTGGCCGCTTTCATTATATAACAACTGGTATTATTTAACAGTGATGATTATCATCATACCCAAATGAAATTGATCGTAAGAATAACGCCTTTAACATAATCTTATCCATGAAAATACGAAGTAGATAAATCGTTAGTGATGATAAAAGTCGACTTATTAGAAATATTATCTATGCTCATGTTACGCTCAAGCAATAGTAAGTAAATAAGTAAGGATTTATTTGGCACAATTTAAACGATTATAGAAAACACATCAGACAGAAATACAAATATTGTAATAAATAAATTAAAAATATCTTCCACTTAATATTTGGAATTAGTAACACCTCGACACAAAAGATCAGTGCTCACCAAATAATAAGTATGATGGAGCACATAGATAACGTATTTTTACATTACCTGACAAACAAAGTAAAGCCAACGCTTTGGTGTGATCATGTCTATGCATGAAAAGGTAGTCAACACTACCTTTTCATGCATAGACATGATCACAGAAGCCAATAAAGTATTATAGAACCCGGAAAATTGGAAACCACAACATTGAAAGGACATGAAACGATTTATTGAACTGCAACATCGAAGTAACTGTATATATTATACATTACAGTACATTCATAGCTTCCTGTTAAAGTCAGTTTAGCGATCGCTATATCATACTCCACGGACATAAAGGGACGTTTGCCCTGCGAAGCCGAGGTAGAGTCGTGGTGGAAGATGCGTTTTGGTATTGCGTTTCGCCATGCTCCCTATCCACAGCGAATCTGGCGGGGGTCGCACCGCAGATGCGGGTGTGGTGGTGCGATTCGCCGCTCTCACTGCACTCCGCGGCCGAATTGTGTTCTGCGACGATGCCAAAGACCAGATCCGCCACGGAGTGATGGGTGGACTGGTGCTCTATCAACCACTCGCCTTCCTGAGCCCCATCATCATACGACGGTCGCACAACGCCGAGGGGTCTTAGACGATGCGAGCCTGACATCACACGATTTTGCCCGTAGTATACGTATTTGAGCGTATTGTTCCTAACAACAACCGGCATTGTTCTGACATAGAGATTGGAAATGATATGTAACATACCTGTTGAGAGACACTTTTAGGTAATTGGGCATAGTGCTAAGCGCCCACACTAAAGCACTTGAGGTATAGGAATCGGAAACAACGGTTTATCTACATTGACCCGAACGGGAATCGAACCCGGGACTCCGAGATGGCGACACGTTTAAAACCGGTGTATAGGCGACTCGACCACGGAGTCGTGTAATTATAACTATTAACCAAATATTATTAAGTAATGTTAAATTCTAACCTAATGTTAAATTCTAACCGTTGATAACCGAGAAACTGCAGTGAGAATTGTTTGATTTGCCCTCGATAATAAACAGTAAATGCAGGCGTGTTGTGGAAAAAGAGCTTCAGAAAGGCAAACCGACGTTTCATAGACTGCCATGCAATCTATTAAAGAGCTGCCACTTATGAAGCGATCGTGTGGACTACTAGCCCAAACACTAGCAATATACTAGTAATGTACCTAGAGCTTAAATTTTCTAGTTGTTCTTATTATTAAAACTTATTCTTAAATAATATTACAGAATTTAGAAGTTTAAAAATATACGTCTAGCTTGAGCTTTATAATATTGTGCAGAAATTCATAACTTGTTATATATTTTAAATTCATATATTTGTAATGACACAAAGTTTGTTATGAGTTCAAAATGTACACATATATGAAGTCATAGTATAAATTACTTGGCGGGATTATACATTTCTTAATTTTTATAATAATGAAAATTTTAAATGTTATTAAAGATGATAGACAGTATGTGACATTAGTTAAACAATAGAAAGAGAATTTATTGATATACTTTACCAAAATAGATTATTAAGCATACAAGATATACTGGACTGATTGGAATTAAATAAATAAAAAAAATATATCTTCACGCAATTCCCAATACAGGGGTAGACAGAGGTCAAGTCTAGACAATTAAGTCCCTTTGACCCACCTTCCACCGAAGATATTTACGGGACAACGTGACAGGTGGTGAGCCCGTCGCCGCCTTTATGTCCAAGCCAACGATGAAATTCGAACATAAGTTTTTGAAAAACTCATTGGTACTGCCACCTGGGGATCGAACTCGGGTCTCTCGACTCGTAATTCCGACCACCAACAACTCGGCCATCGTGACTTAAAATAAATAAAAGACTTAAAAAATGATACAACAATCTACCAGACTGTTGAATTTACAGCATTTTTTATACTCGATAAACAGACTAATTATCGTCGTAAGGCATTCAGATAATCGAAAATCAATAGAAGAATAAAGTGACTTTTTACATATTTACTTATGAAAGATAGTTATCTTGTCCGCATACACACGCATGCTTAATAAAACACCAGAAACAAATTTCACGTACGAGACAATAACGCATATCTATTAAGAGGCCCGGTGACCTAATTACCGCTTAAAATTAAGTTCTTTATAAACGATTACCAATTTGTGAATCAACCCCCGTTTACCGAGAAAAAAAAATAAAAAACGCAGGGTGATTAATTTTGATATATTATTTACGTTATTGAATTTTCATTAGCGCTTTTAAGCAATCTGATAAATATACTGATAGAAGCGAATTGGTTAAACCGTCGGTTAATCGAATCTTCACCACAGATTTCTAAACAAATTCCAGGTTTTAAAGTAATTTAGTAGGTGCTCAAATACAGGTGATGAAAACAATACGTCGGACCTATAACATACATGTATCCCTTAACGTATCATAATACCGCAATTTCTAAAATGAGAAATCAAGAATCTAACAAAACTACCATGATTGCGAACATACGGCTAGAACTCGAGTGTCTTAATGAACTTCATTATTTCTCTGTAATTCTAGCTTTGGTATGATATGATGCCTTTAATATTCATGAATATGTATATACAGTAAATTCAGTTGATTAATTCCTTTGTTTTTTAAGGTGCAGAGCTCTTATAAAAATCTGGATATAACATAATTAACATATTGATATAGATATAGTTAAAGGGCTGTCGACATATTAAAAAGATTTTTAAACAAAAAAAGTGCTTACTTTAAATGGAAAATGACGAATCTATATGTTTGCAATTTCTGAAGACTAGTTTTGGCCGTAAGGTTTGTAATCAGTTACAGACATAAATAAAACATTTACATTCGTGCATGTAAGTTGGCGCCAGACAACTGATATATAAAGTCGCGGCAAAATAAAAACTGAACATTCAAGATATGGTGGTTTAACTGATGCTAGAGCTAGTTTTAGTTAATTTCAAAGAGTGAAAGAGATGAGATTGACTACTAATTTTACTATTCTATGGATAGCGCTTAAAGTACAGCAAATTAAGTATGTAAAATTACGGTGTAATTGTTACATAGTTTAGTTTACACTTTGGAAATAATTCACACAACGGAAAACAATATTTAAAAATAACAATTACGCTTTACTCCAAACTTTAGAGGGAGTTGTTGCAAGAGTTCTCGCAGGAATGAACAAAGTTCCTTACTGTGCACAATACATAATAATGAATAACACAATTCCGTAATCGTATTAAAATTACGAGCATATTAATAAATAATTCTTATCAAAAACGTAGTGCAGACGGTTTTAATGAGGGTACTGGCCGCAAGACTCGCTGACAAGAGTGAATGTTTAAACATAATGTGCAAAACATAATATATTAACATTGCGCTCACCATGACCGTGTTCTATGGAAACTGTGGTCGGCATCATGTGGAAGTGATGACGGACGTCGAGCGGGGACGAGCGAGGCTCGGACGCGTCGCGGACCCACTAGCCACGCATTATTGTGCAAGACTCGTGCGGCTCCCCATTCAATTTCAAATATGGAAGCGGTCGCGCGCGCCTTTTCCTCCCGGTTACCACATGAGGACGAATCGAGTTTATTATAGTGACATCGGATTCTCTAGATTTTATTGTGTCGATGATCTCGTAAACGTTGCGCTTTAATTAGTAACAAAAGTATACAATTAAATGGTTACAAGCTTACATATGAATACAAGGCATACCGACAAATAGTAAAGGATTATGTATCGGATGACGTAAATCATATTAGATGGAAATAAAAAAAAAATCATTCAATCAAAATCTGTAATGTTATTAGACCTTTTTTAACCAATTATCATTTGTGCTATTAATTGAGAAAAGAAAAATCAGCCAAGAAGTGAATAATAATTTTCTTAAATATTATTTTTATTTTATAAAAATATTTAGTGATTTTGAAAATTGATAATTGGTTTTCTCTTCGCTGCGGCTGTCGATGTATGGCGCCACAACCGTTTCGAAATACATGGGAATACCGATGACGGGTGTCGAAGATACTGTCTTAGGTGATACCTGCCATACCAATATATTCTTAATCTTCATATTATTATAAATGCTTACCATACAATTACGCATGAATGGCGGCAGAGATGTGGAAGAGATTTGGCATAAAGATAGATTCTATTCTGGAATTACACAAAGGCAAAGATGTTCTGAGAGTCCGAATAAGGGTCAAATTAAAGAAACATTCTTACTTAGGCAAACTACGGGATGCAGTGCGAACGATATCCCGGGCAGATGATACTTGTATTAAAAAAATTGCAATGTGCAATTTGGCCGAGTCCTGCTACCACAGTAACATAATATACGCCATTTCGGATACAGAGGTAGACACAGGTCCAGAATATTAACTCCTTTGGACCCACCTTCCACCGAAGACATTTTTTGAGACAACGTGACAGGTGATGTGCCTGTCACCATCTTTATGTCCAAGCCATATTGATATAAATCATACACTTTTTGAAAAAACCCACTGGTACTAGAGTTAGAGATCGAACTCGGATCACTTGATTCGAATTCCGATCACCTAACAACTCGGCCTGCGTGACTATTAAAAAAATAATAACGAAACTTTGACATCACTTCTCGAGTACGCGTCGAAAGTCAGAGCAATATTTGAATAGATTATAAGTGGAAAAAGTTGACCTGTTGAAATAATGGAAATTCTATTGTTTTGACGTCAAAGGATGGCAACCTTTTTCTTCAAAGAAATCAAATTCACTTGGAATGAAAATAATTTTTATTTATAAAGGGACTATTAATCGGTCACAGCCTCTTTTATAAAACAAAATCGTTTTTTTTACCAGGCTCAAAAATCATCTAATAATATATTTTACGATACAATAAAGTCAAGAATTATTTGTCGTTTAATGACGCTTCAGAAATGGAACAAGCAGTAATAAAAATTACCAGCGACAAAATAAGGGAAGTACGGGGTTCTTCGTTTGAATTAAAAATTCCATTTATGTCATCGCAAAATTGTAGCTAGAATGACCGTGAGCGAAACTTGGTGTAGTTTAATTAACTAACACAGGTACAAAGGCCGTCGCCCGCGTGGTTGTATTTTCCCCACAAGAAAACTTAATTGAAATAAAATCAACAAGTATTCTATATTGCATAGCATAATCTTCATCCCTGTCAAACTTCGTTATTATGCGTTCAGTTGTTTGTTTCTTGGCTGGTTGGAACAATGGAAATTCTGTTGTTATCAAAGTTGTGGTTTAAAATTGATTGAATAACATTCATCTATTTATTACAATAAGAACATATAGCATTAATTATAACAAATATAATTAATAATTATTTAAAAATTTCGATGGTGGTATTTGAGGTTAGCATTAAATTTTGCATGAAATTGAAACTTGCACTACGCCCTCCATACAATTTTCGGATATCCATTGTCGAATAAAATTTTAATCGAAATTAATTTTTGGCGATCCAAAACAAAAATAAGCATAAACGAGCCAAATTTTCATTACTTAATTATCTATCTTAAAGCACTTTTAAAAAAATAAAGTATTGTTATGATTACATATATTTTTTTATATAAATCTGTTACGTTGCAGAATGATTCTGATTTGTAGACAATTATACTGATTTTGTAACAAATCATACTTGTCACATGAGAATCGTTGGAGAGGCCTATGTTAAAGTGCTAAACCACAAGAATATAATAGACACATAACATAATGAATAAATAAGCGATAAAATAATACGTAAATAATTGTTTAAATTTTATGACAAACGAACATCAAAATCTCCCGATCGAAGAAGTTTAGTAAATAAATGTAAAATATAGTGCGCGGAATTGATAATAGGTTGTCTGACTTTTTATAATTCCGCATACAACATACAGTGTAGAGTACTTGAGATTAATAGAATTAATAGGCTTTGCAAGTCACTTTGCGATGTCTAGGATGCTCTAGCCGTCTAACCGAGATATCAGCTTTCCCAGCTAATATTCCAATTGATTAATAACAGATCGATGGCACAGAGACGAGCGTCTAACTGCACTTAATTAAATCTGACTGAAACGCGGGTCACGATAAACGTTCGTTATATTTAGCGAATCCCGATTGCCCCACTCTGGGTGAATCACTCTTCCAATCCGCACATTTGTTCTTTTTGTGCGCCCGCCGAGCGACTAGCCACAACAATGCCGTGGCCTTTCTGATAAACAAACAACGCACTGTTGTAAGGAAGTTTAAAATAAGTGCATCAGTGTTGAATGGTGATAAGATGCGCGCTACGAACCCGCTGTAGTTATCGAAAATTAAACAGATGCCATGTACTTTGAACTTAACATTTTTACATTACCACCAATTGTGTGTTAACAAATTAAAGTGCACCGTTTATACGTACACCATCGCAACCTTGTATGTATGTATATATATATATATATATATATATATATATATATATATATATATATATATACATACGATCATTGGTACTGTTGATAACAAATACAACTTTTAGTTCAACAATCTTTGCAAACTTCGGTTGTTAAATTAAAATTGGTGCAGTAATAATTGCTAGTTAAAATAACAAATAAGAACTATTTCTACATGGGTCTCTGTTTAAAATCAGACTATCAGTGTAAAATAACGATGAGGTGGTTCTATACAACACTGAAAGCAAAAGTTTTGGCTACGTTTAGTTACGAGTTAAAAGTTAACAAGTTTTGTAACTTTCAAAGAAACGGACTCGTCACAAGCAAGTTTTAAAGTTAGGTGCAACACATAAATGAAATAAATAATCACCTAAGGCATTTTTATTTATAACTACGAAAATATAGAACAAAACGCTATCGTAAGCAATTTATTACAAATTTACTTAACAACAAAAATTTCTTAAACACGCAAAGAAACGAAGTCAAATAACTTCTCTTACAACTAATTTTTATCAGGTTTCTAAGAATATATCTCTTCTTAGAACTCGTTCAAAAGACTTCGAAATTTGTGAGCTTTGAACTTTTTATTGGCTTACCTAAATTTTGTATCTGGCAATATTTGGATAATTATTTTTACACGACATGATACTTGAGTGATTAGAGAATTTGCCGTCGAAGCCGGAGTATCGACTTCGCTTCAACGCGTTAGAACGCAGTGATAAGTGAACTGAAGAGTTTTAAATAAATATTTGGTCCCCTGCTTACGTCGAAATTGATTCGATAGTGTAAATTCTTTGTTGATACTCGCAGACCATAAATGCTGTGCTACCGAAATTTCAAATCGAAAGTTTTTGTGCCGTTAGTAGCTAATCTTTTTGTTCTATTCCAGTTTGAAAAATCCCATTGACAATTTATCGCATGACTTATTTCTAATTATTGTGCATCGGTTTTGACGGCTCGATTCGAAATGTACACAAAACGACTATAATTAGGGGATGTTAAGCGTTTAATCTTAATCCTCTTAAGTGACGAACGTATCGGCAACTTTCTTCATTTACCATCACATAGCCTGTTATTTCGTATGTCACTAAGATGTCATAAGAATAATAGACGTACGTGACGTTGGACCGCTTGTCTGATTCATATCTGACCGAAACTACAATGTTTCACGATCTTATGGGAAAAGATAAAGATACGTATCTTGTATTTAGACAAAATAAAGTTTTTTTTTTATTCTAACAACGATATTGCAAAAGATGCAACATTTTAAACAGTGTGTTTCGTTTATCCTAAAAAGTTCCATACACGGGCATCTTAATGGTTAGCGGTTAGGGTGATGGTACTTACAAAAGTGAGATATTTAGACTTTGTGAGACTTTTTCATTCATTAACGTTAATTAAATCGTATTGAAAATTTATTTCGAAAGCTTTATTAAATCTGACTGAAACGCGGGTCACGATAAACGTTCGTTATATTTAGCGAATCCCGATTGCCCCACTCTGGGTGAATCACTCTTCCAATCCGCACATTTGTTCTTTTTGTGCGCCCGCCGAGCGACTAGCCACAACAATGCCGTGGCCTTTCTGATAAACAAACAACGCACTGTTGTAAGGAAGTTTAAAATAAGTGCATCAGTGTTGAATGGTGATAAGATGCGCGCTACGAACCCGCTGTAGTTATCGAAAATTAAACAGATGCCATGTACTTTGAACTTAACATTTTTACATTACCACCAATTGTGTGTTAACAAATTAAAGTGCACCGTTTATACGTACACCATCGCAACCTTGTATGTATGTATATATATATATATATATATATATATATATATATATATATATATATATATATACATACGATCATTGGTACTGTTGATAACAAATACAACTTTTAGTTCAACAATCTTTGCAAACTTCGGTTGTTAAATTAAAATTGGTGCAGTAATAATTGCTAGTTAAAATAACAAATAAGAACTATTTCTACATGGGTCTCTGTTTAAAATCAGACTATCAGTGTAAAATAACGATGAGGTGGTTCTATACAACACTAGCAAAAGTTTTGGCTACGTTTAGTTACGAGTTAAAAGTTAACAAGTTTTGTAACTTTCAAAGAAACGGACTCGTCACAAGCAAGTTTTAAAGTTAGGTGCAACACATAAATGAAATAAATAATCACCTAAGGCATTTTTATTTATAACTACGAAAATATAGAACAAAACGCTATCGTAAGCAATTTATTACAAATTTCCTCAACAACAAAAATTTCTTAAACACGCAAAGAAACGAAGTCAAATAACTTCTCTTACAACTAATTTTTATCAGGTTTCTAAGAATATATCTCTTCTTAGAACCTATTCAAAAGACTTCGAAATTTGTGAGCTTTGAACTTTTTATTGGCTTACCTAAATTTTGTATCTGGCAATATTTGGATAATTATTTTTACACGACATGATACTTGAGTGATTAGAGAATTTGCCGTCGAAGCCGGAGTATCGACTTCGCTTCAACGCGTTAGAACGCAGTGATAAGTGAACTGAAGAGTTTTAAATAAATATTTGGTCCCCTGCTTACGTCGAAATTGATTCGATAGTGTAAATTCTTTGTTGATACTCGCAGACCATAAATGCTGTGCTACCGAAATTTCAAATCGAAAGTTTTTGTGCCGTTAGTAGCTAATCTTTTTGTTCTATTCCAGTTTGAAAAATCCCATTGACAATTTATCGCATGACTTATTTCTAATTATTGTGCATCGGTTTTGACGGCTCGATTCGAAAAGTACACAAAACGGCTATAATTAGGGGATGTTAAGCGTTTAATCTTAATCCTCTTAAGTGACGAACGTATCGGCAACTTTCTTCATTTACCATCACATAGCCTGTTATTTCGTATGTCACTAAGATGTCATAAGAATAATAGACGTACGTGACGTTGGACCGCTTGTCTGAAGGTAAATATATGTTGGGATTCTCAGCGTAAGAACTTGATTCATATCTGACCGAAACTACAATGTTTCACGATCTTATGGGAAAAGATAAAGATACGTATCTTGTATTTAGACAAAATAAAGTTTTTTTTTTATTCTAACAACGATATTGCAAAAGATGCAACATTTTAAACAGTGTGTTTCGTTTATCCTAAAAAGTTCCATACACGGGCATCTTAATGGTTAGCGGTTAGGGTGATGGTACTTACAAAAGTGAGATATTTAGACTTTGTGAGATTTTTTTCATTCATTAACGTTAATTAAATCGTATTGAAAATGTATTTCGAAAGCTTTATTAAATTGCTAATAACGGGATTTTATACATTAAGCGGCAAACATCCACCTCAGAGCGGTGGGCTGATTCAACACTTTTCACGAGCACCTTTAAATAGGGATTTGCTCGTCTCTGAAAGAATCTTTAAAGTAAATTTAGTTTTATTTACGGACATTATTATGAAAGCGTAGGCTTTAGACACAAATTTATTTCTTATTTTCTAAACACGATTTATATTCACTGACAAGAAATTGAGCGGAAATTATACAATTTTCCGAGATTCTGCGATATATATATATATATATATATATATATATATATATATATATATATATATATATATATATATATATATATATATATATATATATATATATATATATATATATATCGAAAATAAATAAATATCTTCATACAATTCCAAATACAGTGGTAGACAGAGGTCTAGTAGTCTAGACAATTAAGTCTTTAATCCTTTAGTCAATTAAGTTTTTTCGCCAGCGATATGTCGTACGTAAGTTTTTGAAACATCCATCCAACTCGGGACTCTCGACTACAAATTCCAACCAGTCGGCTCTCGTGACTTTTAATATGTCTCTAATTTATTTGTTAAGGATTCATTTATAATTATAATATAAAAATAATATAAATATTGCATAGTTTTTTATTTATAAGTTAACATAATTAATTTCAAAAGATTCCAGCTGCCTACTACAGTTTTAATACCACGTTCTGTTGATTTTTGTCAGCCTAACTGTAGGATAAATTTTTAACGCGCCTTGAGATTATATCATTTGGCAATGAACTCAGACAATCAGAGTGGTCACGCAATTTTTAGTCTCGATACAGTTTTAGGAAGCGGAATAAAATTTACTTTTAGCAACCACTTGGCACGCTACTCTCACCTTTATCAAAAAGATCTACGTATGTATGTTGTCTGAACTAATTTTACGCATATACAAATTTACTACTATGTATGTGCAACGTGTTTTCGGCGTTGTATTAAATTCAACGCTTGTTCATAAATAAAATTTTAACGCTCGCAGGCAGACACTATGCAAAAAAATTTTTAGAGCGTCTAAGTTCACCACAGGAAATGTATCTATCATAATTCATGAATCTGTTGAACTATTTGGCGTCTAGCCTTCATTATTAAATATGCGATAAGCTTTTATAACTTATTAATAGAGATAATATTACTATGGAGGAAAATTTTACTTAAATACACAAAATGTTCATTACATTCAGATAATATAATTCAGATAATAATCAATTGTACGAACCGGAATGATTATTATTACTTCCGTTAGCGCTGGAGCTCACACCATTAGAACTGCTGGTACTGCTCGAATGTGTCAAATATTTTGACATCTTACGGTACGCCGATCGTAAAGATATGGCCCGAGTTGAAGACAAATTACGGTTGGCGTCGTTAGCCCCCTCGTTATCACTGACGTGAACAGAGTCAGGGTTTCTGTCAGTTTCTGCCATTTCGAATCTACTCAGACCTTTAAATCCGCGCGTAAAGTGCTCTGAAGCAGGCACGAATATAATTATAAAAGTTCACTGATGATTTCAAATCTCGATATCACTGGGTAAAGGAGAGCCAATGACTAGTCCTTATCGGAACGGCCGACAACTGTTGCAATGAAGACACGTGCACTAACACCGGAAGTCGAGGAAACTATGAAGGCATCAGAGGCGGCCCGGGAGGTGCCGGTGGCGGTGGCGGAGGCGTGCCCGGGTGAAGTGCAAGGTGTGCCGGTGTGCGTGAGCGGCGCACTCAGCGCGCGGGCGTGCGCGTCCGCACCGCCGCGCGCGACTGCGAGCACGCCCATCGCGCCGCGCCCGGCCGCCGCGCCCGGCGTCCGCTCCCGCCGCCGCGGCCGCCGCCCGGGCTCCCAGGACCCGGACGCACGGCCCGCGCCTAGCGAAACGAATCCCTATCCGTACGCACGCTGCATTGAACATTGCACTTTATGTCCACACCTTTCCTAAACGCTTTGCCTTGGCACGCATTAAAACATGACGCATTAAATATATACAAATAATACATTTAATTATTACAACGTTGATTTTAACAAAATTCGTTTACTATTATTCACTATTATTAAAATTCATATTCGAAAATGGGCCGGCATTAAATACTACCTCCTGCCTTAGCCACACCCCTTCAGGGTTCCTCCCATTTCTCGATATTATGAATTTAAAATTTCCGGGAGATGGATGCACTGTATAGTCCATGGAATTGTAGTCAACAGTTTACACTGCAAAGTATGCACAAACTAGTGCTTCCGTAATGGAAGCTTTCAAAGTATAAGCACAGATCAAAGAATGATACCGGGACAGTAACAAACAATATTTAAATATTTTAACAAATACAAAACAACAGCAGTAATTTCCTAATGGAATAATAAACTAAGAGTTTCACATTGTTAAAGTGTGAGTTCAAATAATAAATACAAAATGATTACCTCATTTAGTTTAAAACAACTATAAGTATGGTGATCTCAGTCATGAATCACTAATAAAGATATCAATATATTCCTAAAACCAAGACTTTTATAATCCATATTAGAAATTTAACGGAAGGTAAATAATATGGCATAAATGGGAAATAATCTGGTAAAGGTAAAGGGAATATAAGAAAATATAAAAATACGTGATAATGTTAAATATTCGTTTTAAAAACAAGTACTTTCCTACATTTCATTATCTGACATAACCTTTATACACAGACATTAAAAAGATTTTAAATGATGCAGCTTTGAAATAAGCAGTATATTTTTAAGAACCCTTATATTAACATAATATCCAGTAAAGTCGTGTGCAAGACTTGGGGTCTCACCGGTACAGAATATTTGAACTTATCAAAATATAATAAGCGCTTGGTGATCGCACTTCCAAATACCAGATAGCACGCGCTACCAGATACGCGCCTCTCCGTCACGACCCCAGATCAGAATTATGCAGACCTCTGCGTTATTTTCATGTGGTATTTAATATTATTAGGTATAAAATTGCAACATTAAGTATAGCATACTCATTTTACGTTTTTGATGTGAAAAATTGCATTATCGAACAAATGCCTTCCCATCTTCATCGTAATATATATCGCAGACACATTGCATTTAAAAATGGCAACACCTTGCCTTGATTGACGTCATAACTAATTACACACGAATTAAAATAAAATATCGAAAGAGAAATGTTTCCTTGATGGTTTAGTTGTTTAAATTTGAAACGTTTTGTTAATCAAAAAGTGGAACGGATGTTCTGACGGCAAAGTGGAAGGGTCAAATTGGGAGTGCCGGCCGGACGTCGCGGCGAAGGGGTAACATGTGATTTAGCTGGCTCCAGTCTCCGCATGGGAGAGCGGCCTATATTTAGTCTTCCATGGTTGCAAATTATACATGAAAAAATTATGTTACTATATTTTCATAGATTCGGTAAGTTCCGATTCCACAAACTATACTTTTATGTAATCGGTGTTTAGAATTCAATGAAGCATTGTTCAATGACGTATTCAGTAAGAAATTTGGATAATATTAATTACTTATGACTCAATACCTTTACAAGGTCCGGAGTCTTAGTAGGACCAAAATTTATGTTTATTATTTTTGCCAGCAGTAGTCTATTGATAAGTCACATTAACTTTTTTCGCTTAACGAACGTATAAAAGTAACGCTGAAGCTATAGGCTACTTTTATTCCGGTAAATTATTGTAAGGTACGGAATTAACATTAATTTATTATTTTCAATAAAATTAAGAACAAAGGAACTCATTTATAAAGATATAAGAATCATAAACACATTATAATAATTTTCAAAAATAAAGAAATTACAGATAGCCAAGTGTAAGAGTTTTTTACTAATAACGCTTAAACGGAACCTTGCGTACCGAGCACCCACATATTCTGAACGGATTGTGTAACTGCAAGTTAGATCAAATTCAAGGAGTTTAAGTGTAAATTTTGCGCGAACTCGTTCCCTTTTGAAATCATGTGACAAAATTCAACTTCGGCGAATTTTATCAAACCAATAGGACGCACCTAAATGTCTTTTACCCGACTGAGCGGCAGAGTAATGATTTAGAATAGTAACTAAATTTCGGTTGGTAAAAAACAAATCACGCCAAAATGACAACATTATCTACAATGCAGAATAAAACGTCGTAAGGTGTACTTATTTAACGAACCGATATCAGAAACGAACTAAAACGTAAAAAATATAACATATCTAGAAGACTAAATATTAAACGAAATTATACTAAATGTCTTTCTTCGATTAGGCACATATTCTTGACTAGGTTAGTCAATAATAACACTGCTTTCTAAGCAAAGGGTTGAGGCTTCAAATCGCCAAATCTCTGTGCCAAATTTCATCCAAATCCATTCAACTGCGACGTGCTTCAAAACCAGATATTCATTCAAAACATTCTCATTTATAACAGTATGCGATTATCTTTCTAGATATTGTCTTATTTTCTTGTGATTATCCAACAAGAGACAGAGAATCCTATTTAGACACACCGCAAAATTTTGAATAACTATTAAAATAATAATTACAAATGGATTATTATTAAATTGAATAGAAACATTTTTTTTTCAAAAGCTGTGCATTAATATATTTTTTGTCAATTGCTACAGTTAATAAGGAAAGTGCATCAATGATTGGTCAGTCGGAAATAAACTGCCATAACGACTTTACTACTCGAAAGTTTTTTACTTGTTAATTTATTCTGCAGCATAAAACGCAGTTAAATGTAAAGGATTCAAATATACAAAGTAGAAAACATGAAATCAATTTCAAAAAGAAAAGTTGTTAGTAGGTTTGAATGTAAAGTAATAATTTTGTGTGAGTATTGAGTCTGTTAATTCTTAGAAATTGATCTCGAATCTCTCTAACTCGACCACCTAACCACTTGGTTTGACCTAAGGTATCGGTGTACGAATTGTCCATCCCCTCCCGTTCACATGCATGCCGCCAGAGAAGATAAGTTAAAAAAAGCATATATATAACATTGGTGAGTGCCAAAAATATAACACTAAAGCACTGCGATCGCCGATCCGCTTGCCAAGGCAGGGAGATTATGGTAAATTCTCCATAATGGAGAGGCCTCTATTCTGCGGTGAACTTTTACAGGCCGTAAGAAAGTTACTACAGATGCTTATTTAATACAAGCAATATTTTTTATGTTAAAACGATGAGTAAAAACCCAAAATCCAAATTGCCTAAATTGCAAAAAAATCAAGAAAGGTTCTCTTTTTACAGTCGGCGGACTAAAATTATTTCATCTTGGTTCTTAATACCAATACACAAGAAGGAGGAATTTATGGTCGTTTTAAATGCTTTGAACCATCGATATTTTTCTACCTTCTATACGACAACAACAGTTGCCTGAATAGAAGAGGACTAAGATGACAATCGAATCACCTTCACGTTGTAAATAAGTTCTAGCAATAATCTTTGAACGTCCTACTCTGTCTCTAACAAATTATATCAGGATCTGTTCCGCTTCTTAGCTGTCAAAACGCTACAAGCATATATAGGGCAATTTTTGCTCTAGTTCGCTGCTTCGCCCGGCTTAGAGACACTTTTGGCATAAAAAGTAACCTAATTTCTACCCTCGAGTTTAAACTAGCTCTATAACAAAATTTAAAAAAAATTAACAGTTAAACTATATCAGACAGGCCGATAATATTATGAATGTGAATGTTACTACCTGGACAGAGTAACATTCACATTTGTAATATTAGTATGAAAGTCGGATCAGCAGGGATAAAGATTAAGATGTTTATTCGAACATTGGAACTTTATTGGATATCAGGTACTAAGAAGTTAATGCATTTATGCAAAAAAATGGCAGAACAGATGAATTTATTAATCGTAAAAAAAAAGAAAAAAAAATCGTAAATATTTTGATATAGAACAACAATGGAATCGAAGCAAAAGATTGAAATCTACATTTCGAGAGACGATTTGCCAGTTCAGTAACTTTGAATATAACTCATATCACAAAATCAGTGCAAGCTTCGATGCACTCTTCCATTTAAATCCTTAACAGCATCACATACGAAGTACCAACTATGCGGATAAAATGGTAGGTAGTGTTGTAACTATTATTTTACACATAATTAGAGTAGTAATTGATTAAAAAATAATGACAACAATTATTTAAATAACAAGAAAAATGCATTGTAGAGATGAAATAAGTAATCTATACCGTCTAAAAAATATAAGGGTTTATTAAAGTTTATACGGAAACAAGCAAAGTGCCTCTGAATAAAACCTCGCTTAGCAACTTCTAAAATTACCATTTCTCTCATATCAAAGACTAATTTTACGGAGAGAATACGTACACTATGGGAACAAATTCAGGGAAAATTCTTAGCTAACGAATTCTACTAATCCATATTCATTCCGAAGTACATAGGTCAATTGTGATTTGGTGATGAATAGTCAGTGTAAGAAAGACCTTTAAAATAAATAAATTTTGATTCTATCGTAACATATTTTTTTTAATATTTTAACTTGAAAATCATTTTCCTTTCTTTTTCATTTTCCTATTTTTTACCCGCTAATATAAATTTATCCTCTTTCAATCACACACAAAATAGAATAATCCTAATATCTTCCGGAGGGGAATATGATAGCGGTAGTCTTCAAATATAACACATAATGTCGTGGTCCTCCCGGATGACTGAAGCTTTATACAAAGCAACCACCGTACCTCATTTCCTTTACATTTCCAGAACTTACACTTGATGTACAGTTCGTTAACAATTACATCGATCTACTCCAAACTTTAATCCTAAAAAAACTTTGTATTTTTTAATTAAGTAATTGTCTCTTATAGGAAACAAGGACCTCTTTCTTGTACGTAGGTTACGAAAAATAATAAATGTGTGAAAACAAGAGCCTTTTGCGTACAGTATCTTGTTATAATTACTATATTGCATTCTAATTAAGTAACTATGATTTTACTATTTCGTCATATATCATCGTTTTCTCCTTTTTTGCTTTCAAAAAGCGTTACTCATAATCACACGTGACGTGAGAGGTGGAAAGTGCAACAGCAAATAGCTGGCATGAGCTCTTGCACATTTTTGTCTTTTATATAAATTTGAAGGCCGTAAAGTCACGATAGCCGAGGGGTTGGATGGTCGAAATTTCGAGTCGAGATGCCCGATTCGATCCCCAGGTGGCAGGTACGTACCAATGAGTGTTTCAAAAACGGGGTCAAAGAGACTTAATTGTCTAGACTAGACCTCGTCTACCCCTTTATTGGTAGTTGCGTGAAGATTTTTTTTGTAGTTTTGAATTATATGGTAAATATGCTACAAGAACGGGATAAGAAGCGAGTAATGAACTTCTTTATAAGGACTTTTTTTCACTTACAATTTTTTTTTTCACTTACTGCCATACGTATAACATTTTAAGTATTATAAACCGAAACATAATAGAAGTAAGCTTTAAGTACTTTGCTTTAAGTTTAGTTTTTAATAATGTGAGTTGTTTTCGTCCAGAAAATATTGAAGAATGTATTTTACTATTAGATAAGTTTATAATTTTTTGAGCGGCAATAGCCTAATGGTTTAGGGTGCGGACTGCGAAACATGACGTCGCAGGTTCGGGCCCCGCCATTCGACTATTGACGTAAACCTACTCCAGACACAAGCATGGCAGCTTAATTGGAGTGGTTAACAGGAATACTAGTAATGTTACTCGGCATTACTAGTATTCTTTAAAAAAAAAAAAAAAAATAAGTTTTTTTAATCCTACAAATTAAAATATTACATGACTAATTACCTCTCGTATAAGTACCTCGAGGTACATGTGCACTGGATTATAAAGTAAAAGTCAAGCATTCCAATAGCGTATACAAAACATTCGTAAACTTTTTGAGACATATTTAAATTTTCGTTAAATCACCCACAATAATATTTTTTTCTATTTCTTTCAATGAACGTTCACCTATAAAGATGTTACATACGATTCTGAAAGGTATAATCGTATTAGGGTATTATGTTTACGATACAAAAGTAAAAAAGGTATATTTATTTAGGACATTTTAAGTAATAGATACTTAGCTGAATTATTATATAAATAAGAAAAAATGCTTTATGTGTTGGACAAAGACCTAGACGTCTTTCACGGATATCACAAAAGCAATAAGTAGTATAAAAAATATAGAGATGACTTATTTCCAATTTTATGTCAAAAAATACACATTGTGATGATTTCGTTTACGGTCAATGACGTTATGTTTTAAAAGGAATAAAGGAAGAAGAAGAAATCTATTTCTTCTTCTTTACAGTCTATCACGAGTTCACTGCTGAACATAGGCCTCCCCTAGAATTCGCCATAAACATCAACTGCCATTAATTATCGTATTAAAAATTAATTTTAATTCTATTTTAAATTATAAATTAAGTTGTTTAATAACAACGACACATTAAACTGAAAACTTCATATTTTAACAGAAATTTTTACGTTGCGATAATATTGATGTTTTCGCCTAATGTATATTGGAACGTACCGAGGAAAGTTACGAATTCGTTGCGAATTCTTGAAGTTGTTTTCTGTTGTTATTGTTAATAAAACAAGTTATTACATAAAATTTCGAACGCGATCAAAGTATTAACCGTTAATTAACCGTCGTCTGGATGGACGCACAGGCCATTCTCTTACCAATGTCTGCTTCCAATCACCAGTTTAATCACTTTTGTTTTGTGCATTTAAGGGTAAAAGATAAAGTATGTTTACGAATTGTGTCATACTTGATGCGTAAATCAGGTCATCGGTACAGTGATTTTAGCATTTAATTCTAGATTAATATTATAAATGTGTCTTAAAATCCCATTGAAACAGAGTAAGATTTGCGCGATCTTCAATCTGTAATAAAGAAATATAAAAAAAGTCGACAAAAAATATATTGTGTTATACGCTATAATTGTTTTTAAAGACCAAAATACAATGACGTAAGTTAAGATCTGTTTAGTTTATTTAGTTTTATATTGCGAACACCACTCATGGGTTTGATTTGATTGAAACTAAATATTTATGTTGACTGTACCTATTACTTAGTAATAAAGTACTCGTATGTAATGAAAAAGTAGAATATCATATAAATTACTAATGTTTCCTCGACACATACTCATCACACACACAATATTTTTTTTAAAACATACAAATTGCTATCTTGCGATCTAAGTAAATTTTATCGAATAGAAAAAACTCGACAACTACAAGTGTGGCAGTGGATAAAATTGGAGACTATGACTATTCTCGATTCGCTAGACGCTCGGTGAAATCGATTGTTGGCAATCTAGTGCGAGTGCGACGTCTTCTGTTTATTTTTAACTCATTATAGGACCACACGCGGCGAGATAAAATTGGAGAATTTTATAATAGTGATGCAACAGAAGACCGTTGTTTAATAAGTAAACAAAAAGTTACGCCTGTAATTTAATAAGACAAGTAAGTCTACGACGGTCAATATTTAGACAGACGGTGATAATATTCCTAAACATTTAACATACATTATATTAAAAACATTACATTTCAGTTAAATAAGGCCAAATAATTATTTTTTAGCCATCTGTAAAGTTTTTAATATTTTTTCGTTTAAAAGTCAACAGTAGTTTGATAACACCAATAGCCCTGAGGTTCTGCGAATGTTTGTTTGGCAGTTATTTTCATATCGACACAACGTAAAACTAAAAGAATAAAAAAATTTGCCTTTGATACCAAAAAGCAATTCGTCCATCCGAAAAGAGGATTTCAATTACTATTTTTTAGTGCTCTATAATTTATTTTTCATTTTGCTGGTTCTGTATTCACGGGAGAAACTGCGAATTTTAGATGAAACCGACAATGTTTGATTGGAGCTAAATGACAGGCGTAGGCTCCATTGCAACGTGCCCACGGCGTTTATGGCTCCACGGGCTAACGAAAATCCAATACCAAAATAGTATATTGTCAATATTTATTTTAGAAGTTAAATCGCTTTGAGATGGAGGAAATAACAAAGATATATTACATATTTCATACATATTATATATTTCATGAGTAATTAGAAACAATAGAAATATAAAAGATGTATAATAAAAATAATACAAAACCGAACACCAACTACTGCTTCGCCACCCGTCCCCCGTCAACATGAAATTAAATTCCTCAAAGGCCAACAGGCCTCGCACCTGCAATTACTATGATGTTGGAGATGCGATAGGATAGTGGCGTTACATATAAATAATCGCACTACATTGTTTTGCTTTTCCATTGGTTAATTGCTTTTACCTCGGGGTGAAAACAAAATCCATGGCCGACTGTTCCTACACAAAAAATTACTTTTATTATTTGATATGTATGTACTTTTAAGCTGTGAACATCCACATGGAGGGATGCTAGTTTAATATACAAGAAATCAAAATTGTAACTATTCTTGTTCTAAATCTTTACCATTGGCTTCAAAGGCATAATTATTTCCAATATTAGCATTACGGAAAGAATGCTATTAGTAATTTAATACCCACTAAAAATGATAAGAATAATTGTTTTCAGACTAATATTAGCGACTGCTCTGAACGTTAGCTACTCCAATAGCGATGTAGTAAGTGAAATGTGTTTTAGTTTCACCACGGCTACGGCATCCAACACTCATTTTACTAATTACTGCCTAAAATGAAACTAATCTATTTGTATTTTATAGAATATTTCGTAGCCGCTAGAAATAATTTAAAATTCGCACTTCCGCATATATATTAAGACGGGTTGCAATGTAAATCTGAACTGACCACACCAGTTTTGCGAGCAACGGCTTACATATTCCATTATCAGTTCAATTCATTGGGCTCTTAATCAATTAGTCTTTTCCATCACTCATTACATCAAGCAAATTAACTTTTTACTATATAGTAACTACGTCAACTTTGTATAACACAATTTCAATTCCATTAACAGTGAGGATTATCCTGTCAGGAAGCATGCATACAACACGGGCAGGATACACGCAGATAGTGAATAGTGCTTATAAAAGTAAAGTTTCCTCGTAAAAAATAGTCATAATGAATTCTATGTTTTCGCAATTCTATAATTTATTTAATTGACTTTTTAAATGAAATGGGTAATATAACAGCGCGAAAGTCAACAATAAAGGATCAAATTGGCAGAGAACAATTTGTTCACGTGGTCTTCACAATTAGTGAGCAAATTACTCGAAAAGGAAGCAGGGTGAAGAGTACCCAGACGTAGTAGTATGAAGAAAATAATGAATATGATAGGATCGAAAAAGATATATAACTTTTGTTCGTAGGTATCCCAAGGATGATGAAGGATGATACATGAATAAAACTGAATTTAGAATCCTTATATGTTTTTTAAAGGACGATCTTGATTAATTTTAGTCAGCTGTTTTCCGCAGTTTCACGTCTAATACGAGTTCGTCAGGCCGATTCATTCTAACGATTTGCCTCTTTTAAAAAAAGTAAGGTATATCAAGCATAGGGTATCACTAAACGTTCACCCTTCTCATGTAACACTCATCGCGAGTTTTCCATAAATGTCATATGTTCTCATAGGTACCTTTCTCTACGTCTCCGGATAATAGTTATAGGGTTGTTTTCTACAAGGAAATTTGTTGATTTGAAAAGAAGCTGGGTGTAACTTTCGATTTAGCATTCGTGATGGGGACCAGCAAGATCCTCCAGTTACATTTAAATACATTTTATAAAAAAAAAACATCTTCACGCCATTCCTAATACAGGGGTAGGCAGACAGAGACACACGGAAGACATTTTTGGGTTAACGTGACGGGTGGTGAGCTCGTCGCCATCTTTATATTTAGATACACATCGCCAATGATATAAATGGTACATACATTTTTGAGGAAAAAAAGCCCATTGCTACGAGCCTTATGGATCGATCTTGACTCGAATTCCGATCACCCAACTTCTCGGCTATAGTGACTCTTATATTTTATAGTAATTAGAGTTATACATCACTTCCATAGTTATCATTGTGTATTGTTAGATTAAAAAAAATCGAATATTATTTAAGTTACAAATGTTGTATTGTTATGTATGTGCACTCGACCTAAATTTCTGCAAACGCACGCGTGCCAAATAGTTGCATCCAATTAATTTGTAAATAGGTGAATTTTCAACAAATAATAAGGAGTTGTAGGGCCTCTATATATTCTGCAAATAATTTATTTACAAGTACCTCACATGATTGTTGTAAAAAAATATCTGAATGGTTAGTATCCAAAATGATTGAAAAATTAATAAGAAAGTGTTTATATTAACACTTTCTTATAATATTTTGAATGAATTTATTTTACTCACCTTTGCCAGATTGTTCATTACTTTAGCTGATGGTTTACAAATTAAAGAACTAATATGAATATTGGAAAATAGTTACTTCTAAAATACAAATTAAATATCGTTACACCACTTCCAAGATTAGGGAAGACAGAGGTCTAGACCATTGAGTCCGAAAATTTTTTTGGTATGGACTGATGGTTTGCCTGTCGGCGTCTTTATGTTCAAGCCGACAATATAAATCGTACACAAGTTTTGGAAAATAAAACCCATTGGTACGAGTCGAACATCTGGGAAATCGATTTCGAGAAAATTGAGAACTTTTTTTGTCTTGAAATTCCGATCACCCTTCCACTCCGCTCACGTGACTTAAATACAATTATCCATCATTTGAAATATTAACGCAGTAAAATTTAAATGAGCGTGTCGATTATGTAACAATAATATACTACTAAAGAGAAGAGTGTACATAACAGATTTTAGTTAATTATTAGAGAAAGGATCTATAAAAAGGGTTATTATAATATAAATGAGAATACAATGCACATACACATAAATGAATACATTTTCGCCTAAGAATAAGTTGATCCAGCATCTAATTGCTACATGTAACTAATTTACGTAATTAGTTTCTTTCACCTGTTTCTTCTCCGTTAAACGAACTTTATTACAAAACCAATCCGACCAATAACAGTATAAAAATGTTTTACCCTCACGTATATTCAAAATGCTTTGGTAGACAGAGGTCTAGATAAATAATAGAGCTTATTTATCCGTTTATTGGGACAACGTAACCGAGGTGGTCTGTATTCAAGGTAACGCTACAATACATTTATATACACATACAAGTATACGAGCACAGATATTAATGACTCAAGTACAAACATTCACATTTAAAACACAACGTTTGCACCTCGCTTCAAACCCGCAATCCTAAGCTTCAAATGCAGGTTCACTCTTAACTAGTCATAACTATCGGGTCAGTAAATAAGCATTTCATTTAAAAATTCAAATATAAGGTCATTTTTTCGTACAAAGTACGCAGACAAATGTAGCAATTTTCATAATATCACATAACTTTAAGAAAACATTAATAATGAGTGAGTTTTGAGCTTTAAGCGAAATACATAAACCTGAGGGTTAATTGCAGTCCCAACAGAGTAATGCCTGTATAGCGTTTAGCGTAGACGGCAGTGGTGCGGCAATGCAGGTTTTGTTGCCTTGCATTCCCGCCTCGCGGTTGCCGCTGGGAATATTCAATATGTTCTCGGCACAAATTTTTGCAGGTTTAGCAGTTTTACACAACTATAATAAAGTTAAAAAATTAGGTCACGGGTTTATTTCCGCCAGTGAATTGATTAGAGGTCGTGACAATTTAGACGTTCAGACCTGTGTTTCACACGTGATAACGTGCCGGTTAAGCTAGTCACTATTACAGAATGTAAAGTTTTCTGACTCGATAGTATATTTCATAATCTACTTTAGCAGATTCAATAGAAGACCTGATTAACGTTGCCTTGCTTGTTCGTCTAATAATTTAAAGAAAATCATATAAATAGATCGCAGCGCCAGCAATCGGGCCCAATTTTGCATACAAAATTTCCTTCTCTAATAATCTAACTATTATTATATCTAACTACTATTACACACTCAAAATATTAATAAAAGCTTTTTGTTTTATGTAGCATGACACTTCAGAGAAACAAATTTTGATTAGCTTTTTATGTAAAATCAAGACATCTAATTGTGTATTTCACCATTAAAAGATCTGTTTTACCGTTAAATAACCAATTAATAACTATACAGTTAATACTGTATTTCACCATTTAAAAAACATTTATTTCACCATTACATTAAATAACCAATTAATAGCTTCGGAAATATTTCTTATATAAACCTAACAAACAGGCTTTGCAAACAAAATCATCAAAGAAATAATTTATTTTTAATTACTTGGTTCTTTCATGAAAATTGTTTCTTGTCTTTAATTTATGTGATCACGTTCGAAGCCTGCATTACGTACGTACATATTAAGATGTCACTAATTATTTTTAGCTTTTTATAAAACGGTAATAAATTTACGAGTACAAATATAATTTCCTATAGGGATATTACTCAACGACCCGATTGCCGAGTCGATAAACCCAGCCTTTAAAGCTAAGGGTAGAGTTCGAATTCCGGAGAGGGCAAAGATTTATGTGACATATACTAATGTTTGTACTCGAGTTATACATGTTTATATCTATTCTATATAATTCTAATGTCACGTTTTTGCTCACGATGAACTCTGAAATTATCTAAGCGACTTTCACGTTTTTTTTTTTTTAATTAATACCAAGTCAGAACGCCGGGCCCCCGAGTGTACATAAATATTTATCAATGTAAATACATATCTATGTAAGAATATTGTACTGTTAGCTTGGACACTAAGATAGCGAAGGGCTCAACATTTATCAAATTGCCCCGCTTTGGGAAATGCTTTAAAAGATAAAGATAAAGAATAAGGGTTAATTGATAAACCTCTGAATCTGTACAATCGCGTATTATTCGGTTTGAATATATAGGGCATATAGCGCCTTTTTAAACGTGTGAAGAATTAAAAAATCTAAATATAAAAATTAATTAAGCTTTCCTTAATTAATCGTTCGTACGTATCAATCATTCATATCTGAAACGCTAATTATTTTCCGTCGCATAAACTATTATTCAGTCCGTGTTCCCAGTAATCCGAACGGACAGTCTTTCAGTACATGCATGGTGAGTAATCAAATTTGCTCAGGGGATTCATTCACAACAAAAGAGCTCCAACCATTCAGCTGACTACGTACATTTATGTTAGGGTCACCTATGTAGACTTTTCTTAACCACAAGTGGATCACAGTAAATACCTTAGTATGGGATAGGGTTTGGTATAGGGTGCAGACATCACAATGCAATATCAAATCAAATCATTTTCACCCTTAGATCACAAAGCTATTGGATCACTAAGTATTCCTTTGATATTAATAAAAGTAGACACCTAAACAATAAGAAAGTACTTTCGAAGGTTGTTCAGTATTTTTTATACAGAAGCCATTCCGTACATCTGATGATAACTGACTACAAATGATCACGTAGAGTCGTAAAACCAGAGTAGTTGCAGGTGCTTTGAAGAAGAGGAACTGGGTACAAAAGGAAAAGGATGCCCGATTACCATATTTACCGGGCAAAATACCTCGCTGGTATTCTTCACGGGCGTGGTTTTCCTGTTAAGGTCGAGCCAGCCCACTTATGAAACAGCAGAAGCAGCCACTTAGCTCTATCGCACATATTATGATACGACCGGTTTTAACAGATACATTATTGCAATATTTTTATTAATTTTAGTTTGCTCGATACATGTTTTGACGTTAAATGGTTATCAGAATCAGATTTTTACCTAATTACTCCATCCAAATCAGATGAGTTAGGTTACCACAGTCATTGTTCCCTTATAAGGATGAGAAATAAAAGAAACGTAAGTTTCTCGACGACGTGATATTGATCGAGAGTAAATAAAACTCGGATCTTCGAAACTTATTCCTAAACTAAAAGCACATCCATCTAATTTTATATCAGAGAACTGTAAGTTTAGTTCACTGAAGTATACGAAAAATAGAAAATCTTTCATTTCACAGGAAATTTTCTAAATACATATAAAAATAAAAATAAATCTTTACACAATTCCCAATACAGGGGTAGACAGACGTCTAATCTAGACAATAAAGTCCCTTCTACCCACCGACGATATTTTCGGGACAACGTGACAGGTGGTGAGCCCGTCGTCGTTTTAATGCCCAAGCTAACGATATAATTCGTACATAAGTTTTTAAAAAGCCATTGGTAGGAGCCGGCTGTCTGGGGATTGAACTCGGGTCTCTTGACTCGAAATTCCGACCATTCGACCATTAGGCTATCGTGACTAAATTTTCTAAAAGTTCCTTAATCCGTAAATCACAGTTATAACATTTATGTACTAATGTTCTGTTAACAAGATTAGAAATTAAGGCGTAACTGAAAAAAAAAGAGACGGCAACAATAATTTCACGAGAAATATGTTTTAGTATCTATTGTATAAAATATGATACATGCACGAATATTTTCATATTGTGTAAAGTTACAAATATGCATATCAGATCATGATGCATTTTACTAAAGTTTTCGTTGAGAGGTTTTATTAAAGTAATCGACTTACATATGGAAACACTATTGCCTTATTTTTTAACGACAAAACCTATTTGAAATAAAGATGCAAAATTAAAAAAAATCCATATATACACTTATTGCTTGAGTTCGAATGTATTCTGGGTACACTTAATTTCAAGCACTCGATAAAATTTACGTAAAGAATCGTGAGAGTCGAAACCTCAGTCAACATTATCACGCTAATCCAACTAATGCTATTATAAATGCACCATAAATGTCGCTCGACACCTTTTAAGATTACTATGATTTAATTTAAATCTACTAGATTATACTTTTTATCTCGATGGAGAATTCTCCAGGGTCAAAAATTAATTTCAGGCTGGCGTAACCGTTGACGTCGGTATAATAAATGTCATTTCTGACAGAGTGAACAAGCATTCAGGATTTTAACAAACAAAATGCTTACTTACGTACTTATGCCAAAATAAGTAAAGGAAATAAACATTAAAGAATCGTAAATCATTTTTTTGTTTCAGAAGCTGTACCTAACATAATACCTCGGTTACTCTTTTGTAATGGCGAAAAGCGAGTTTTTATTATATAAAAAAAAAAATATAATTTACTCTCGTCACGACAGACGACGAATTGATTTCTATTTTTAGTAGGTACAGTGCGGCTTTAATCAAACCTTTAAAGTTCGGCCCTTTGTTAATAATTGAGTTTCGCTAACAGACATAGCTGTGCGAGTTGACTGACAGATAAAATCGGGATGTGAAATTTAACGCGTTTTAACTTTCCTATTAACAGTTATGAACAAACATTAACAAAGTTATAAAACTTACTTATTATTAGGTTAAATGTAGATAAAAATTGTAAATAAAGCAACCACCCTCCATAATAATTAGATACAGTAAGTCTCTTATTCTTCGGTAAGTGAAATAAAACCTATATAAAAATAAACATACAAAAACTAATCTTTAGCCGTAATCCGTAACAATATGAATTCAAAAGCTCAAGATTGTAAATCTAAATGCCATGATTGTTTAGCCCAGCCAGCGGCAAGATGTGTATTTATAAACAGGTATTTTATTTACATTATTAGTAAAATTTCGTCCCATATAAAATGTTGGTAGGATTATAAAATTTAAAAGATACATTCATTTGCCATAAGCGTTAATTATTGATAAACCCCTTCAGGCAAAGCACGGAAAAACAATGAAACATTGTGAACACTGGAAATAGAAACTTTTGAATAATTTAAATTCTGAGTTGTGAAATTCAAGGAACATAAGCGCTTCGCTAGGCAATAACAATCAAGGCAGGTTGCATACCCTCACCGGGCAGTGGGATTTAATAAACACCTTTCCAACACACAATAGAAAGTTGCAAAATTGTGAACCAGGGGCAGCAGGCAGACAGACAGAAGTTTGATATCAAAGGCGCGAAGTCTTAAAACATAAACTGTAGAACATTTATTTTAGCATCAATATTATAAAATAGGATAAATAACGTAAAAAATTAAATTTAAAAAATCACATACATTTTTGTTTTTCTTATATTTTAATTGCTTGGTATAAAAAAACTTCACACATAAATGTCGCAGACAACTATATACAGCTATATGCTAACACACATTTTCGAAATTACTTTTTAATTGTCTTATTGGAATTTTCCGTTTATTGATTTATATAATATCTACTATGAGAAGTCACGATAGCCGAGTGGTTCGGTGGTCGAAATTTCGAGTCGAGAGACCCGAGTTCGATCCCAAGGTGGCAGGCACGTACCAATGGGTTTTTCAAAAACTAATGTGCGAATATCGTTGGCTTGGACATAAAGGCGGCGACGGGCTCACCACCCGTCACGTTGTCCCGAAAATATCTTCGGTGGAAGGTGGGTCGAAGAGACTTAATCGTCTAGACTAGACCTCTGTCTAACCCTGTATTGAGAATTGCGTGAAGATATTTAATTTATATATATTCCAACGTAAAAACTGAATGTATGGATATGGTCTGGTAGGTATGAATATTCAGTTTCCACACTATCTATAACTTTCAGACAGCTATATAGTCATTTGACAAACAATTATAGACCCATCCATTTCAGAACATAATAGACATTCAGTAGCATTAATACGGTTTCGTGGTTTCAGTGGTTATTATTTGTAATAGCTCGGTTATCCTAAGGCACATCGAACCCCGGAAGCAATCACATATATTATTTGGTATCATTAATATAATTCTGAGCATTGAAATTGTTGTTGCGTCCAAACACACTTAGGTTTCAGGATTTACATAATTAGGATGTATTAGTAGAATATAGGATGATTGATTGTCTAGAAGTCCAATTAAAAAATATTATAACAAAAAGACGACGAAATCCACTAGGCCAAACATCGGTTCAAGTTATATGAATTATATAAAAAAATTATATGAAAAAAGAAGTTTGTACTCGAGTCATGCATGTTAATCTATGTGTTTTATACAGTAGCCTTGGGCATTAAAACTATTTCCGTTAACTAAAATTCCAGTATGAACATTCTGTATTATTTTGCAATACACGAAACCAATCTGATGGTGTATTTAACATATGCATATCAATCTAAAAGCGCTGAGAAATTCGTAATATCACAGTACAAATTGTATGAACTAAAGCGATTACTGTTTGTAAAAGCATCAACGGCAAACAATTAGGATTGAGTGATATGGTAACATACGTTTTATATTTGCCGGATTCACTGTGTATACAACAACAAAGGAATTCAGCAAAACTGAATATCAGATGTACAGTTAAATTCAAATGCAGAGGCCGGTCTTTCAATCTGTGCTCGATTGTTCGACGCGGAACATGTGAATTAAATCCCGTGAGTAGGTTTTAGTTACGTTGAGTTGTTTAATTTCCCATCGACAAGAGAATGAAGGGACAATGTAATGAATTAATCTCTACGCTACACGGTTCAAAACACTAATGAGATAAACATTAGAACTAACGTTTTAATCTAAACTATTGAGATGCATAGAAGTAAGTTTTAAAACATTTTTAAATTTAATCTCTCAGTAATACTTTAACAACACATGGGGTACACACACAAATGGGTAATTATAAATATATTTAGGAACATTTGTTTGCTATATAAACAAACAAATAGATTCATGAAAGTACACGATATTTAAATACGAAGTATTTAAGTGCGCGTAAATTTAAACAATTTGCAATTCAGTCCGTCAACGCAATATTCATCTAAAATATTGTAATATTACACAATTACGGAACACATTGGCGCATTAGCGCCGCACTCATGCAAGTGTAGCCCCATAATGTACTAAACAATTTATTGAAATAATATTAAATCACATTTCAGTTTCAAATTCATCTTAAGCGTTAACAACAACAGTATTGGTCAGAAATTTTGTTGCAACCGTTCGCCGTAATTATTCAATAAGTACGACGGCCTATTGTTGCGGGCGATTCCACGCCGACACATGATGCACAAACAAACGCGACGAACTTATTGTGACAACATACAGTAAGCTTCAATGTTAGGTTATTTACCTATTGAAATTCGTAAAACTTTACTAAAATTAAAAGCAAATAAAATTAATGCGGGATTATGTACAAAATTATTTATTCTAGGTTTTTTTAACTAATGTGTTTTTTTGCCGAAATGTTAATGGCCCTGCCTTAGAAGTTAATGGTCGGAGGTTCTAGTCCCGCTAGTGAGTTTGAGTGATAAACATGAATTTCTACCTTAATTATAATTTTCTTTTTATTTTAGAACTTCTGTTATAATGAATTATCTATATAAATATGTGTCATGTAAGCACACCGTTGAGGTCGTTTATTAGCTTCTAAAAAAAAAAAGACGGCGACAGGCTCACAACATGTCCTGTTGTCCCAAATGTACCTGCTACAGCGTTAGAAATAGGCGTTGGAACATATTTATTTATTATTTAAATTTCGAATTTTTGTCGTTTCGCTGCATGTGCAATAAATTAAAAGCATTTGGATGAACGGGTATAAGCTGAGAATTGGTATAAAACTTTCATTACATGATATTTAAACCTGATGTACACATCTAGACATTGTGTACGTGGGCAGGCGTGTCGCTGCCGGAAACAAGGTCAATGGTGCCCTGACTGCGTTGGTCCAAAGGCAAGGCGTAGTGAAAAATTGCCTTGCGATACATAACGCAGTGCTGGTACCGACTTTGTTATATGGCGCTGCCATATAACAAAGTCGGAACCAGAACCTGAGTATGCCAGAAGAAGCATAAAAGCAGGTTCAATGCAGTGGAGATGCGATCTCTTCGTAAAATGTGCGGCGTTACCTTGGCCGACCCGAAGAGAATCGAAGAGATTCGCAAAATGATAGGTTTGAAAGATGACGTTATCACTAAAATGGATACGGGCGTGCTTCGATGGTTTGGGCACGTTAAGCGAATGAGCGAAGACCGAATGGTGAAGAAAATATACAGCGCGAAAGTTAATATTAAAAGGGGTCGAGGTAGGCCGAGACTAAGTTTTGGAGAACATGTGACCAAATTTCTCGAAGACGGGAGGGTCAAGAGTACTCGGATACCTCGACGTGCATGTATGAAGAAAATGATGAATCAGAAAGAAGCGAAAGAGGTATGTAAGGATTGTGACACTTAGCGATCTGTTCTCTCTGGCTACCCCGTCAGGGATTGTGCGTGAAGGTAAATAATAATAATAATAATAACACCTAGACATGAAATTTTTTCAATGTAAACTATTGTATTTTCTGTTAATTTTCTGTTAGTAAATTATACCATTGAATATAGAGTACGCATAATAAGATCAGTGCATTGGTATATACTATGATCGTATCTATAAAATTGAATTTTTCACAGATATACTTCGCCCTAGTAAAGAGGTACAAGCATTTTAAATTATTGCACATTAAATATTTACAGGGAGAACAGTATACAACCCACGTTACTCACCCTTCTTTATACAAGTTGATGATATTATGATTAATGATGGTGCTATTACCTCTTTAAACGATAATCTTTCATTCCAAAGACTAAAGACCCACTACAGTAACAGTACACACTTATATTGCAAGGTAGTGTGCATAGTGTGCTTTAGCCTTTGAAACTTGCAACGAGTAAATCTACGTACACTTCAAATAATTTAAAATAATTGTTAAAAAAGTCACAATAGCCGAGTGGTTAGGTGGTCAGAATTTCGTCAAGAGACCCGAGTTCAATCCCCAGGTGGCAGGCTCGTACCAATGGGTTTTTCAAAACTTATGTACGAATTATATCGTTGGCTTGGACATAAAGACGGCGACGGGCTCACCACCTGTCACGTTGTCCCGAAGAATATCTTTGGTGGTAGGTCAAAGGGACTTAATTGCCTAGACTAGACCTCTTTCTACCCCTGTAATAAAAAATATAAATATCTTCACGCAATTCCGAGAATTGCGTGAAGATATTTATATTTTTTTATATAAAAAAATTGTAACTATTACCTAATCTTTGGTTATATAGGTACAGCTTATTTGAACCATTCCCATCGTGATCAACATGATGATATGTTAAAGTAATTTATATGAGAACGTTCCGCCAAGAACGGCGAGTATCGTTTCCTTAACCGCAATACATTCGCTCGATGCAGACGTGGGTCTCATTATTCCGTAGTCGGCCGCGCTATACTGGTTCCTAGTCGATAAGTTGATATAAGACACTCGTTAGTCTCCAAAAGTGGTATCGAGTCGAGGTAGTGAGTGAAAATTTAATTGAATATGAGGAGTCTTATGGTATCGCATGCAATGTCATAATGATGATAGTTTCTAAATGTTCGTTGTTATTGGGGAGTTGAAATGGACTTAAATTATTATTTTACGTTTGTTCTAGATATAGCCCTTCTTCACACAATTCGCAGAGACACCATAAAAAGAAGGAAATTAATCTTATGAGTAAAATTATTGAAATGTAATAATTAATCATTGATCGATCATTTTTAACTTAACCTTTTATCCCTGTCCTAAAAAAGGACCCACCGAACATTACTGTCGATCCAACTATAGGTCGAATCAGTATTAATGATGATAATCAATATGCAATTTTCACGGCTAAGTTCAATAAGAATTTCCAGTTTACAAAGAATTGCAATAATAACCTCGCGCGAATACGTATATCTCTATCTACTACAATAAATTTTCGCCAAACAAACTGCCTGATTAAATTTGAACTGCGTACACCAATTTCTGTAACTCAAACGAGGTGTTACGTGAATAAGAGAAACCTGAATACGGAGCTTGCTCTTTGGGATAAGATGAAAAATCTAAAGAAACAGAAAATGGCACCGTACTGACATCAAATGAAAGAAATTGTTTTAAGAATCAGAAACATATGTAACATTCAACGAATTCGTAGTATCTGTATTTCAAAGTAATGAAACAAAAAATTACAAGAATAAAATATGAGTTAGTTTATACTTCATTAAGCGATTGAACATTGACGGTTAAATTGTCGTAAGAAAAGTTAATACGGGTGGTTGAATTGGGTAATTTTTCAAACAACGGAATTTCTTTAATTTTTGTTTAGAATCAGCAATGAATAAAAATAACCCAGAGAGTAGTAGGCATACTTCACTTAATATTTCACACGAACAAGTTTATTTTCACGCGTCAGCGATTGTCAAGCGTTAGATTCACAATTATTTTCTCGCATTTGAATCATTGATCGATCAGTTTTAACTTAACCTTTTATCCCTGTCCTAAAAGGACCCACCGAACATTACTGTCGATCCAACTATAGGTCGAATCAGTATTAATGATGATAATCAATATGCAATTTTCACGGCTAAGTTCAAAAACAATTTTCAGTTTACAAAGAATTGCAATAATAACCTCGCGCGAATACGTATATCTCTATCTACTACAATAAATTTTCGCCAAACAAACTGCCTGATTAAATTTGAACTGCGTACACCAATTTCTGTTACTCAAACGAGGTGTTACGTGAATAGGAGAAACCTGAATACGGAGCTTGCTCTTTGGGATAAGATGAAAAATCTAAAGAAACAGAAAACTGCACCGTACTGACATCAAATGAAAGAAATTGTTTTAAGAATCAGAAACATATGTAACATTCAACGAATTCGTAGTATCTGTATTTCAAAGTAATGAAACAAAAAATTACAAGAATAAAATATGAGTTAGTTTATACTTCATTAAGCGATTGAACATTGACGGTCAAATTGTCGTAAGAAAAGTTAATACGGGTGGTTGAATTGGGTAATTTTTCAAACAACGGAATTTCTTTAATTTTTGTTTAGAATCAGCAATGAATAAAAATAACCCAGAGAGTAGTAGGCATACTTCACTTAATATTTCACACGAACAAGTTTATTTTCACGCGTCAGCGATTGTCAAGCGTTAGATTCACAATTATTTTCTCGCATTTGAATCAATGATCGAATGCTCGCTCACAAGTTCTATTTGTAGGGAGGCAACGTGACAGAAATGCAGAAATAAAAATGTTAGATTCTAATGAATAATTATCACATTCATTGGAGGGCATAAATGCGCTGTCGATTCCATTGATTTTTAATAAACCATTCCGTGTCAACAACATAAAAGTCATAAAAAAAAGTGCAATATGAAAATGAAGTACAAAGTCAGCACGTAGTCATAAAGCAAAACAAATATTGCGGATGCCCAAACATCCAGATGCGAACCAATCACCCAGGGCATACCAATGTTTATTCTCATACGTGTTTTGACCTCTGCCTCGTAGCGTTGAATTCAAGCCCAGTTACAATGCTAAAAGAACCGTCAGAAATAATGCACATTTTGCTTTTAAAATTATTTAAAATTATAATGTTATAAGCCGGAAATAGGTTTAAAATACTTCGAATAGACGTATAGATTTTAATGAAATACCGTTGTACCGTACAACAACGGTTCCATAAATAAAATGAACTAAGTAGACTTATCCAAATTATCAGAGCAATTTTCGTTACGCCTATAAAAGTTTGTTTCGAATCGAGAAATAGTAACTTCTGAAATGAACGATGAAAATTAATTTTAACTGAACTGAAACAGCACAGTATGAAATATGAATTGTAAAGTTAGTACATCTACACTTACCTAGTACTTCATCACAGGTCTGGCTGAGCGGGCGCCGTGAGGGTGAGGTCTTTTGTTGAGTCTGAGGCTGGGGTTGTGGTTTGAGGACGTGAGCCGGAACAGCGCCCTCTTGAGGCGGTTCACCAGGCACACGCACTACCCACCAATCGTTGTGCCCTTGCCAAGGTTCCACGACCTCCACTTGCTGGCCCTTGCTCACAGTCAGTTCTCCGTTAGATACGGCGGTATGCTCGGCTACCACCCAAGTCATCTCCGGTCCAGCCTACGAAAGAAATCAACACAAAATTATTAAATGGATAATATTGCTAATAACAAAATATACTTGTTAGAATTTTTGTTTCATACAGAGATATCAGCATTTCAATGTAGCGTCATTCTTTTGATGACCATCTCAAAATCGTTATAATTTTGTAGTCTTAGTCCGGTCAATTATTATATGGAAAATTATCACGAAAAATGTTGTTAAGATACATAAGCTAAAATATTATTTAAATGTATTGCCCATTCATTCTACTGAACAAATCAGATAGTTGCCACAACATGTTTGAGGATGAGGATGAAGGTGATTGAAATTGACAACGTTTCTAAGCGCAGGAATCCCACCCGGAGGACGCGGGAAGGAATCCCACCCGAGACAGGCGACTTTACTAAAAGTTCTCCCTTTCCTCATCAAAGGTATTTCGGTAATTAGAATAATGCATCATACAAATTAATCGAAAAACATATTTTACGTATTTTATAAAATAAGGACCCTAAGGATTATTATTATACTTTATTTAGAGTGTTACAAATGAGGCGTCAGAAATTTTATTCGATTAGTTTGCAGGTTTCCATTAATTTTTTTCACATCAATTTGAAAACAGACGTGTAATGGGATAACGTGAATTGAAATACTCGAATCCAATTTTTTTTTACAACACACCGGCGCCATTGAGTTGAAAGCTAATTAGTTTTGAGTGAATGCCGATTGATGTATTTGCTATCGAGCTTGATCGCCAATTGCATTTCCAGAAACGGTTTCATTTAGTACGGTTAAGTGGGACAGAATTAAAAGGACAGCGCCCTGCCCGAAAAAATCTGGAATAACAGGTTAAAGAAATATTTCGGAGGAAGATTCTACGGTTTTATAATTATTTAGAAGTAGGTAAACTACGTTCTGATATAATTCACAACAGCAGAGTTTTTGTTGTTTTAATTTGTAACAACAGAAGTGTCAGAACACTCCTACTATAATGGTAATGTAAAAAATTCACCACCCTGAATATCCTAATAAGAAACCTCAAGCTTATATCTACCCCAGACAAATCCTTTGGGTGACCGAAAGTGTCTTGTCTCTCGTATTTGCCTAAAAGTATTTTATAATGTAAGACTGTTGTGTCGCAGAAAACAAAGGCTGCTTTTTACAAAATACATAAGGTGATATATAACAATACTATAAAAGGCAAGTGCCAGTTTGATGTATCCGACCGTCCTCCGAAACAACTGGACCTAACTGTCGAAACTTTCAGTATCGTATAGTATAGTAGCATGCCTTGCTTGCTCTTTTTCAGTTTCTTAAATACTTGCGTGTATTTAAGAAGCTGAAAAACACGGGTAACGCGGATGCAAATAATAGACTTAATAGAAAGTAATTTATTAATGAAAATGAGTAATAAACCCATCACTATGTATCTGAGGACTTAGGCTTACGTTTTTGAGTGTTCAACAAAAGACAAAGGACAAAGATAAAAGTATTAGTGGATAGTACTAAACAAACATCCACTATCTACTTGATTCCACTTTTATATAACACATGTTATATAAGACAACTTGGGAAGTTAAAAAAGAACCGCACGATTATAAATGTAAGTAAAACAAATAAATAAATATCTTCACGCAATTCCCAGTACAGGGGTAGTCAGAGGTAGTCTAGTCTAGACAATTAAGTCCCTTCGACCAACTTTCCACCGAGGATATTATTCGGGACTACGTGACAGGTGGTAAGCCCGTCGCCGCATTATAAGTGTAATATATTTTTAAATGAAGATGAGATGATGTGATTAATTAAAGCAAAGGTAACTATCGGTGCTACAGGTGACTGGGGGGTCGGGATCGATGTCGACTCAACGGCCTGATAGATAATGAACTTAGTGATAACATACTGATACCGACACCGGTCAGCATATTATGTTACGTAGGTAAGCAAAACCCGTTAGCCAGCGTATTCGCTAATGTTCTTAATTTAAAGTGTGGATTACTATTCAACATTAACTTAACCTATGAAAGAACTTAAACGAAACTTAAACATTTAATTTCTATATCGGTCTGTCCATATGTGGTGGCAAGAAAATGGTTATTCTTGAAAATTTATTATTCGTAAATGATACTAAAGTATTACGGTCCAAATCAATAAAAAGGTTTATATATAAGTCACGAAAGCTGAGTGGTTGGGTGATTTTGAGTCAAGATACCGGACTTTGATCCCCAGGAGGTAAGCTCATACCAATGAGTTTCTTTCGAAACTTATGTACAATTTATAACGTTAGTTGGTTTCAATATTGTTCCCTTTAATGTTGTAGTTTGAGCGTGCAATATTGACATGGTTATAGAAACTATTATACAAAAATTAAAACTTGAATGTGATTTCTAAATAAGATGAATACAAAACCATCTATATCTTATTTCCAATGTTCTAAAGTAGGAAAAAACTTTATACCCGTATACTTAAATTCAGATATAAATGAACTAGCTACCCAAAATCAATTCGCTTAGTATCAAGGTTGAATACCGTCAGCATATCAATGTAGGCCCTCATCATATTGACAATATCGACAACTATATCGCCGGCGGAGGTTGTTAATAAATATATAAAAAAAGAAGATAGCATTTCAGAAAAGGAAACTTAGAACAAACAAATACAAAATCCTTTGAAATAAAAAAATCTATGTATGTATGTCGATGTATGTATGTAATGTAATAATATAAGTTTCATATGTTGTATTATGATTAAAAAGTGATACAGCTTTAATGTTTGAGAGACGTTCGGATCAATATATAGATAGATAGATAGGGACAACATCACATACATTACTCCGACCACAATGTAAGATGCTAAAGCACTTGTGGTATGGGAATTGGAAATAACGAAGGTATCTCAAACACTCAGACCCGGGAAAACGTAGAAAAAGTGGTTTTTCTACATTTACCAGACCGAGAATCGAACCCGGGACCTCGAGATGGCGACACCAGGAAACCGGTGTTTACGCCACTCGTTCACGGAGGTCGTCGCATGTATTGCAAATAACTATTGATAGAAAAATTCACTGCGGATCAAGTAGTCTTAAATTTCGATGTGTGTGGGAAAATAGACGTGTGTTAAATGTGGGGAGCAAAAAAATTGTAAGGTTAGTAAAGATAAATAAATCCTCCCCACATTTTACTGCTAGTGGTTGTGCTGAATTTAAACGTGAAAAAGGTGCAATCAAACATAAGACTCCCTAAGACAATAGTCGCAAACTGGTTCAGCAAATCCTCGAGGTTGTTGTCATTCAATTCAATTTTACGGCTCTATTCCGTCAAGAAGAAATTTAAATATAAACGTTCTCTAACTCAATATACATATGTATGCTTAAATTTAGATATCTGTGTTTTTAAATAAAGCGATTTTCGAATTTTATCGCGTTTTTATTAGGTTTTAAAAAACTATTTTTACTTCCCGACGTTTCGGATGCTTAACAGCATCCATGGTCGCGGGGGGACTGAGGTCTTGAACGTCAACGACTGTTGAAACGATTTTATTTAAGATGTGAATGCTTCGCGTAAATACAAGAAATCATTATGTGTGTTTTATAAAATAAATAAATACATATATAGATAGGGCAACATCACATAAACTGCTGCGATCCCAATCTAAGTTGCTAAATGCACTTGTGGTATGGGAATCACCCAGACCCGAGAAAATGTAGAAAAAGTGGTTTTTCTACTTTGACCCAACCGGTAATCGAACCTGGGACGTCTAGATGGCGACACCTTGAAAACCGGTGTTTGATGCACTCGTCCACGGAGGTCGTCAAGCTATTAAACCAGCAATTTAACACTTGTTTCACAAATTTAGAAAACTTACGGCACATAAGTTTTGTTTACTTATTTTTAATATATGGTAAAATACCTATCGTATACCAGCCCTCGCGGGGGCAAGGACAGCTGATATTGACAGGGCAAACATCCGCGACACTACCCGCGCTTGCTGCCCTAGGCAGTTATCTAGGGAGAGCACTCATCGTCTCCCTTACTGTCACTCGACTACATAAAGTTTTCCAGGACAGTGCACATAGAAACCAGTAGTAGTACGTAAAGGAAAATTGTTTTTAGCCCCAACAAATTCCGGGTTTGAGTACGTATGTTACAATTGCTTTTAAACTGATGATAACATCGTGAGACAGTTTGACATCTTGGCGATGATACTAGAAAAGATGGTGATTCGTGATAGGATGGTGGTAGTTCATATCAAGAATTAACTTTTGCCAGTTAAAATTAAATTTTAATAAATAATTGTCAAAGACATTTCAAAGCTTGGCTGACCTGAAATCTTAATTTATGTAAAATCATTTTTGATTCTTTCTTACGTGGAATGAAATGAAAATTACATAGCCGCCCGGCGCCAGTTTAAATTACTTTGAATAATAAAGTCTTTATAATTGCTAAAATATATGCCTCTTGATTGCAGAATAACCGAAGCTGTCCAAAGTTGACATCTAAACCTCGCCTTTCCCCGTTGTTATAATTGTCTATTCCTGCCTAGATATAACATCATTTTATTATTTAAAATAAAACGGTTACTTTTTTCTTTTTATCGTGTTTTTATTTAGTATTTTTACAAACTATTTTACTTTCCGACGTTTCGGATGTTTTAAAGCATCCGTGGCTACGGGTCATGTAATTTTATTGTCACTATTATTTTATTTCAAAGTGTTCCATAGAGGTGTATTTAGTGTAAATACAACTTACCCGTATTGTTTTCACGTTTAAATTTATTCATAGAGGACTATCGTGCCTTATATTTATGTTAATAATGAATATTTGTATTTCACTATATTTACTTAATATTATTATAAAAATTCAGGTAGCTAGCTTGTTTATTCGTTTTAGATATAAAAAAAACTACGAATTTTAGAAAGAAAGCCAAATTACGAATTGGTTATCGTTAGTTAATATTTAACTGATTCTTATACGACCCGATAGCCGAAACCTGTGTCGTTCCCGCTGAAAAGATCTCAAACATGATTTTGATAGTTTCTAAATTATTGCATTGGTTTCCGGGTCCTTATCCGGATACTTTTACTCTTGTAAATTTAGAGATCCTGTGGGAATCGTGTTATACACAGCTTACAAAAATGTCGGTAAAAGGTCATCATTCACTTTGACTTGATAGATGAAGAGGAACTGATGTAGATTTTTTTGTATAAAATTAAGGCAATAAATATTCCGTTTGTAATTTTGTATTACAAAATAAACCGATATTTGTAAAAATCACGTGAACTTTGACATTTATTAACCTTAAAATTGAAAACGTTGAAGCGAGTTGCTTTTGTAATTTTAAGTTTTAATTAAAACCACTTGTTATTATCAGGTTTGTTAAGTAGGTTAAAAAGTATCATTAATTACATACCACAGCAGTTAAACAGGTATTACAGTGGACGTACGATTTACATACTTTTAAAAGTATGAATAAAAATAATGAATATAAAAATGTGGACAACATGACATACATTATGAAATATGAGCTTAAAGAACTTGTGTTATATAAAATGTGATATGAAACAATCAAAGTTAAACAAAAATTATCGAGAAGTTAAGATATATAACGGTTAATGACATTATAAATAAATAACCAACAAATCACTAAATACCTCAAAATGCAAATTAATAGTGACGATTTTTTTATGGAAAAGGAGCAGGCGGCTCACGTGATGGTAAGTGATTACCGCCGTCCATGAACACTCGCAATACCAGATGCATAGCAGATGCGTTGCCTCCCTTTAATTTTAAGCTTTAAAGCTATTCATGACATTCGACGCTTCACTCAAACTTAGACATACTACAAGTTTTTTTTTATGACAGAATCACCCTTTCAAATGATACAAAACATTATGAAAGTTTTGTGTTTACATACTTTCATATGATTACTTACAAACAGATTGAAAGGGAAGCGCGCCGTTGTTAAGCTCTATTCGATTTGGGTTGAGCTGAGAGCTTCCTAAAAGCGTAAGCTAGATACTACTGTGCGCTCCAAGCCTCAGTCGCATTAAATAAATGATGTACATACGTATTGTTAACCTTTTTACGAATAATGTACTGTCGAGTATAGGGACACTTACAGTAAAATATCCTAGATTGCTGCTCCATTAAGTCTATAGAGACAAAAAAATACGAGAACTTGACCGTGACTCCGGTACAGGGATGATCACAAGTCCAATCATGTTCGTATTTTTTACCTATATTCCTATGAAGCTTATTTGAGATAGAGCCTGTCGCTATCTTATGACGGCTATATACATAACACTAAAGTTACGAAAACTCTTTTTCCTCATTTACATTGAATTCAAATTCCTTATGTTTTTATTTCATTAACTTATTTTCTTAATCAAGTCAGTCAATATGTAGACAAAAGATAAAATTTAAAAAGCAAAGCTGTTATTATCCTCAACTTGGCCGTCACAAGATAAAATTACTCGATAACGTTTATTTATTTAATTCAATTTTCGAAGAACGGACGATTAATTTAATTCTGTAGACATTTTAACTTTATTTACAATAATGAGAGTATAAAAAGGTGAACTTAATGTCAAGAGTCATTCTCGACCAATCTAAAATAAGGTTGAACAGACAAAATTATACTCGAACCTAATAGAAAATTAGAGGGTAATTTATGTGAAGAGTATTGGACAAATTAAAATTTTTACAAAAGATATAATTTGAACTCATAAATTTATCTTCACGCACAGTCCCTAACGGAGTAACCAGAGAGAACAGATCGTATCACGATCCTTACATACCTCTTTCGCTTCCTTCAGATTCATATTTTTTTCATACATGCACGTCCAGGTAACCGATAGCTCTTAATCCTCCCCTCTTCGAGCAATTTGTTCACATGGTCTTCGAAAGTAATTCTCGGCCTGCCGCGACTCCTTTTAATATTAACTTTAATCGCCATTTCGCAGGTTGCCCAGATAGTCACTTCTTAAGAAACTCAAGGGGAGGTGGGGGGTACTGAATCGGAAGGATCTACAACTCCCGAAAATCCTATATCAAAAGTGGTCGAAACCGGCGCACCACTGTGAATGATCTTCTATAAAAATACATAGTAATATCAGCGAAAAGCTAAGGGATCATATTCAACGTCTGTGTCTCCTTTAGGATCAATTACGAAGTACTAACAAGGGTCTCTCCGCTGACAGTGCGGCGCGTATTACAAATGACTGTAGAGAGCTTAGCTACCATTTTTAAGAAAAGGCAACAATCGAGTTAAGAATACAAAAATGTTTATAGCGTCAACATTTTGCCAGGTAACGATGCCTCGTTTATTTTCCACAGTAAATATATAATAAAAGTTTCTCTGAGTTTATTTTTACAATCGTTGAGACTCATTACTCTTGAAGAGGCAAAAAGTAGATAGTGGACGCTCATTTGATTAAGTTGAATCGTGACTTATGAAAATCTATAATCTCTGTTTACTCCAACTCGTGATACTTATGATCGCTTATTATATTTTACATTTTATTTGTAATCATAAAGCAAGAAATTGTAACTTAACGTCGTTTTATCCGATAGGCAAAATATATATATATATATATATATATATATATATATATATATATATATATATATATATATATATATATATATATATATATATATATATATATATATATATATATATATATATATATATATATATATATATATATTATATATATATTAATACCTCAAGAAAAATGATGTTATAGTAAGTTACGGCACCCATCACGAAGTATTTCAACATCTTGAAATAGCCACGAAAAGTTCGATCCCCAGGTGGCAGTACCAATGAGTTTTTCAAAAAACTTATGTACGAATTTCATCGTTGGCTTGGACATAAAGGCGGCGACGGGCTCACCACCTGTCACGTTGTCCCGAAAATATCTTCGGTGGAAAGTGGGTCAAAGGGACTTAATTGTCTAGACTTGACCTCTGTCTACCCCTGTATTGGGAATTGCGTGAAGATATTTATTTATTTATTTGAAATAGCCCTTTCTTAATAATCGGTAGTTGGTAGTTTTTTGGATTGCAAAAAGTTACAGTGTTAATGAGATAGAAATAAGATTGAGAAGCAGTTTTGTCATTGACCTAAATTTCAAACATAAAAATATTTTTTATTAAAAATACTATATTCTGATTATATTCACATGTCCTTACATAATAGAAATTTGAGTGAAATATATTACAACAAGTTGATAGTCGCAAATAGTCATGCAAACATAATATTCTAAGGCTGATTGTGTTTACCAAAGGCGAACAATACATAACAAGACGTCAGACAAGTTATGTCAAATATCTATCTCTGGTACAAACGAATCGTTATTGAATCGAAAGGGTTAGTTAATGCAGTGATTGAAACAATTTATTTATTTACGAATGTTGATGTTTAACCAATTTCAACATTCTGATTGTTCTGATATTAATTTACTTAATAACTTTTGTAGCTAGCCTGTTTTAGGCAGGCACTGTTAGCAATAATGGACAGTTAGCCAAACATTCAATTAACCAATTAATTAAATTCTAAATTTTTCTTTTGTACAAATTAAAAAATATTTTAATATAGTTTATTCTTTTAATAATATGATTTTTGTGGCCTGAAAGGCTTTAGTTCTCAAGACTGTTAAGAGTGATAAATTTCTTAACTATATATTTTATATAAATAACTCGAAAGGTACCAAACAATAATTAGGAAGATTAATTAGGAGCAGCATCGTCTAATGACAAAGGTTCTGGTACTGGGACTGCTATTCGACTTTCTATGCGTGGCGATTATGGCAACCTTTCCCGTTAAGGAGAGGTTTATGTTATGGTGAAGGTCATATTTTATGACCAGATTGGTTATCAGACATTCATATCAAAAAAACGATAAAACATTATTTTTTTATTTTTCTGGATGTAGAAGTGGGCACATAATATTGTCAAATAATACGTTTCACCATTTCTTAATCCAGCCGGAACTCACAGGCTCACAACTTTTATAATATAATTTCGTAATTTATGTCCTCTACATTCCTTGTTAAGAAACCAATCTGGCGCGTTAGATGTAGAAAAAATATTCGTTACGCAATTTTCCGACGACACTGATATGTGTTTACTCGAAACGATTACCAATTCAGGGACGTGAGTACAAGGCCAGTATTCACTACCAAAGTCGGTAAGGAATTTACTTAAACATACCGACATCTCAGCGCCTTTTACAGAGCATTTCGCTAATCGAGATCAGAGAAAATCGCATATTTAATTACTTTACCAATTTTGACGTTGAAATATATATTTTAAATAACTTCAAAAAAAAATCTATTTTTGTAACATTGAGTTTGATGATATACATACATATCTGTTTTAAATCATATGACGCACGTGAAAAATACAAGAGAAATAATTACAGGGTACGGGCTGAAACTTTATACAACTCGTAAGGTAATTAATTAAAAGTAATTTAATTTATAAATTGTTATAAGACGTATCAGATAACTTAAAGATAGTAATTTTAATAGAAGAAATACTGTTTGGTCTACTAATAGAAGTCGGTAAGAGAATAGCAGACTCAGCAATAAATATGTGAGGAACGTTTAACGTCAAATGTTATAATACCCGGTACAGAATCAGAACCGTGTGAGGAATGTAATTTAATTCAAGGTTGAAAATACTTCGGGGCCGTGATAAGCAGTGGCGTACATTTTATTACTTCACTAGATCATTTCCTTAAAAACAAAACGTAATATAATATTTTCTAACATCTACATGTCACTGGTTAAAGGTACCACATAAATTTAATATTCAACAAAGTTCGTAAATGCCTTTCAGACATATGTTGGTGAGGGAGCTGCTAATATGCTCGCATCGTTCACACGGGACAAAGGCAACACACAATGCCGGAGGTACTTGCAATCCAAGATTAGCAGAGACAGGAAATTAATTACTTTAAAATAATGCCTAAAATCGTGATGTTTTATGAAGAAATATGTAAGTTGGATAGTTTGACAATGATGACAAATGTGTAAGTTGGATAGTTTGACAATGATGACAAATGTGTAAGTTGGATAGTTTGACAATGATGACAAATGTGTAAGTTGGATAGTTTGACAATGATGACAAATGTGTAAGTTGGATAGTTTGACAATGATGACAAATGTAAGTTGGATAGTTTGACAATGATGACAAATGTGTAAGTTGGATAGTTTGACAATGATGACAAATGTGTAAGTTGGATAGTTTGACAATGATGACAAATGTGTAAGTTGGATAGTTTGACAATGATGACAAATGTGTAAGTTGGATAGTTTGACAATGATGACAAATGTGGGAGAATATTCTTAACAGAAGACACTTATCAACAGATGTCAATCGAATTATTGTACCTAGAATATGTTTACTTTTTTATTAGCAGTAATAAACACTGAGTTTTAAAAGATTATATATGCATGTTAACGGAACAATATGGAAACTAGAAATTGTGTAATTCCTCATACCAATCAAATGCAGTGTAATATGAACCCCCACAATGTGGGATGACGAGATACACAATTACGGGGTGCAGGTTTCTCAGAACAGTTCTACGGTTGAGATATTTCTAAATAAATATCTTCACGCAATTCCCAATACAGGGGTAGACAGAGGTCTAGTCTAGACAATTAAGTCCCTCCGACCCACCTCCCACCGAAGATATTTTCAGGACAACGTGACAGGTGGTGAGCCCGTCGCCGTCTTTATGTCCAATCCAACGATATAATTCGTACATAGGTTTTTGAAAAACCCATCGGTACGAGCCTGCCACCTGGGGATCGAACTCGGGTCTCTTGACTCGGAATTCCGTCCACCCAACCACTCGGCTATCGTGACGGTATAGATATTTCGATTAGTTTATTTATAATCTGATAAAATTGTAAAGAAAGAAAGAAAAACTACTAGTTATATAAAAAAGTAACAAATTTTTTTGTTTGTAGCGTTTTTGTCTTCGTAACTAAGGGTAAGTTTGAAAGGATCTAAATAAAATTTGATGACATAAACTGCGTAACCATGATGAATAGAAGATGTTTTTGAATATCATTTGTATAGAAGATATGAGATATGTTTTTTTATTGCTTATACTTATATCGGTAAATAATAATTCTTTGAAAGACATTTCTTCACGATGTTCTTGCGACAAAGAATAAGCAAACGAATGAAATTTCTACGAAATTTTATTTGGACTCTTTTTTAATCAACTGTTAAAGTTATCACAAAATTCCCCGAGTATGTACGCGTGGTGCGTCTTGCAACATGTATAGACCTCTATCAGCCTTGGTGTAATTCCATAAAATAGTGTTGGATGTGGAAGGTCCGAGCATACCGGCACAGCGGCAACTGACTCTACGAGGAAATTTATGTCCAGTATTAATGGCGCTTTCTTGGAGACGCTCAGTTGTATTGTTAGCACTGAATGAGCACTTAATAATCGTTGTGAGGGCAAATCGGATTTTTTTTTATCATTCAATAAAATTATACGTGTTTAAGTTAAAATTTATTTGGACTTTCCTTTCACTGCCAACACTTTATATTTCTAAGTATAATCCATCTATAAATGCATTATACATTACAAAGACATTACATAGTATAAATACTTTAGATTATTTTTAAGGCTATTTTACATTTTGATGATCGTACAGGTTTTAAGAATAAACAAGATTATTTTCTGGCGAATGGAAAAAGTTTAAACGGTATCGAGTCTTTTCATTCAATATTGGCTCGTATTTCTTGAGCGGCCATTTCAATCAATATCTTTTAATTAATTCCTTAAGCGATAAAATCTGTCTTTCGGAGAGCCGCTTCTTTAATTTACTACAACATCTAATACTATATAATATTTTTTTTAATCTGGACGACCAGAGTCAGGGGTTATGTTTGCAAGAGTTGAGAGACAACCGATCCCCGATACTTTCATATCTCTTTCGCTTTTTCAAACTCATCATTTCCGCCATAAAAGAACATCTTCGATAGATAGTTAGGCCTACCATTACTCTCTTTGTAGTTAATTTTCCCTTTTTATTGTTTTTATATGTCGTACCTTAAAAATTTTATAATATGTATATTATAGGAGAGATAGAAATTTTTAAAAGAACATGATCGAGGTATAAGTCAGTAGTATGTATAATATAATATAGTATAAATAAGTATATTTAAATCCTTTCATGTCAAAACAAGCCTCTGCGTTGTAAGAGAAAGGCAGACCTTACAATTATGTTTATAATGGTGCGCGAACCGTGCGTTAATCCTAAAGCCTTATAAATTTTTGGATGTTAAGATGTTTAGTTGTCTATTACCTTGCACCGAAATCGCTGAATGGATCATATGGAATTTGACACGCAGATATTAAAAAAAATAACTCCTTACGTAAGTGTTCAGGGGTGTACTTTTACAGTTATCATGTATTCGTGCGCGATTGTATTGAGATGCCGAAATGTATAAAAATATGTTTACATTTAATTAATTGGTTTCTAATTTTTTTACGGAAACATAAATAAACATAGTGCGAGGAAGTAGACTAAATGGCTCATTGAATACAATTTATAATGGTGACTTATAATTAATAATGAGGATTATTACAATAACAACGAATACCTTAATGATAAAAAAAAACCCTATAAAAAAACTTGTATTCTCGCGATTTAAAAAAAGAGAATTTGGTTTCGTCTGTTTCTTCTCCGTTAGAGGAAACTCATTCCAAAACGGCGATAGATAAAAAAATACTACCAGTAGACGAATGCATAACTCTTATTTCTATGAACAAATGATTTGATTTGATATGGCTTGTATTTCCTGTGCATGTCAAACGTCGTAATCGAAGTATGATTAGTATACCGCAAACACGATTTTTTTAAATTAAAATTACATACAACTGATTTCAGCCAAAAACAAGATCCTCTACACATTGCACTCGCGTGTAAAGAGTGAAGAAAAACGCTAAATCGCATCAGAAATCGCAACATGCCTGCAATAAATCGAACGGATCACTCAACGTACTATTATTATCAGACGTATCCTAAGCGAATGCCGGACCTTGACCAGATATTTCCATCGCCAACTGTTGTTCCGCCATCTGCCGGTTGTTCGGAAATTGTGATTGATGTAGTAAATAACATTCATATGAATCTCGCGCGTTACGAGAACGCGATCCGAACCGGATAATACAGTTGCATAAATAATGAAAATAATCCGAGTTGTTGTTGATATTTTAATTTACGATGTGTTGAACTGACGATAACCGAGTGGTTGGGTCATCGGGTTTCGAGACAAGAGATCCGAGTTTGATCCCCAGGCTCGTACCAATGGGTTTTTAAAGTCAAGTAATTTAATGGAGAAGTAATAATAAGTTTATTTAATAATATATGTTAATAATGTTACTTTGAGTATAGTTAACATTAATTTTTTGGTTCATATGTTTGCACAGGCACTTGTTACCTATGTGAATAACTAATACTACAGTAATGATGCATAATGCAGTTGTATACATGTTAGAAAAATAAAATGAATTCATTAAAAAAAAAGTAGCAACAGCAGGACTCACACATCGGAAATCAAACCTAAGTCACTGGAGCACGATGTCATTTTATACAAACGACCTGTTCTTGAATTATAATAGTAATTTTCAAAGCATTACAGTATTAATGCCTTTCGTAAGCCAAATTTCCGAGAAACAAGGGCAAGGGAATTTTGTATTTTAATTTTATTTTGCCATAATAATAAATAATAACTTAAAAGAAAATAAAAGTTTACTCGAAATACAACTTGATATTCTCGAAAGATTATGGTTAACGTGTTTAAGATATTACATTAATTCAAAAACTTTATAAGCAAACTTTATTTTCAGAATTAAACTTTACAGTAATATAGTACATATTTAAACGTAAAAAATAATGACAGTTGTGTAGTAAAGTGAATAAATTATGAATGATTATTTACAGTAACGTAACGTTATTACGAAATAGCGATGCAACTGCAGGCGCAGGAGTTGGTCAGTGCATGCCTGCGGGGCGCAAAGGGGTGGCGGCAGAAGGGTTGAGGGAGGCGTGCATGCTTGCAAGCGCGTTGCATTCACCTGTCGCTGACGGTTGCCTTTGAGTAGACGCGCGTGGAAAGAGCTTGGAGTGTCGATGGTGTGCTGGCGGGAAAGAGCCGCATGCGGCGTCGTGACCGAGCTCTGCCGGAACCATGGCAGGGAGATTTTGCGGCGGGTCTTGGTGTGCGCGGGGGGCGCGGGTGGCGGGGTGGTGCCCATCGGCACGTGTGCCGCGTGCGGCACAGAGCTCGCCGCGTCGTCCGGAGCGGCTCGCGGCGTTTTCGCCACTGCCGCCTCACCGCGCCGCCCGTAGCTCTCGCACGCCGCCCGCTCACTACGCAGCCTCCGTATCGAGCTAAACTTCACGAATTCAGTCCGTGAAGGTTTCCACCGAAGGGCGCGTGTGATCCGCCTGACACCGGGGACCAACTGCCGAGTCGCCGTCAAGCGATCGCTTACGGCCGCGGCCCGATGTGATGCTAATGTGACGAGGTGACCCGACCGTACCGAAAAACCTCTTTTTCGTAAGACCATAGACCATTTCAATTGACTTATATGTTTACGCCTAAACATATATTAACGTAATAAATATATTTATATACTCAGATTCGTTACAGAGCCTGTAAAGAAAAAACAACTCTCTAAAGTACGCAAATATGTAAATCTTGATATGGAGGTGAAAGCGGAGAGATGTAAAAGGGGTTTTATCGTCTCAACGACCTTGGAAAAGTCTCAAGCAGGCACTAACTGATTAATGCTCCCGGTCACAGACGAATCCCTCAAAATGCAATTATGACCTTTGGGTCTCTAAGCCGAATATCTAATGAGATAATATACAAGAGTTAATATATGTATTCAAAATGATTTATTTTAATGAAACAAAAAACATTTTAATGAAGAAGAATAGGTATAATTTAAAACTCTCAAAAATACACATAATTTCATCAGTTTAGTAAAAAAAAGCCGTAGCGATCGACTCATATGCTGTAAAAACAATTAAAAATTTAATAATGAATAAAATAGAAAATAAATGACTTTTTTGCAGTTCATAGTATCCTGAAGGAACTGTTAAAGGAATAAAGATGAAGCAGTAAATTAGGGACGTCGATTCGCAGCTAGTCTTGGCGGGAGTTTGATAACATCTTAATAACTTTGAAAGAGGTCATTGTCGAGGACACTCTTGTCTAATGAAAGAAACTTTACAATTTTGTACTAATGAATAGATCGTAAGAAGAAAATAAGATTAAAGCAATTTATAATTGAGTTTTTGTTTATATAGCAAGCAATACCTAATTATATATAAAATAAAAATGGTTACAGAAGTATTTCAAAAAGAAAATTTATGATTAAGCACTCGAAGAGTAGCCCATTCGACAAGCAATAATCCGGATTTCCATTTGTTGTGGCCACAAGGGATTCTTCAAGAGTTTTCACTCTGTTAGACATAGAACAAACGGAGGATGAGTTTCGTCGCTCAAGTTTTCTTTTTGTGTAGACCATGAGATTTTTGGGGGTTTTACCGTTAACTTTTTAAAGCTTTTAGTCTTTAAAACATGTAAAGATACAACAAACTTTGAAGGACTTTTTACAAGAGCTACGTAAATTATCTTCGTTAGATATCAGAACTATTTTTTTAATGAATTTGGAATAATTACTTGAGTATGGAGTGATGGTCATCTACCAATACTTTCATCTAGTGCGTGCTTTGAGATGTGACTGCCATTTAATGGAGATTAGACCTTCTCAGTAAGATCAGATCATACGTGTACAAATTTAGGTTAGTCAACAGCTAATGAGCAACTTAAAGTCTGATATTAGCGATTGCAAATCCACTAGCAGATTGCTACGTAGACTGCAGCTATCCTCAACGTGTCTAAGTCCTGTGATTAAGTATTTACACGCTATTTTAGAACCGATGAGACATTATACAAACGGAATACAGAATTAATGTAACTAAGTAAAAGTAATGTAAAGTATAGCATTTATAGGAACGCTGCCTAACAGATTCCTGTAGTGGACTTTTACAGGTTGTAATGTTTGATATAATGTAAAGGAGCAATTAAACTGGGGCATCAAAATATCAAATCGAAATTATGGCGCAGGGTCCGCCATTTATTTTAATTGTGTACACATTTTAATTATAAACATGATGATCTAGTTTATACAAGTACGAAAGCTAGCCTCTACTAGAGTTGGCTACTATCCCAACACGACTTCAAAACATATGATATTAAATTAACCGCAAAAAAATTTTGACTACTTCCGTGGACGAATGGTGTAGACACCGGTCGCCACCTCGAGGACCGGGTTCGATTCTCGGTCGGGTCTACAGAAAACCACTTTTTTTACGTTTTCCCGGGTCTGGGTGTTTGAGAGGCCTTCGTTATTTCCGATTCCCATACCACAAGTGCTTAAGCATCTTACTTTGGGGTCGAAGCAATTTATGTGATGTTGTCCCTATCTATCTATCGGACGTTCGGATCAATATATAGATCCGAACGTCTCCCAAACAATAAAGCGGTATCACTTTTTAGTAATTTTATTTATTTTCCCTGCCGGGAACAAAGTCAATAGTGCCCTGACTGCGTTAGTCAAAAGGCAAGGCGATGTGAAAAGGGCACGCCTTGCAATACATAACGCAGTGTTTGTACCGACTTTGTTATATGGCAGCGAAACCTGGGTATGCCAGAAGAAGCATAAAAGCAGGTTGAATGCAGAGGAGATGCGATCTATTCGTAAAATGTGCGGCCTTACCATGGCCGACCGAAAGCGAAACGAAGAGGTTCGCAATACATAATAAACGAAGAGGTTTGAAAGATGACCTTTTCACATAAACTGATAAGGGCGTGCTTCGATGGTTTGGGCACGTTTGAGGGAATAAGTGAAGACCGAATGGTGAAGAAAATATATAGCGCGAAAGTTAACATTAAAAGGTGTCGAGGTAGACCGAGACTAACTTTCGAAGACCATGTGAGCAAATTGCTCGAAGAGAGGAGGGTCAAGAGTACTCGGATACCTCGACGTGCATGTATGAAGAAGTAGATGAATCTGAAAGAAGCGAAAGAGGTATGTAGGGATCGTGACACTTGGCAATCTGTTCCCTCTGGCTACCCAATCGGGGATTGTGCGTGAAGATAACTAAGTAAGTAAGTAACTTTTTAGACATAATACAACATATAAAACTTATATTATTACATAACATACATATAGCGACATATTTATCAGTATCATAAAAAGACTCCTTAAACGGAGAAAAAACAGACGAAAGAAACTCTGTAAGTCAATACAATTACCATGGTAACAAAAATTCAATAAACATTAACTTAAGTGAACCTCAACACTTTCCCAAAGATATTATAAAGAGTTCCTGAACAACGGTTATTGCTCCTTCACTTCTTTGTAAGGAAAGATGCCGAACTAATTTAACTGTGGATTTCTTAGACAGATTTACTGAAAAAAAGTAGTTACTTACCGTAACGTCTTAAATCTAGATATGTGACTATAAAGTTAAAATTTATATAAATACATACATTACCACATAAAATTATAAAAGCACACACATTACGGGATTAAGATGAAAAACCAGCTAAATAGTCATCGTTGAGAATAGGAAACAAGGGCAATTCATAGACATATACTTCAAACGTAGATAGTTAAGGATGCGTTATATTCCCTGGGGACAAAGATGGATTGGCTCGTAGCCCGTAATTACTCTTCCTATGCATACCTTTCAATATGGAACACAACTGTTGTTACCCTGTTATTTAAGGAAAACGGTAGGAGTGACGTATTAAACCTGTGGACTCAACAGATAGGTAATCTACAATTTGAAAAGGTTCAAACTTGCTACATCCCATATCGTTTGAGTCATTTTGATTCACGAGGCGAGCTTTACATTTTCTTTGAAGGTCTCACGTTGCTGTAACACTGTTTAAATATATTTGCCCTTGTTTAACAGCCCCGATTGCTTTTCGCACTATCAAAGACCGCCCTCATCACAGTATGCATGAGCGTATTTTTAAAATTTGCGCCCTGGGCACAGAATCGAACGCCGCACAGTGAAACAAATTTATGAGTTATAACACGAAATTAAACACTTCGGAATATGAGTCTTAAATGTAAAAGCAATATAGTTGACGTACCCGACATTATATGAGTATCATTCGTTTAATTAAAAATATGACTAACTGTTTGAAAATTAGCCTGCTGAATGAAATCTGTAACGTGTAAACATAAAAAAATTTAATGTTATGTACAGACTGTTATATTCTTACCATTAAGCTCCAGCGGCACGTTTATTGAAGTACATCTTTGACAAAGTCGTAACTTTTGCTCTTAAAAATGTAATTTTCAATTAATTTTGCAAATTTATTGAGTATTTTAATGATTGCGTTACAGTATTCTGATCATGTGTCAGTAGCAAAGATTTGCAGTTCTTACCGCAAATTCTTAAAAGCTTTCGAACTGTCGTAAGCACAATCGAACCAGACATTAAATGAAACTGCTGTTTTATGATGGATGCGTCAGCATATCGCCAATTTAACAAACAGATCGTCAAACTTTTGTAAAGAAACAGGCACACAATGTTCTCAGTGTCATCAAGATGTTGATGTTGCATTGAGCATAGAGTCTACAATGGATATATTAGTAATCACAATTCGACTTTTATCAAATCTATGTATACATATCTAAATATATGTATATGTATGATTAATCACGATATCTGTAAACCTACGTAATCTATAAAGATGAAATTTGGCACGGAGGTGATGTAATCCATAAGTTCTATAAATTGACTCTATATAACACAAATCAGAACACAACACTTATGGAAATGAGTTTTCAACCTTAACAAACATTAACATATTTCAACCTAGGGAAAATATAAGTATATTCATGCTCATTTTATTAATAGTTGCGACCGCATAGTTCAGTGATTTAAGTCCAAATAAGTTTATACACACGTCGGCATACAAACAGAGTTCTTCGTTATTTATGTAAACATTATTCATACGTGATTCAGACTGCGTAAATAAAATATATTTCTACAAGAGTTTTAAGGGTTACAATACTTATACTTTACCGAAGTAATTGACGTCAGCTAGCGAGAAAACATGATGGGATCATTATACCTCATAAAACGACTCAACCGGCTTGAAGGGATTGATCGCCGTCTCAATTTGCGTGCCTGACCCAAATTGACTTTGGTAATATATTGAAGTAACTGAGACTGAGGTCACTCTTTTTCCGCTTTTAGGGGACCTTAAAAAGGTTCCCATGGTTGGGAAAGGGGAATTAACATAAATTTTCCACAATAAACTTGAGTTTATCTAGATCCTATATCTAGAACTTATTAATGACAGGTGACAGATCATCTCAAGAAAAGTATATAAGAATAACCAATTTATAATCACGTCACGAGTCACGATAGCCGAGTGGTTGGGTGGTCAGAATTTCGAGTCGAGAGACCCGAGTTCAAGTTCAGGTTTTTCAAAAAACTCATGTACGAATTATCAACGATATAATTCGTACATGAGTTTTTTGAAAAAGCTTGGACATAAAGACAATGACGGGCTCACCACCTGTCACGTTGTCCCGAAAATATCTTCAGTGGAAGGTGGGTCGAAGGGACTTAATTGTCTAGACTAGACCTCTGTCTACCCCTGTATTGGGAATTGCTTGAAGATATTTTCTATATTTTTATTTATTTTTCAATTTATAATCGGTATTAAAAACAGGAGAAAAACTTAATTTAAATACTCATTTGTATGGTATTCATATATAGGTGACGTACTCTATCTTGTTATCAATATTTCAAGTTACGGTCAGTATTTTAGACAAGAAATGCCAAAAACTGACAGAAAAACTGTCTTATTAATAATAATCGGAAAGCACAGCTGCAGTTGACATTAAATATCTTTTATTTTAACAAGTAAAAAAAGCTTTGGTAATCGTTTTGTTAAACATAAATAATATTAAATGTTCTAGAAAACAACTCGTCGAATAACACGCGAACGGTACTTCGGAATTTTAATTAGCTACGAACTAAAATTAGCCAAATAATAAGTTTCCATTGAAGAAATATCTTTCAAACATTTTACGTTGTAAGCGCTGATTTGAATGGGTAACAAAAACAGTTGTATTATTATTTTCTCAGTTACATCTATGGTATATAACGTTATACTCGTATTAATAAATGTCAACACGATAGCCTAGTTGGTAGTGACACTGCCTTCTAAGAATTGGGGGTACGAATCCCGCTAGGGTCAAACATGCATATGAATGTTTGTACTCGAGTCATATAAGTTTATATGTACGATTATATAAATATTTATCTATGTAAGTACATTATACTGTTGGCTTGTACATGTTGTCTCAAATAGGTTTCAGTGAAAATTGGCACGAAAGGGCTAAATTGGTTAGACCTCTGTCTACCCCTAGTACTACCATAGTGCTTACTTAAAAAATTTTGGACCAAGTTTCATGCGTCGGCCGGTGCTCGACATACACTTCTCTGATAAGGAGGATTTACTCTATACACGGCACGCTAGACAAGCTGTTTGACGATCTGATCCTGTAACAGAAACTACATACAAAATAGATGTTGCTGCCAAAAAAATGTCTGGTTAATGTTGGTACTTTTTTAAATAAATGAGAAATTTAACCTTTAGTTGCCTCTAAGGCATTACAACCATGAGAAAAAAGGGAAGTTGCTATAACGTCGATACCACACGTACGGCAAAAAATTCTAGGTCAGATAGAAATTAGGTAAATATTAAATAATTAAAAACACACTAGCATGAGATAGATAATAAAAATGAGATGGATAACCGAGTCAATATTTAATACAGTTATTAGACTCAAGCGTTACTATGCGGAAACTCATTATTATAAAAACGTTATTACACAGTTACATTGCACCAAAACAATTTTCGAGTCAACATACAAAAACAATTTTCGAGTCAACATTGGTATCAGAGTATTTTTATTTTAGAAGTATGTCGAGTAATAGCGTTATACAAATCCCTCTCCAATATAACGTAATTTGTTTCACATACGACAATATAACACCGAGTACTCCACTGTTCACTTGCGATTGAGTATTTTCTTTAAAGTGAAGCACAGGATGAGAAATTGTTCGAGAAATTGACTTTAGAAATTAATTATTACCAGTTCAATAAGAGATATTGCTGGCTTTACAATTCCATCCCGCGTTCTATTATAAGAAGTCAATTGTAAAACGTTTTACGGAAAGTGTATTTTCTTGGAACATAATGTTAAATAGAAACTCCGAGGCAAATTTGTCAAAATCATTTATGTGATTCTCGTAACTGTACGGTAATAATCTCGGAACCCCTAAATAGTTCCGCGTTCAGTGAAGAACCGTCGTGGGTTAGTGGTAAGACGACTCGTACACGAGTGAACTGGCTTGGGTTCTCGGTGCAGATAGCACTGAAAATATACATCGCAATTTCACACGCTAAATGCGAACTTCGAGCACAAACCAGTGCGAGGATGCCTGCACGCTTTTGTTCAAAGGTTTTTCGTCATAAGTCAATCCGAAAATTTATTTGGAAAAAGGCGTCTATATATAGAAACAAATATAGTTTTATAGGTATGTATAAAAATATATTTGTTTCTATCGGACATCTATGTTAACTCTTCATAAAAGTCCCAATGCAAAGCATACATAGAGGTTAGCGTGATACAATCACATAGAAAAATGGATAACTTGGGATTTTTGTCTACTCCTCCCTCATATTCCTTAGTCCTATTTTTTTATTTACAATTTTAAATACTATATCTCGATAGCCGCATGGTTGGGTGATCTAAATTCGAGTTGAGAGACCCGAGTTCGATCCCCGTGTGGTAAGCTCATACTAATGGTTTTTTTTACACTTGTGTACTCTTTATATCGTTGGATTCACTTACCGCCTGTCACTCAGTCCAAAAAAAATCTTCGATGAAAGGGTCGAAAGGTGGGTAAAAGGGCTTAATTATCAATTGTTCTGTCTACTCCAGAATTGCGCAGTGTTGCCCATTAGGCGTGGAATGGCATGAAGTTTTTTTTTTAATATTGTATTCATAGCGCTCGTTTCTTATAAATGAAATAATTAAATATTTTCACGCAATTCCCAATTCAGAGATAGACAGAGGCTAGTCTAGAAAATTAATGTAAGACAAGACAAATAAAAAAAATATGATTCAAGCATTAAGTCCGCCTTTTGTACTTATATATTTTATAAGGTGGAAATAAGTTAAATAAATAAATAGAATTGGGGATCGAACTACGACTCGAAATTCCGCGCCCAACCGCCCAACCACTCGGCTATCGTAATATCTATCGCTGGTTTACTGTAGTTTGAATATTTTAAATTAGCCACGAGACGTAGCGACGTGAAAAAAAAGCAATATTTGACAAATAAATAAATATCTTCACGCAATTCCCATCACAGGGGTTGACAGAAGTCTAGTCTAGACATTTAAGTTCCTTCGACCCACCTTCCACCGAAGATATTTTCGGGACAACGTGACAGGTGGTGAGCCCGTCGCCGTCTTTATGTTCATGCAATATTTGACGATAATAATGTTTCAATAAATAGTTTAAATAGTTACGAGATGGATATGACATTTACATTTAGCGAAGAAAATGAAGAGATAAAGCGAAGACAATGAATAAAACTGCAATATCTACTTAATAAAATAAATAAATATCTTCACGCCATTCCCAATACAGGGGTAGACCGAGGTCTAGTCTAGACAATTCAGTCCCTTTTTTTATAGAAGAGGGAGGAAATCGAGCAGGTGGCTCACGTGATGGTAAGTGATTACCGCCGCCCATGAACACCCGCAATACCAGAGGCATAGCAGATGCGTTGTCCGCCTTAGAGTGCCCCCCCCCCACACAGAATTGGGGGAGGGGGGAGGGGGTATGGGCCTCCGGTTACCTGCACTCACCAGACGAAACGCGGAAGTTTGTTAAACTTCCACTTCACGCCGGTATTCTGTAAGGTCGTGGTACTTCCCCGGTCGAGCCGGCCCATTCATGCAACAACGAAAGCTGATGCACGGCTCTACCACTGTAAAACCTGTCCCTTCGGCCCACCTTCCACCGAAGATATTTTTGGGACATCGTGACCCGTGGTGCGCCTGTCGCCGTTGTCGTTGGCACAAGCCAACGATTTAATTCGTACATAAGTTTTTGAAAAACCCATTGGTACGAGCCTGCCACCCGAGGGTTCGAACTCGGGTCTCCCGACTTGAAATTCCGGCCACCCAACCACTCGGCTATCGTGAGTTTTTTTTCTTAAATCTACTTAAATTTCAAAAGTTCATTTTTATACAAATTGTCATAATTAATTGAAAATAAACTACGTAGTAAATCATTGATAACGAACTCCGTAAATATCATTACTGCATTACATTTATTAGTGAAAATTTAAATATTAAACGAACATACTAATCATTAAAAACCAGTCATAAAAGTGAATGCCATTGAATATTTCAATTGGATATCAAAATATTCGGTTATCTGACGACAAATTAAATAAATAAATAGGCACAACATCACATACGTTGCTCTGATCCCAAAGTAACTAGCTCAAGTACTTGTGTTATTGAATCGGAGACAACGATGGTACCACAAACACAACATTTTTCTACATTTTCATAATGTATAAAAAGTTTGTGGTTTTTGGAATAAAGGCCGGGACCTCAGGCTGGCGCCACGGAAACCTTATGTACGGCAGGTACTCGACAATGTCAATATATATAAATTTATTTGTACATACTTTGTGATTTTAGAAGTAGTAGTATAAGTACCTACATGCATATAGAATAATGTAAGGTTAAGTTTTGTAGGTTAAGTAACGGGTGAATTTCATTATACCAATATCCATCTAGTGCAATGGGTAGTTAATGTTATCTCTTATTCTTACGAGTATAGGTATATATATCTATCTCACTCTGAACGATTTCTGTTATAAATACAAAATATCTTAAAACTAGAGGGCGAGGTAAGGAAAAAATAATGATTTGCAAACTCTTAATAGTGTGATTTACCGAATACAATTTAATTACTTAACACGAAATCAACTTATATCTATTGAACAACAAATTATAAATAGAAATTCAAACGAGTTCATTTTTCAATTAAAATCATTCAACCTATTTTGAAATATCACCTTTCAAATAATTCCCTCTGAATTTTTCCGTCTATCGATTCATGTGGAAAGGAAAGTATCCATGCAACGCGCCAATTCTGCTGTCATCGCATCACACTTTTGAGACAGGAACGAACCGAACGAGTTGGTCCATTTTGCGACTAACTGATGTAGTATATATTATATCAATCAGGAATCTTGTTAACCTTTTCGAAGCTTGTTTGCGGATTATACTATTGACCTTTTACTGAGGCACGATTGTGCAATTGGTCCACTTGCATTAAGTTTCTTTTGTAAAAAAAGATTCTTGTTACCACCGTACTCGCATAACTTTATTTGATGTTTTCATTCTTGCAATTTTGAGTATTTCATAAGAATGTATCTATAATGTATATATTAATAAACTACATATTAGTTAGAGACTTTCAAACGAGTCATCACATATTATACAATAAACATAAGCAACAGCTGGCCAGCTGTCGACAGCCCTAAAGTAGATTTCGGCGCACGTTCATAACACATTAGTACCGTAACGGAAAAGGGGCAAGTGAAGCGAACTATATTGCAGGACGTGAGAGGTCGATAATGGTCATGAAAGAATAAACGAGAGAACCGGGTCGTCACGTAGCGGAGTAGAGACGCTGTACTAATTTCGTTTTGTGCATCATGGGCCGTGATTAATTAGCCACGCGGCTTAAACTAATTCCGTTTCTCCTAGATACACACTCAAACAGGATCGGGCTTTAACAAATCGGGCGTTATGAAGTACAAATTAAATTGGCTCTTCAGAAAAAGAAACAGTAACGCTAGTGACCCGAATGTGTAAGATTTTTTTAAAGGTTTTCCCTTTGGGAGAAAAATACGCTAACAGTTCACCGCATGGTAAGTGACTGCTACAACACATTTCTAAAGAAAGCTATAGGTGCGTTTTCAGAAACAGGTAAGAGCATGGCACGAAGCCTAATAACTGCTAAGCAAAAAAACATTTCACCTTGCAACATATCATGTATGAGCTGAGATAGATATACTTTAAACACGATTACATGCAGTCCAAGAATTATTAGTCTTCAAATAAATATTTTATCATTAGGGTAAAATCCGACGGAGATCACTGGAAGAAAAAGTTTTAGATTTACATTTGACCTTTGCTTTGAGTTCAAGCAATCGGGCTGATTACCCGGCGCAGTAGTATTAAACTTTTCATATCTTTGTACATTAAAACATCTAATTTAAAAAGTTTTATTCAAAATCCGAATAGATATTACTGGACCTATGTAGCTTTACCTGTACTATAATTTTGCTGGCGAAGTTGTCAAGGTTGGAACAACGCCAGATGTTTGATCTTACGTGCATTAATCAGTAGGCAGAAGAAACTAGGTTGATACAAAAAAATAAACAGATAATCAAGTTCCTTTTCTTTTTAAATATTACATTTATTCATATTACTTTATCCTAAATTTGGACACTTTTTTTGTCGTAGCTATTGAATCTAAACCTAAACCCTTAATTACTTCGGTTAGTAGTACGTGGTACTTGCGATTGCAGTCTCTTAGTACTACGTCTTATCAAAATTTATAGCTTCAAACTTTGATATTCAATTTTTTATTGCTTAATTTTATTTCAACCGGCCGGTTCCCCCTTCCGGCAACAACAGTGTATGGCGTATAAAGAAAACAAACCTTATCAACAATTATTGAAAAATTCTTACTTTCTTTTTTTTATTGAAAAATAGCCTTATACATTAAAATATTCAATTTGTTACAGGCAGGTAGAAAATTTGAGATATATACACCCAATAACACCCTAATAAAAGGTCAGTGCATAAAACATTTTACTTATTTAAAATTCAACAAATAAAATTCAGATATTAATAATATACCTAAATTCCATAAATTTAAGTTTGTTGTTTTAAAGAGCTTATTAAAACCTAAAAAGGTATGCAAAAAGTCTTTTTACATTTACATGCTTTACTTACAACTAGCTAGCCAATTTTTGCCACTCAGTGTCAAGACCGCGTGGATCAGCTTCGCAACCGGAGATTAACGTGATATTTCTAAGCACCTCCTTTGTTACATGTTAATCCACCGCTAACACTCACAAAATTCACTCATTTTAAACATCTTAACGAAAGCCGAGTCATAATATATCTTGAACTTATGATATTTTATTATAAGTATTATCTTTTATATGAGCTACGAACTTTGAAACCTCGACCCAGGTCCAGGTGGTAGTAGTGTCCTTGCATTGCTTGAGTGAGCATTTCTTGCATATTATGTACAAGTAAATCACTTACAATTCAAATGCAATGTATATTTACCGAGCCGACAGCCTAGTGGTAGTGGTTATTCTGAGCCATGTATTCGAATCCGGCTAGAAGCAAACATTAGTGTATTGAATATGAACGCTTATACTCCAGGCATAATGTATATATGTTTATATATGTATTCATGTATGTACATGTTTATGTAAATAATATCTATGAAGTAAATAACCTGGCACGTTGTCCCAAATAAGCTCCGGTAAAATGTGGGCGAAAAATTAAAACATGTAACGTCTCATAAATTCAAAATACCTAGTAATGGACGATGTGGAGGTAAAAAAGATTTTTTTTAATATTTTAATCAGCTTATCTTCCTTTCAGAAACCTCGACAATGAAAAAGGGCTCGATTCAACAACTTATAATCTCCTAGCAGTAAAGTATCTCGTTCAAAGGCAAATACCGCACAAGTTACGGGCAATTAATATACAGTGCAATTTGACAGACAGAATAAAGCGCGGACACAACTAATATTCCCCACTTGTAGCTAACTTACAAGTGTTATGTGCGAGCTCACGCCGAGAAACCTAAATGAATGAAATGAATATTCAACTTCACAAAGCTTTACCTTGCGGCACTGTGAGTTGTGAGTTATAGTGTAAAACAATGGGATGGCTCCAGTACACATTCAGCAATGCATTTCAGCAAATTATTTAAATTAATTTAATCACTAAATGCTGTGAAGACCTCCATTACGTGCTCGTAAATTGTAAACTCGTACGTGTCTTTATGTTTATCGTAATTTCATATAACGTAATGTGTCATCTTAACATTGGCTTGATGGAATTATTTTTATTGTATTATCTATTTATTTATTTAAATTATATTAAAATACATTTACCTTGTACACTTATATATTAACAACTACTTTAAAGAAAATTAAGTTAATTGGTGATAAGTTTGGATATTTAATAAAACTTCATAAGTTTAATATACGAGAATAAAATACCTTGTAGCGCGTCATGACTCTGATAAGAATGTTAATGAAAATTACGCTAGAACGATATAAATAAAACCTTTGAATATTTGAATAACAAAATATTTTCGTAAATTTCAACATATGAACGAATATTACAATATCCTCCACGTATGGATATTTCGACGAATTGGAAACAAAGAACATTCCATAAATGAAAATCAAATCGCGGTATTGAAATTATTCGATTCGTCGATAGAATTGAAACAAGAGCATAAGTTTTAATTTTTATTTTCCAGTAAAGCCAATATGTTTTCTCTTTGAATTGTAATAAATAAACACAGTTTTTTAATAATACCCACATCAAAAAGAGGGAATGTGATATCTATGTATATATTTTATGAATTCGAAACATTATTTTATTTTATTTATTTTTTATATTAAATACCCGCATGCTATTCCCCATAACCGGTAGGTTTGACACACCTTCCACCGAAGACATTTTTTGGGATAACGCGACAAGCGGTGAGCCCGTCGCCGTCTTTATGTCCAAGCCAACGATATAAATCGTACATAAGTTTCTGTAAAACCCATTAGTGCGAACCTTGGGGATCGAACTAGGGTATCTTGACTCGAATTTAAATCACCCAACCCACTAGACTGTCATGCCTACTGAAAAATTTGTTTAGTTCACATAACATATAATTTGTTACGGTATGAAGCGCGTAAGTACAGAATTAATACGAGTGGTCCAGGGTAGCTAGCACTGTCCGGACAAAATTGACATACAATGTACACATACGTCAACCTTCAACCCCTTCCGAAACAAGCCCTACAAACGTTTAAAGTTTTCACTAACAGATCAAAAGTAAAATTTTACCCTAACTGTTGGGTGAGGGCTGTTTCATTTAAAATGGGAATTTTTGAGCACCGTGATAAGGGTATAGTTGTTAGGTTAAAATTTTACCAACTTTGTTACTAATTGAAATAAAGTGTACTACTTGAAAACAATTTATACAAGTCTACAGCATAATATTAAACACGAAAAATGATATTTCGAAACTGAGGGTTGTGGGTTCGAATCTAACTAGTAGAAGGTATTTGTGTCATTTACTAATACACAGTGAATTCTACTTTAAGGCAGAATGGACGAGTGATTGTCTCAAATATTATTAATACAATAATAGACATAAAAGTGTTTCATGTTTGCTTTATTCATTTTCTGAATTCTCCATCCTCTAAAATCTTACTGAAAGGATGTCTCTTGTAATACGCCATGAATGATGTTGGACATATTGGCGCTTGAATATATTCGTGGCGAGCAGATTGCATATTATCAATAGAATACATCGTACGGTAGACAGGAACAAGATATTAATCTGTCGTAGCAGATGATTAGGTAGATAGCCAGGTATTGTCTAATAGAAGTCGAGAACTTCTTTACAATGACTTATATAACGTCCATTGCATACAAATAATATATCTGTTATAACTACGTATGCTTTGTCAGAGATAGTAGGTTGCATTTTTTAAGTTCGTTGAACGCCCTACCGTTAGAGGTTTGTGAATTATTCATTATTGACTGAACTATTATATCAATCGTGGCCTTAGACTATGAACTATCATCGACCGAGTAACTAAACCAGATGAAAATTGAAGAAACTCAAATTCTTTACAAAAGAAGCAATGATTAAATTACAGAATGAAAAAAAAAATATAAGTCACCACAGACGAGTTGTTGCGTGGTCGGAATTTCGAGTCGAGAGACCTGAGTTCGATCCCCAGGTGGCAGTACCAATGAGTTTTTCAAAAACTTATGTACGAATTTCATCGTCGGCTTGGACATAAAGACGGCGACGGGCTCACCACCTGTCACGTTGTCCCGAAAATATCTTCGGTGGAAGGTGGGTCAAAGGGACTTAATTGTCTAGACTTGACCTCTGTCTACCCCTGTATTGGGAATTGCGTGAAGATATTTTTTTATATGAAAAAATTCATCCTATCGCCTATCGCCGAATTTATATCCAGGCTAACGATATAAATAGAACATAAGTTTTTTAAAAAAAAACCATTGGTAATATTTAATGATGATTCAGAAACAACCCTATTAATCGATTACAAAAATAAGGATGCTTTTATAACCGGAGAATACTACGCATCAATCGCGGAGCAGTTAAATGAAGCCATTAAATTCAGAAGGGGGACTAACGAAAGGTCACGAGATGCTCCCTGTCAGAGATCGCATTAAGCTGGTAGCCATGTTATAAGGTATACTTAGATAATTTGAATCACCCACTTTAAACCTAACCTGACTCCCAGCAATTATAACCTGTTTCAAAAAATTAATAAAAGAAGTGCCTGAGTAGCAATTTAACAACGACTCCGAAATTAATGGCGCAATTTCGATGTATTTTATAGACAAGGACTAAACATTTTATAAACAGTAAATAAATAAATACATAAATATCTTCACGCAATTCCCAATACAAGGGTAGACAGAGGTCTAGTCTAGACAATTAAGTCTCTTTGACCCACCTTCCACCGCAGATATTTTCGGGACAACGTGACAGATGATGAACCCGTCGCCGTCTTTTGTCCAAGCCAACGATATAATTCATACAAAGTTTTTGGAAAACCTATTGGTACGAGCCTGCTACCTGGGGATCGAACTCGGGTCTCTCGACTCGAAATTCGGATCACCCAACCAATTACAATTAGAATTTATAAATAGTCTAATAAACATAACTATTTTACTTTAGTTTTGTTCGTTTTCACTGCTTGTCCCACGTTCTGCGAACTTCTAAAAGCTTCCCTGATAGTTAAACACTTTAATACTAATAAGGATTCTAAATAACGATACAAGTGAATATATAAAGTTTTCAACACGTCACACTGGAAATTTCAACAGGTACCAATATTATAAAGGGTGAGAAGGAGGAGGAGTAAACAGGTTTAAAAAAATTATAAAATATAAATCTACTCAGTTATATTAATAGAAATACTAATAGTAATTTAGTAACTAAAAAAATCTTTAGCTAATTTAGCGTATTGTTTTGTAAACATAAAATAAATACGTCAGGAGCTACGAAAAACAAAGAAACACTGTTCCTTGAATTAGCAAAACATAAAAGCACGTTTCTTCTCAAACGTAATCACGTATCACTAAAAAGTGATAAAATTCAAAATGACAATCGATAAAAGAAATGTATGCTTGTTATAGTAAAAAAACTTGTACGATGTTACTATATTATTCTTATTTTATTTATAATACATCATTGCAACAAAAAATAAGATCAAATACATCACACAAAACTCAACACAAGGATTTGTCTTTGTTGCGGAGCCCTCGTACAATACCTCGGAACACCCCTCAAATGGTACTAAGATCCTAAGCTTTTCAAAGCCGTTTGTGTTTTGTACTGTTTACGGGGTGTGGATTTTGTATCTATATTATACGAAAACAAAAAGACAGTAACTAATTAATCTAAATATAAAAAGTCGCGATAGCCTAGTGGTTGGGTGAAGGAAATTCAAGACAACCGACAGGATACCCGAGTTCGATCCCCAGGTCCTCCTCCAGATCCTCCAATGTCCAGGCGACCAATGAGATTTATCCAAAACTTTTGTACGGGTTACATCGTTGGCTAAGACATAAAGACGGCGAGGTGATCACCACCTGTCACGTTGTCACAAAAATGTCTTCGTTGGAAAGTGCGTCGAAACGACTTCATTGTCTAGTATTGTACTGGGAATGGCGTGAAGATATTTGTTTATTAATTTTTACCCGAAATATAATGAAATGTCTGTGTAAGACTTATTTCGAAACTAATAACCTAAGTTTTTCGGGTTTATACGTTATTAGACGTGCTTCGAACATTACAGTGTGATGGCTTCATCTCTCAAGCTGTGGACGCCCTTGGGCGAACAGAGTAAAGCTTATCTTTGGGGTTTAAGTTAATTTACTCTTAATGCAGACGTCGATTTATCGGGTCACTGGCTTCAGTGCCAGGTATGTGCGTACACCCATGTTATTATAGCGCTCGCTTCTTTTGAACTAACATTTTAAGCCTTGTTCGGGAATAATGAAAACAAATTGGAAGCGACTATGGCCGCGTGTAATTTCGCTTATTAGAAAAAAGTGAATAAATATTCCTACGGAAAAATTATTTATATAATTTATATTATGTTATAAACAAAGTGGACTATATCAATTTCCGACTCTTGTCATGGTGATTATAGTCTTAAACAGAGTAAAAAGAAATAATAGAGCACAAAACCACATTAAAATTTAAGTTACAAAAAGCGAAATTACAGGCAATAGTTATGTGAATTTTTATATTATCGTAAAAACTTGGAAAACTAGAAGAAAAACGCGATATAATTATACTAAAAAAGTAACCTCGAACAATTCCTAACCTTATTCAATAAACTGTAAAAGTTTTTTTATTAAAATCACAAAGAAGAGATTTATTTTAACTGAGCGTAGTAAAAGGAGCTCTTTTGAGAAATGTGAGCTCATAGCTCTCCCGCAACAAAGATGAATGATACTTCACGGCACGTGTTTTGACGTAAAACTAAATAAGAGCACTTACCTTGTCCGAGTCGGTCGTGTTGCCGCTGCCGAACGACGCCAAAGAATTGCGGTCTACGTTCTCGGTGACTTCGTCCAGGTATGTGTCATCCGAATCCCTAAAGAACATTAAACCTTCATACACACGAATTTGTTATATATAAATCTTAATAAACATATTTACAACAATGTTAATAAAAAACGCAAAGAACTTCTTGGGTGCGGATGAGAGATCGGTGTATATTTTTAAATCAGAATTTATTCTACTATTAAAATCTAAGTTTACGGCTGAAAATAGAAGCAATATTCAGGTCCACTTACATCCACCGACTAAGTAAGTCGAGCAAAGAGGATTAATCTCGTAAGAGGCAATTTTAATTTGTTCTAGATGACACTTGAGATCCTCTAATTTAACGGTTGTCAATATTGGTAGCTATCCGACACATAGGCTCTGCACGTCGCAGTTATGTCGATTACACTACGTGAACTGAGCTACGAAAATCATGAATAGAAACCGGCATATCACAAAAATAAAAAAATATTTCATGGACACGAAGTTTGTGTATTATCATTAACCTTATCAATTGTTTTAATACAGTTATATGCAGCTTTATCACTTATAAACATTAACAGAATCTACATATGCGTTTATCGAAAAACTAAAAGGGAACGAATCCTGTCACCGCGTGCTTTTTAAAAATATCCTCCCCCGTGCAAACTGCATTCACTGTTTTCCTTTACTCTTGAGCCCGTGAAAATCCGTGCCCGGATTGAAAAAAATCACATTCTCGGCACGTATTTTAAATTGAATTCGAAACCGTGTGTAAACACGAGGTGCACACGGTGTATTGAGAAATAATAGTTTAAAATATTCCACGATTAATTCGAATACGTAAAACATATCACAATACTGTAGTTATTGAAACTTGCCAAAATTAAAAACTTAAAATATTTATTTAACAAATATTTACATATTTTAATAAATGTTTTATCGCGTTAATTATTTCAACAGGATATGCAGTAGGTGTATAACAGTCAATAAATATTTTATATTGCTACCTTATTTTAAGAATTGACAACAGATTTCCAATAAACATTATGGAATGTTATTTATTTTTAACCTATAAAGTATTCATTTAGATTTAAACCGAAACATAGTATACATGTTAAGTAAAATAATAATCAGTAGGTAGTTATGATTTCATACCCATGTACCAGATGGGGTTTCCCATTGTCAACAATAACGTTATAATGAAATATAACTAATTCCAGCTTTTATTGTAATCCAACTAACAGGACAATGAAAGTGAGTTTGTTTTTGTGTTTGTTACGCTTTCAAACCTACACCATTAAACCGATTTTATTTTTATTTGGCTACTAGAAAGCTACATTATCAGCGAGTAACTTTTTTTAAATTAGAGGTGTCACAAATTTGCCAATTATACCCAGAACTTGACATTAGCATTTTGTTACATTTTGTTTAATTTACTAGAAAATTTTGGTAACTATGGAGACATCTTTGACATTTAACATTCAACATGTCTCAGTGTAAAATGTTGTGAAGAATTTTCTAAAAGTATATAAGTGTGTCTAACACAGCTCTCTGTATTCGACAGTACATATAAAACCAATACATTACATAAAATACATAGCAATTTGAAATCCTTAAAATGCCATAAAGCCGAATCCACCGTTCTATGCAAGCGATTTTGACATCACCATGTCTTTATAAATAAAGGGGAACTAATAATAATAGGAATAATTATTTCCGACATGATGAAGAGTGAACAACAATCGCAAGTATACATTATAAAGCAGGTCGAGCTCAATTTTCTGCCTACAAAGGGGTTCAAGCAACTTTGATAAATATAAAATATTCAGAGTTACGAAAATGTGTATAAATGTTGAATGAGGAGGAAAGGGAGGTTACCTGCTGGATCTCTGCGAGCTCGTGGGCCGGCCGCGCGCGGGGCTGCGCGGCGCGTGCGGTTCCAGGGATCCGCTGAAGTACGTTTCCTGGGTCCAAATAAATAAGTTATAAACAAACAAGTAAATGTAACTACCTTACTTATACATATATTACTTTATTAACGTATAAATATACCACCACTGTCTACACCTGTATTGGGAATTGCGTTCTTCACGCAATTCCCAATACAGGGGTAGACAGAGGTCAGACAATTAAGTCCCTCTGACTCAGCTTCCACCGAAGATATTTTCGGGACTACGTGATAGGTGGTGAGCCCGTAGCCGTCTTTATGTCCAAGCCAACGATATAAATCGTACACAAGTTTCTGAAAAAACCAAAACCAATTCCGACCACCCAACCACATGGCTATCGTGACTTAAAAAAAACAGGCGTAAATAAAAAAGTTCGCCTCCTATATTCAAACAACCACAATAAATAATACAGTTTTTTTATATATATCTTAAACGGATAAAAAAGACAGATTATCTGTTCTCCAACACATTTCTACAGGTCTGTGTTATAAATCGGATGATATTTGGTTTTAAATACTAATACACATGTAAGGGCTAGTTCACGTCCACGAAGAACTCATTGCGTAAGGAGGATTAGCCACTAATCGCCACGCTTGGCAAGCGAAGTTACGGATCATGAACGCTACGGAACGTCACACCCTTTATTATATAACCTGGTATTTTCTCGAAATGATAGATATCTCCTCATCTGTCAGTTACTATGATAGTGTTCAAGGTTTTTCAGTCTCAGTTTCAGTGTCCAAGCCGCCTTTTACAGCATTAAGCAAAGAAGGGGGAAGCAGTTTTAAGCCTTCTCCTAGCAAACCTAAGCCGTCTCCAGACAATAAAAACAGTCAATGCAATATTTTACAATAATACGTCGAAAATAGTAATTCCTCGAGTGCTTTCGGCACATGAAAGGCACGGAGATTAAAATGCAAACTCCTGTGAAATCAAAAAGTAAATAAATGCCCACGGCTCGACAAAGGCCACAACTCAAATATTTGAATGAATTTTGAAGCCGGGAAGGGTCCGCAATGCTGCTGCGGTGCGAATCACAAACTTATTTGTCGATGTTTTTCTTCGTTCGGAGCTCGAGGGAAAATCAGCACTTACTTGGATGTACACAATCCTGGAGGTGACTTTTTAAAGTAACTTGGGTTGGGTAAGGGAGTTGTGCGTTGGACATTCGCCTTATGTAAAAATAAAGAAAGCACTCATAAGTAACCTCCTCGTCGCGAATAAGAAAATAACAGTATTGTTATAAGTACATAAAATTGTTTTCTTATAATTTAATCTGAGTAAATTATTTTTTAGTTTTAGGTAAATCTTGATGGTACTAAGGACCATCACATTTTTAAAGCTTATTTTTGTTGTATAACTGTTGCTCTACGTATTACTTTAGCAACATTGTATAAAGTTTCAATACAAAATGTATACGTAAGAGCAATTCTTACTGAAAAATAGGAACACTTCGTAATCACCATAATATCTATTGAGAAAAGTGCGGGCCCCTCGCCCGCACTTTTCTTTCTATTAAGACACGCATTTTACTTTACCATATCTTGCATGGGTAGAAAGCACCTATGAAATCGTTTTATGGCGAGAGTATGTTTTACCACGTTTAGAATATAATGTACTAAATACAAATATGTGTCAAATATTTTTTTAATATCGAGTAACAAATAAATCCAAACTGTGCCGATTCGTATGGACGCGTCAATGTAACAGTTAAAAATTAATTATATTAAATACATTCCGATTAGTAATACTTAAGAAGATCAATCATTATGTAATATTTTAATATTATTTAACGGAATGTGTAATTAAATTGCAAAATTTCAAACAAATCAAAATCTCAAGTCCTAATTTGAGCACTAATTTATGTTGTATTATACAACAACATGAAGAACCTAGAAGCTCCGAGTAAAATTTGTTGCGGCTCTGAATCCTTAAGTCCCGTCACTAATTCAACAACATGAAATATTAAACACGAGTTTCCATTAGCGGGCAACATTAGCTACCTAGGATTAAATTCATTTAACCCGGTGCTAGCCACGGTGTTATTAGAACACCTTCCCAGAGATTGCCATCGGGTACTTTGGCCTTACTACATGTAGCCTGCAGCCAGCTAAGCTATAAGCTGCACTGATGTACCACGTTATTACATTAACAAGTTACACACGAAGCGAAAACTAAGTTATTCTATACGCTGTGTGTGAAATAATATTAACACTGAAAATTCTCCAATATATATTGCGAAAATTTTGTGTAGCATAAGATAAGTGAGTGACAATTTGTTTTTCTATTCAATATTCTAAACTACTTCTTATATTATTATAAATTTTACGAGGAATTTAGGCGAAGATCAGAATTCTAACTAGATCTAAATTCTAACCGTTGAAATATCTACATAACTTACACAGTACTTTTCAACTTTAAAAGGCATAATCTTTTACACATATTATTTATTTATTTATTATTCGTATTTTAACTATTCTTTCTTTTATTTTTATTCTTTCTATATTTTAATTATTCTTTTGTTGTGATGTGTGTACATAACATACAACACAACAAAAGAATAATTAAAATAAAATATTTGTACAAGGGCACTACTTATTCGCATACTGAAACGGCAAACTTAGTAAATTATTAAACAAAGATATACATTCATACGCATATATACCTATAAATAACATTTAACAAGTCGTAAAGTAATGATCTCTCACACGTTTCTTAAAAATTTACACCGACGGAATATCTCCGATGTTAAGCGGCAGCGAACTTTACAACCTAACTGCGTGAACCGGAAAAGGAATAGGAACAAAAATCGGAATTATGAGCAGGGAAATGTATAAGAGATTTCTACCTTTAACATCTATCGGCTACAAATAATTCTCTAAATCAGAGACGGACACGGAATATTACAAATTTGTATTGCTAGGCCTCCGTTTACCTGTATGACCTCTCGCAGTCGCCGCACCCAGGTCTGTTTGACTTCGAGAGACGGCGCCTTAAGCACGATGCGACAGTCGCTGGCCATGGGCTCGCGGCCCGTCCACACCGAGAACTTGCACTCGTCGCCCTCGATGTGCTCCGTCACACCCAACTCCGATGTCTACACAAGCACAAAAACATTGCAGAATTAACAGAGAACAAAAAACATAGCATAGTCCAAATTGTATAATTTTACTTGTACTACAAGGCTGTGTGGAAAAGTGGTTTGCGCAGACAACGCGCAAACGGCATTCAATGTTCTTCCTATACAATACAATAAAGTGTTTAGGCACAAGCTGGGGGTGCCCCAGCTATTGCAAATTGTAGCGCAGTACAATTACCCGTGCAAACATGAATTTCATACAATCATGCTCAAGATAGTCAGAACAGTGTCCTGCTGATGAATGTCCTCGGATTTGCGGTGTTACGAATAAAATTAATAATTTAATATTATACGAATTTTAATGTTCCTTTGATTGTTAACCATGGGAAAAACCTACTTATTGAATACTTTTAGTAAAAAGACCATGATTTTAAAAGGTCAAAGAAAACAGTAATAGGAAGCTTCAAAGAAACCTTTTAACATTCACTTTTAAAAGCTGTGTACGAAAGCTGGGTCAATAAAGGAAACATGAGTGAATATCTCGATTTTGAGCTATCTATTGAAAGCGAATTCTCCAATACAGAGAAGTGTGTGTATAGTGTAGAGTATGTCGGTACTTCCTGATAAAGCTTGATTACCAAATCAACGGTCTGTTTGAGATTTCCTCGAGCAACGGAATAGCGCGATTTAATCACTTACCTACGGTCGATACTCTGCTGCTAGGTTTTGCTCACGTCGCAGAGCTTCATTAATTATTTATTTATGCAACAAAAACGTACCTTCAAGTTTATATACTAGATATTTTTGAGTTTTACACTAACAGCAGCGTGGTAGATGATTGTTATTATATTGCAAATGTAGTGTTTGCTTAAAAATTAAAGTCTTAACGTGGCTCAACTTTATATGGGGTGTGGTATAGGCGTAAACAGCTACTTCTCATTGGTGTTCTAAGAGGTGTATGGGGAAACAGACATGAAAATTTATGATTACAGACACGAGGTGAAACAAACATGTTAAAACATCAATCCCGATTGTTGCCTAACGCGGCAATAGTAGCAAATGCAAGTAGGAAGCATGCTAGGAACGATCCCATCAACGTATACTTGGTAGAAACGCAAGCTTTGTCCTTCAAAATATAAACCTTTCGCAAGTCATAAAAGCACTGATTAACTAAAACCTTTTAAGATACGGCAAGATCTTGAAACATGCTTCAACAACGTGTATGTACGTTTTACTTTCGGTTATTTATAATTTCTTGTATGTATTTGCCTATACGAGGTCGTCTCTTTTGCAAGATATGCAGAGGGTTCATTCTGACTTCAACTAGCTTAGCCCTACGGTTATGTGGGTTACCCCTGTGTTTGCTCTTACGTACTCTTAACATATGATCGAAAGTTCATAGTGCGAAACTTTCCCACAGTGCATGCGAGCGAACGACTGTTAACGTTCTAACTATGTTAAAGGCATATACAAGTTAAAACGGCTTGGTATTTATCCAATATTATGTGGTTATCAGTATATACCTATATGTATTTTGAGGAGAATAAAAAAGGTAAATAAAACACATTGTGAAATTCCTGTTTCAATATCTATCACAACATTTTAAATGTAATTACATTTACATGTAAAACGCAAAGATCATTAATATTTTAAAGCAGTCAAAATAAAAATATTTTTTGTTTGTTTTAGATATGTGATCTGGCCAGTAATATTATATCATTTATACAATATTATATATATTATATCATATTGTACACGTAACGTGAATAGTGGTAATATACTAACAAAAGTTATAATCTATTTAACAAGGATGCACACCACTTGTCTCGTTGTTCGAATGAAAAGTGGGTCGAGAGGATTAAAATGTTTTGTCCATTGATAAATTGCCTACCCCAGCATTGGTAAATGCTTGAAGATAAATAAGGCGTCTCCTTAAGGAAGCGACAATAGCAACGCATGGCATGAAAATATACGATCGCACTGCTCGACACTTGGCTCATTAAAAGTGCTGCCCGTAATCAGTCTATTTTTGTAACGGTTTTCCCGCTATTTGCCGGTAGCCCATAGCCACTTAGGGTTTCCCTTTTTTAAGGGTTTAGTCAAGGGTTAAGACAAGGTACAAAAAGTGGAGCTAGAGTCTTGAACTGATATCATACAACCAAATAAGGTTGACAATAATTACAAAAGATTTATGTCAGATTCAAACAAGCTAAAAATATAAAATCCCGTAGTTTTTTTCCCGTAGATGGAATTATAAGAGGATTTTGAGTTTGAACATTCATATCTAACATTCATATCACTACTTAATATTTACTAAATAAGCTATGGTAAAAGGTACAGAAAACGGAAGCACAACGAGCAAAAGCAAAACGTATCTAACATTAAGCAAAATCTTGCTACAGATCGTTTCTGGCGATGTTGCATATTTCTTCGAATTAAAAAATTTCGTATTCGTAAATCTAGGTTATATATGTCCTCAACTATATTATAAACTTCATCATTACAATATTGACTAACAAACAAACAATTGTTTGTTTTAAACTTTCACATTAATTGTATTAGTAGCAAAGAATCGTAAAATGAACACTAAATACTTTAAATAGAAAACGTCAAACATTATTGTTTTAATATATCTATGAGGTTAGGGTGGAAACGGATTAAGAGAAAGAAAGAACAAATGTAAAATAGCTCATGTGCTAGTGCGTCCTCTCTCTTGAGGGCTAAATGCCGCACAGACTTAATGCCGCACAGACTGAAATACATTAGTAATCACACTGCTATCGTGGTACTAGCCCAGACGAAGGGACAGACAGCGGGGTCTATCCCTAACATTAAAATACTAACAATTTCGTCAAACAATCACGAACAACGAAAAAAAAAAAACAATAAAAGCCAGCCCGCGGACGATTCAAGTGAGCTTATTTCGCCGCAACGCTTACAAGCAAGAGCTACATAATGGCTCTTTTAAATAAATGAACAGTCTGAAATGCTTACCATGAATTTTGTCTTGTAAATGTATTTGGCTTTTCCGTGCGAGTCCTTAACTTCTTTTGCGAGTAGGAGATGGAGGTCAAAGAGGAAAACTCGTCTCTCGCGACCTTTCTTAATGATTTGGCGCAAGTCCCACACGTGGAAGGAGTCTTGCAGGACGACTTCGCCCAAGCTGTCAGTGGGCACGTCGCATCCCTCGAGTAACGAAAGGTGCATAGCGTCGTTGGCTTTCTTCGGCACGGACAACATGACGTCCAAACCGTCCTAAGAATAAAAAAATGGTAAGTTCCTGTAACTAGTTAAACACCCAAATACAGATATTTAAATACTACATATATCCATAATATATCGAGTGGTGCAAAATTAGATAAGTTAGATGAATTCTTATTTCAAATGAGTTTCTGTTGCCTCGCTAAAACAGCTGTGAATGGAGCGACACCACTATTTATTTTTAAATTGTTTTGTTAGCAAATGGAATAAATTCGTTTTAGCAGTTTCTAGTACTAGCATCAAAAAGAGAGGGTTCATAATTCCATGTACATATGAGCCGATCCGACCAAGTCGACAAATAAAAACTTACAATATGATAGCGTCCAAAGACATTTTATAATCTATTCGTAAATAATAAAGTTCACAAAAGTGTGTTTCTCTCTCAAAAGTCTCTTTGACATATCGGTAATTTTAAAACGAACAATAACTTTTGTTATTTTCCATAAATAATCAATCTTTACGCCTCATAATACCACAAAATAATACACACAATTTATGAAATCGTATTAGTCATTCCTTTCGTAATAACTACAATGACTGTACCGATGAAATAGTATCAATAGACGTATCATCATAGTATTCTTAAGTTTTTCATGCACTTTAAAGTATTCCCCTTCACAGTTTTACATTCCTTTTGTATTGTATTACGAATATTTATGTGTCGCATATTAGACACGGATTTGAACTAAAGCTTTGCAAACGTTTTTTTAATTTACATAACTTATTTAAAATTATAACATATTAAAGGCAGCAGTTTATACGCTAATAGCAAGTAAACTGCTGTCAAATAAGTTATTCTTGTTACAGTATATAATACAATACATTATTCCAAAAGAATTATTTCTGTTACAGGATTCGTCGTAATACTAAAGTATTAATAATGCAGTTGCTTTTGAACGCTCCAACTGCAGTGGCTTTAACATATTTCGTTTGTTAAGATTGTAATAAAGATTTTATGTTCGCATTGAGTTGATACATTCGTTATGAAAGAGTAAATTATGTACATGAACACACTTTCCGCACAACGCTGAAGCACAAAATTAAACTAGAAACTAGTTTACATTTGAAACAATATGTATGTTTAAAGCATAACGATAAAAAATACATTACATTTTGATTAACTGAAAACTGCGATCCGAAACGCGAGTTGGTAAGGAACTTCAACATGATCGTCACTAGAAACGCTGAGGGAACTTTTCAAAGACCATCACAAAGAAGGCACAGTTAACTTGCTTCACATAATACAACAGGATTGTAATAAACCACCCTCCGCGCGTATCCGCGACTACTGCACTATGCGACATCACGAATGCGTCATGAGGAAAAATATTGGTGCGATGTAAACCATCGGCTAATTACGGCGAGCGGTGGACTAGTTTGTTTAGTCTCAAATATATCCTGCTCGTGTTTAAGTTGAAACGTGGTACAAACATCTCGGGCAGATAACATGTAATGGGCCATTACAAAACCCCAAACGTCATTAGTAACGGTGATAAGCTACTGGATATTTGATTTAGGGCGAATTCCCAGTTATCCTAATTATGCGTTGTCCATATCATATTTCAATGAAGTAAGTACATCAGGCAATTTTAGGTTTTTAGTGTTCGGTATATAGCTAGTGATGATATTTTGATTACCGTCTACACTCACCCTAAAGGTGGCAATGAGAGATTACATAGCAAAGTTGTTATTTAAAAAATTACTTCGCAACCCTCCGCATGAAAATATAAAAAGGTATATGCTACCTGGTCCGAAGAGAAGAAGAGCACCACCCTCCCTCCCACAGATGCGTGCACCAATTCCACAGATGTGTGCACCAACTCCACTGTATGCACCACCACCACCACACTCAAACCAGGTAACACACACCACCACCGAAAACGCGACACGTATTTCGCCTCAAAACAAGGCATCCTCAAGCGAGTAGACTCTACGATGAGCGACCGCAGAGTCAGAGAATCTCTGCGTCTCTCTCACGCATCTGTGGGAGGGAGGGTGGTGCTCTTCTTCTCTTCGGACCAGGTAGCATATACCTTTTTATATTTTCATGCGGAGGGTTGCGAAGTAATTTTTTAAATAACAACTTTACAATGAATTTCCGCAAAGTAACGCCTGAGTCAATTAACTAGATTACATAGCAGTCGAACTGAATCGTAGTATATCTAATCGAGCAATCGCAGTACAATGGTATCGGTATACACAACAGTTTTTCTCTTTTGTTAAAGGCACACGAAACCCTTCACAGTCATTCGCGGTCGCATATGCTCCCATACACCGTAGGCCGTTAGTTCCCTGGAGATTCACGACGAGTGTATATAGTTGTAGGATACCTACTCGACTAACACGGTCGGTTTTTATCGTCCAAATAGTATGTAAAACATTTACGATACTGAGCTATTACATTTTTTTTTCTTACAGTTTACCGGGAAACCAAATAGAAAACTATAATTCTTCGTAACTCTCTTCATGCGACTTCTACACGCACTTGACCGGGTTTTTAATTTATTTGCTAACCATTATGTAGTGATATGAAGCATGTAACGATACTCAGAAGCAATAAACAAACGAACTAAACGGATATCGTAAATAATTGATATTTATTTTAAAATTTTATGTGGATAAGAGGAAGCAGTTTTAATTTAGCTAGCAAGATTCAACCTCATGCTCGTAAAATTAATCATAATCGTAATGCAATTTAAGAAAGCCTACGTAAAGAAATCAGTTACTAAGTATAAAACGGAGCACAAAAAGACTAAATTATAACTTATATTTTTAATCAGAGCTATATTCATATTATTCATTTACATAGTAAATATTAACTTTCAGTACATATTACTTCAGCAAATGTCCTCATTCACTTGGAAAACAACCACAACTTTTTTAAAACAGTTAAAAAAATTTGCCACAATAGCCGAGTGGTCAGAAATTCGAGAGACCCGAGCTCGATCTTCAGGTGGCAGGTTCGTACCAATGGGTTTTTCAAAACAACTGATGTACGAATTATGTCGTTGGCTTGGACACACAGACGACGACGGGCTCACCACCTGTCACGTTGTCCCGAAAATATCTTCGGTGGAAGGGGACTTAATCGTCTACACTAGACCACTGTCTACCCCTGTAATGGGACTTACGAATGTGAAGATAAAAAATATAAAACAAGTTATATATTACCATAAACCGTTTAAGAAAATATTGAACAATATATTTTTTACGCAACACCGATGTTTGACTTTACTTGATGTTAATTCAGGTTTGTATAAAAAAATCAATTAAAACAATTTGACACTTAACTTTTTTCTAATGAACTTCTTGCTATTGAAAAAAATAATGACGAAACGCGACTGACTTATTACAATTAAAGAGTGTATACAATGGTATCATCTTACTACATTTTATCTTATCGTAGTTCATCCTTATCTATTAGATAAGAAATAGCACAGTTTAAGGTACTTTTATTGCCTAGGACATCGAACATTGAACAAAGCTAATAATATAGTGAGCTTGTATATTAATTTCCTGTGTAAGTACTTGATATCTCATAAAGTGGCAAGTAACAACAACCATAAACAAATGACGAAGTTCATTTATTTAATTTAAAACAAGATTGTCTTAAAGCGAATAATAACGTATACTAAATAAAATAAATTGAAAGAAATTGTTAGCATTTAAAATAATTGAAAAAATATATCAGCCTTGTGCCGTGTGTGATTATCGGTATATGAATATACCACCTTTCTTTTCGTAGGTATCGTAAGAGGCAACTAAGGGAAAGCCTAAAAAACAGATATGTCTACCGAAAATGGCGATGTACCACACCACAAAAATATCACCAGCAGACCAGTGACGCGCAAACCCGTCTATGGTGTGAAGAGTCTGGTACTGCCGTCGGAAATCCGTTTGCCAATCGTGGCAATAATGACAAACACCCTCGAACGGGAGAGGCCAACGTCCAGCAAAACACTTTTAGAAGCCATGATGATGATGATCATGTCAGACTAGCTTCTTTTGATTTATCTCTATAGACATTTGAGAATGGACTACATAAAAAGACATTATTAAACACACATGGTATTTTTTTTATGATTAATTATTTAGACAGAATGTCAAGTCGGGCAAATAATAAAAATAAAAAATATTTTTTTTGTGTATAAACATTTTTAACGACTTTATGACAATTTATGAACCGCAATCCAGAGACCAGAAAAGTTGAAACTCATGAAATATACTGAAATTGAAGAAGATTTGTAATTGAAATCGAAGAAGATTTAACAATAAAATCAATTTCTTGCAAACTTATCACTCGTTATAAAGTCGTACATTTAAATACCTCTTGTGGAGCCACGAAGCTATTTTTACGAAACTACTATTTGTAACCTAATGTATATAGTATTCTTAATTTAGGAAAAAAGTATTAGAATCAATAAAGGATTAAATGACACTTGCCTTGATTTCTCCCTGACCTTCTGCGCAGCACGCCTGCAGATCTTTTAGCAGCAACTGATACTTTGTGATCCTTTGTACTGGTTTTATGAGGTAAGCAGCCAAGGGGTGTTCCAATTTTCTTTTGCGTTGGACCCTGATAACAACGACTTCAGTGACGATGCGAAAATAATTAATTATGAAAAAATTAGTATTTTTCTTCATTTATTTAAGATACAAAAAAGCCTATACAAATAAGCCAATTCTATGGAATGTAGATACAAATAAGCCAATTCTATGGAATGTCGTAAATCTAATTAATTGATATATCCAAAAATAATAGGCAATTTGATTGCTAAAATATAAACTATTTTTCGTGATGTTCTGTAATATAAAACTAAAGATTTAAATTTTTTTTTTCTAGATAGGTGTCAACAAATTCGTTATCATTCAATAATAATTAAATCAGTTTATTGAAATAGTTTAAAGCACTGTTAACGTCAAGGGTAGCTCCATCTCCCGGGTACTACATAAAGCCCAATTTGTTTCTAATTTCAAACATCTAGATGTCGCTGCGGGATATTTCAAAATATCGCACAGTTCCACCTTAATATCAATGAAGGTGGAGCTGTGCGATGACGATCCCAAAGTAAAATAACAAATACAGAATGTTACAACAACGCCATCTGTTAATCAATCTTTTAAGAAAAATAGATGGCGGTGTGCATATAAAAGAATCACGAGTAACAAAGAATAAAGATTTGGCTTAACCATTCTGTGTTAACTTGTTAGGTTACTATTAATCCCGGTTACATAAAAAAATTTAATAACAGGAGTCACATAGATAAAAGAACTGATAAGCATAAGGGAATAAATGTTTCTAGGGGAAACCTCGTATGTAGGCTGACAACTAGATGTGACAACCAGTAAAATATTTTACTGGGAGTCAATGGATCAGGGTCGTTCATTGCTATAAACTTTAGGGGGACAATTCCTATATACCAACCGACTGTACAGGAGAGAATATAAATCAGCATAAAAAGTAACCTGTCAAAGTAGTCGCCAGCATGTTGCACAACCGCCGCGTTGCTGTCGGGCTTGTTGCGACAGTACGAGACATACATGTCGAACTCCCGAGCCCACGTCACGAAGCAATGCCCCACGTCCTCCGGCATCATCTCGTATTTGTCCAGCTCCCGCAGGAACACGCGCTCGTGAAACCGGTGGATTTCTTCGATGTTACCGAAGATTAGCTCCTCCTGATTTAAAAAGTTGATTCAAATCAGTTATTGGCCGACATAAATTCTAATGTTTCACCAAAAAATGGATGTTTATAATTTATAACAAAAATTTCTTTCACTTGTAGTAAATGCTATACATTTAAATCTTTCACGCCATTCCCAACACTGTGCTTCGACAGTAGTCCTGACCATTAAGTTCTTTCGGTGTACCTTCCACGGAAGACAGTGGGACAACGCGATAGGTGGTGAACCTGACACCGTCTTTATATCCAAGAAAACGATATAAAAGTTTTGAAAAACCTTGTGGTAAGTCTCGACCCCAGGCGTCATGACTCGAATTCCGAACAACTAAAACCACTCAGCTATTATAATATAAAACAAGATTGCATAAGCGATAATAAATTTACGGTACTAAAAACGATCCGAGCACTACCAAATTTATTTCAATTAATACGTACTTTTCCTTGCAACGCAACGGGAACGGCGGCTGGATCAGTACGCATTTCGCGTAAGTAGCATGTGATACAGGTCTCCAGATCTTTGACGTACGCACGCTCCGTCTGCAGCAGCTCCGCCATAATAAATCTAAACAGCAAGTGAAATATTTTATTAGTAAATCTATTAGTAAAGCACTTAATAAGTTGATTGGCTATTACAAATGTAACAACTATCAAAGGTAAAACAAAATTTTTACTTTGACTTTCAACCATAAGTGATGGTTGACCTCCACATAATGATATTCAGTAACAGGAGACAAAAAAAGTTCCTCCAAGGGACGACTTAAGTCCTGCAGTGGTCGAAAGAATGGAAGCTAAAAATATTTGATGGATATACATGTGTTTTGCACGATCCCTCGTTCGCGTTCATTCGCCCATTCATACATATATATATACATACATAAACACAAGGCTACTTTTTCTAATCTTATGATTTTTTTGTCATATCCGACTTATCACTACTATATATAAGTGTAGGCACCACTATCAATAGTTCTATGCAGGGCCAGCCGCGCCCTTTGATTTTTCACATTCTTGCTGCTCATAAGAATGCCCAAAGCACCATTCACCTCATTTTCAGCGTTAACATTTCTTTTGATATCGCTTTCACATAATTCATCTTTCGTAAACTTAGAATCTAAGTACTACGACACAAATTCATACACTAATTTTGACTTTTGCACCTCCAATCAAGTTATGTCAAAATATCAATGAAAGTTAATTCATTTTAAGCTCTGGTATTTAAATTTGCCAAACCAACGTATCACAAACATCCTATCGAGCATGCCGTGACGCCAGTTTAAGTTACCGTTACAAACAGGGAAAAAAATATTTGTTATTTTTCATTCATTACTAAAACATGGGTCACAAAGAAACAGGTGTTTACAAATTTAAATATAATATGAATTAATGAATATTGACAGTGTATAATAAAAGCAGTCATACTCCTTGCGGCGAGCGCTGCGCCGCTTCTCGTCGCCGACGGAGGGCGGCTGCGCTTCGGCCCGCGCGTCCTCCGAGTGCGCGGAGGCGATCGACGGCGCCGCGCCGGAGTCGCTCTCCGCCTCGCTCTCGCCGCCCTCCATCGAACCGCTGAACTCCGCGTATCTGTTTCACATTTCAAAGCGTTTCGTCAAAAATTATGTGGTAAGTCGATTCACTGTTATTTATTTAGTTATAGAAAAAAATTATGTCAAATTGATAGTTGTACTGTTCTGTTATTACATGAAATTTGCAAAAAATTACTATTCATTGTAATTTGGTGCTTGCATGCTTGTTGTTTGGGCTCAATTTAGTCAATATTTCACACAGCAAATGAAAAAAAAAATATGACAATGATGAATAATACCTGGCGTCGACCGCGGCCACCCACTCCTTGATCTGCACGGCGTGCGGGTGCCCCTTCTCGACGAGCCCGTCCGCGAGCTGCGCGAGCAGGCGCACGCGCTCGCGGCTCTCGCGCGCCACGCCCGCCGCCGCCGCCGCCGCCGCCGCGCCGCACCGCTCCTGCGTCTCGCGGATCCATTCCACGGCCGCGCGCGCCGACCGCTCGAACAGCGCGAACTGCTGGCACTGCTCCAGCCGCTTCTTGCGCACCGTCCAGTGCTCCAGTACCTACGCACGGGTGTGCCATACGTTACTTATACAACATTAGTTACGTAACCCTTGCACTGCTGTTTGGAAACATAAATATTTACGTGCATGTCCACAGCATGCACTTTTGTGCAACAGAGGTACCAGGAACGCCCAGATTCGATAAAATTTGGACAAAGTGTTTCCTACATTGACCCGATCGGGAATCGAAACCGGGAAGTCAGAGCTTATGAAAAACAAGGTAATAACGTCACCAATCGTAAAATGAAACATCATGTATTATAAATATAAAATTCGGGACTTTACTGAGACTAAAACCTAAACTTCTCTTACTATGTTACTAGCAGGCGAAAAATCTGGTGTCATCACAAGTGAAATGTTAGAATATTAACAGGTATTGAACCATTTAAAAAGAACTTCACTTTTATGTTTAATCTCGTAAGCATTTGAATTTTAATTCTATGTATTGTTATAGCAGTTGAATTTAAGCACCTAAATTAATATTGTGACTACATTTTTGTGACAAATGTAAAAAAACTTTAATTGGATACTATACATAACTAAATGTAGTTAATCGTAATGATTACGAGTAAAAGTCAAGTCGATAGCACGTTAATTAATGATTTTGCATACATGTTTATTTTGCTCTAATGTACGCGTGTACTGAATATTTTCCTTATGTATTACTAATCTACTAGTTACGATACATAGATACGACAATAATGGTTTCAAAAAGCGAAATAATGTTTAAAAATAAATAATAATAAATATTTTCACGCAATTCCCAATACAGGGGTAGACAGAGGTCTAGTCTAGACAATTAGGTCCTTTTGACCCACCTTCCACCGAAGATATTTTCGGGATAACGTAACAGGTGGTGAGCCCGTCGCCGGCTTTATGTCCAAGCCAACGATGTCACTCGTACATAAGTTATTGAAAAACCCATTGGTAGGAGCCTTCCACCTACGGATCGAACTCGGGTCTCTTCACTCGAAATTCCGACCACACAACCACTCGGCTATCGTGACTTTGAAATAATGTTTGAAGTATATAATAACATAATTTTGTAATACAAACAAAATGGTAAACAAAATAATATTTGTATATTTTAGTTAAAGGGATAACAATATTACAGAATAATTTAATAGTGTTTAAGACTTGTTTTCGTTAAGATTAAAGATTTTATAAAACACTAAACAATTATTTGTTGTCAACTGTGTAAGGTCTATAAAATTTCAAAAAACAAAAATATTTTTAAAGGAATAATTACTACTAAAAGTTAAGTATTTTAATAATTTATTAAAAACTATCACTTAAAATTGAAAAGGGCATAATCAATTTAAATGCACAGCATACTTGAACTAGTACTTATACTTGTTCAAATTGTACTACAGATAACTTGAATAGAACCGATTAAACACACCAGTCTTAAATCAATCACAACGTAATTTTTTAATTTTCATAACAGAATATGACTCCTAAATAATTTGTACAGCAAACACAGAACGCGAAACATTACAAAACCCACCGGCTGTATCAACACCATGACAAAACTCCTGAGCATCCTCTCGGCAGTCGTGATGTCAATTTAATCGCATGCCGTGGCCACCGAGCATGAAACCCCATAGAGCCGCTCGAGGTCGCCGTGTCCGCGATACCATCGCAACACAAAAGCCACATTGTTTCTCATTGCATTCAACCTCCAGCATTAACAATGACAACTAATAGCCGAGTATAACGTTGTATATTTTCTAAATAGATGAATATGTAAACAAACAAACAACTTTTATATGTGTGATGTACTTTTATTGAATGACTGGTCTATTAATAGTTGGAAGTACGTAAGATAATTTAACAAAAAAAATATCTTCACGGCATTCCCAATACAGGGGTAGACAGAGGTATAGACAATTAAGTACTTTCGGCCCGCCTTCCACCGAAGACATTTTTTGGGACAATGTGACAAGCGATGAGCCCGTCGCTGTTTTTATATCTAAGCCAACGATATAAGTCTTATGTAATTTTTGAAAAACTCATTGGTCACTTTTTTCACAAAAGAAGTGATCGTGAGGTAGAAAATGTCCTATCTACGATCTAAAAAGACTTAAAGTTTCAACTAGTAAAAGTTGATAAATAGAAAATACTAAAAAAAATCACTTGAAGAAGAAAACGTCATATATTAAATGGCAATAATTAGTTTTTAACTAGATATCTGCAACTGGCAAAATCGTCTAACCTACACAAAACGGTTCTACCAGGTTCGACTTTACTTTCTCTGCTGACTTTAACCAGTTTTTTTTTTTGTAAAATAGATTTGGTTATACAATCGACGAGCAGCTACAACTTTATGTGGAGAGATTTTATGTATATAATATGTATATCCTTTTTTTAAATTAAAATTTACAACATAAAGTCAATATTGTTTCTAAAACTTTGAACAACTATGTTCGTAACATATTTTTAAGGATTGGATACAATGACAAATTCTTTAAAAATTGTGTTAAGTCTTGCAGTTACCTCCATTAACTTGATTGTATCAGTTTAAAGCACCACGCAAAGTATGGCGATAAAAATAATATTTGGATATTGTTTCAATACTGATCCTTGAGTAGTTATTGTTACGCGCTACGTATTTGTACACTACTACTGTGAATGTTGATAACAAAACCCGAGCCAGTAGTAGTATTTAGATTTGAGTGGCAGTATGGCTACTATTAGTAATTAGTACCGCGAAATATTTAATCCTAATAGTATTTATGACTTAATTGTATATTATTATGGGCATGTTCAAACAAATCAAACTATTTTCTTAAGAAAACATCATGGAAATAAATACATACAGAGATAGGGTCAACATATACTCGGTATATGAGGTTGAGAGCACATACATTGCTCTGATCCCAAAGTAAGCAGTTTAAGCACTTGTAATAAGGAATCAGAAACAACGAAGGTCCACAAACACCTACACAAGAGAAAATGTAGAATAACTTTTTTTCTACATTGACCCGACCGGGAATCGAACCTTATGGAACCTTATGGCTGGCGACACCTTGAAAACCAGTGCCACAGAGGTCGTGTTCTTATAAAAAAAAAAACGTCGAAATCTTATTAAAAAAAAAACAGATATACATAACTATTCATAGTCCATTTTAATGTATACCGTTTCTTTATAAGGTTTATCTAAAGCAGAAGAAATTAAGTCCTTTCGACCCACTTTCCACGGAAATATTTTTGGGACAACGTGGTGGTGAGTCCGTTGACATGACACATTGGCATTAGCTTACTACCGAGTGAATCGAATTCGGAATTTGATTCAAAATCAAATTCCTTTCACCCAACCACTCAGCTATCGTAACTGACTTTAAAAATATTAAACATAAAACACAAAGTCACGATAGCCGAGTTGTTTGGTGGTCGGAATTTCGAGTCGAGAAACCCGAGTTCGATCCCCAGGTGGCAGTACCAATGAGTTTTTCAAAAACTTATGTACGAATTTCATCGTTGGATGGACATAAAGGCGGCGACGGGCTCACCACCTGTCACGTTGTCCCGAAAATATCTTCGGTGGAAGGTGGGTCAAAGGGACTTAATTGTCTAGACTTGACCTCTGTCTACCCCTGTATTGGGAATTGCGTGAAGATATATTTTTAAAACAAAATATTTACAAACAGCATAGTAGCAGATCTCATTTTTATTTATTAATTCTATAATGTACTTTAAAAACAGTAATGGAACATAAGGTGGACTTAATGCTAAAAGCATTCATTCTCTCAACCTCATTCCGAGTTTCTGGCATATATGTATTTATATTCTAAAATAAACTTAGTGCATAAAGTTTTTAACATGAAGTTTTTCTTTGGTTAATTGTTTAAACAAATAAATTATGAAATTACGACAAAATAAAGTTATGAAATCAATAGTATAAAAAGTAGTTAAGCCATTAAATAAATAATACACAAAATATTTTTTTAGTAAATATCGGATTCAATAAATCACTGCCGTCATAAATTTGTATATTAAAGTCTTTTTTCAATGTCGAAATGAAAGTTGAAAACATAAAATTGTTTAGACCTCTCACTGTCCTAATAATAACTTTTCTCAGACGGTAAGGAAAAAACGTGTACGTGGAAATCCATGCCTCAGATGTGAAAGTATTCAGGTTAGAAAATCTTGAAAAATGGTAGATGTTTCCTCCTAGCACTCTTATTTCGGAGGAGAGAAAATTTCTGTCACCAGGTCACGATTTTATACTTATCGAAAGAATTCACCGCACGGTTAAGTTTCACTTCAAAACACTAAAACAGGAATTTTAATACTTTTAACGACTTTCTAAAAGTTGAATATTACAATATTTTATATTACAATAAGCTGGTATCGTACGGATTAAGTTAGTTAGGTTGAATAACAAATTTTTTACCGGCAGAACATCACACATATTCCCAATAACGGGGATAGAGAGAGTTCTAGACAATTGAATCCTTTCGACCCGCCGTCGGTTCTATACAAAGTGTATGATGAAGCACTAGACAGCCCACCTTGTTTTCCTGGGCGAGCAGCGTGTCGAGTATGGCGCGCGTCTGCTCGTGGTGCGCCTTGCTCGCGGCCGCGGTCTGCCCGTGCACCTGCGCCGAGCGCGCCGCGTACTTCAGGAACGTCTCCGCGGTGCGCCGCGCGAGCGTGCACGCCTTCAGGAACGCCTCCTTCTGCTCGCCGTGCTTCACGATCAGCGCCGCCACCTGGAAACCGGACATAGTATATTGAACATATTACTCTTATATATACACACGTTACATGTACAATCTGTAGTACAAAAAGTAGAACAAAAAGTCTCTCGAATAAATTCGTTTTGCCATGATCGCCACATTTGACAAGCAGATTAGCGATCGAAGTACCAGATTTCAGCAGCTTAGATGCTGCTGCCCGTCAGCAGCCCAAGTAATTTTGGTCTACTTTTCGAGAATACTATTCCTCCATCTGTCGATTGCCAAAAAGGTTCGACACGACATGGTCAAACGCTATTAATGCGAGATGCAATTAATCAGGCGGTAGATATATTCTCGAGCTAGGACTGTTCTGAATGGACCCTACATTTTCCAATTTCCGCCACAAAAAAAGGGTGCAACAGCCGTTTTAAAAATACAGAAACTATAATAACTTTAAGGCTTTCCAATCAATGTCAATCTTTAGAGATATCAATCTACAGAGACACATCTTCCATTGGTCAGTTAAATCGTTTTCATCCTCGTCCCAACTATTTTTAGCAGTTAGTTAAAAACTATTTCGTTTTGTTTTATATCCGTACCTGAGCGGCTTTGTCAAGATTATGCGTAAGCTGTTCGTCGGCAGGTGGCGCGGCGGTCGACCCGCACCAATCTTCATCGCGCCGGTATTCGCGCTCCAGGGAGTCCAACACTGAGCAAACTTGCTCTGCGGTCTTGTAGAAATTGAGTGACGCTGTTACTAGTTTGTGCCTTTCTTCCGCGCATGTCACTAGTCTTTGCCATCGCTCCGTCACCTCTTCTGATATCTCTCTGTAACAATGATAAACATATAAGTTTTTGAAAAAAAAAACACGCAACTTGTAATATATACGTTTTATAAAACACAGCTAATTTTAGTTTGTTTGCTCTTGTCATAATTTATATGAATTATTACATTTTTCTTAAAATCGATTTATTAATTTAATTCTTATTACCGTTAATATATTCTTAGTTATAACAAATGTCAAACCTTTTCTTTACCATTATGTACGAATATTAGCAAAAGAATTATCCAAAATTATTTAAGAAAAAGAAATAAAGAAAATTTTCTCAAAGATATTTGCGCAATGTTTAGTGTTAAACTGTATAAGTGTAAAGATGGTCAATTTGATAAACTTTTTGAAATAAACCAATGTTTAATTAAAAAAACGTTGTTAGTTGCGGTACCTATCGGCCACATTATGTTGTTATCAACGATAATGTAATTTAAAGATATTGTCATTATCATTTCACAAGTAAATTAAGTATAATTACAATACAATCATCAATATTGTCACACAGACACGTCCGTGGGTCTACGAGCATAGTACCATTTCTACCGGCATACCTCAAGTAATTACAGCAATCGGCATTAAAGTGTGTCGCATATTTAACGTCGTCACGTACTGTGATAACCGGTATTTACGCAAAATTTCTTGAATCGAATCCAAGCGCAACAACATTTATATGCAATAGATTTGATGCAATAGTACATCCTATGGGGATAGAAACATTACGAATTTGTTGTTACCTAATTAGTTGTGTCTAAATTTTAAAAGAGCTCTTTAAAATTGTTTTGATAACACTTAGATAAAAATAAAATGAGTGCAATTTCGAAACTAAACCAAATTACCTACAGTATGCGAGTAATTAAACAAGATAGTTTTATTGAAATAGTAACATTTAAGTAGCTTTATCAATGAGTATAAAAATCCGCTAAATTCTGTGAGGGAATAAACAACGAGGGAGTAAATAACAAACTATCCAAAATATTTATCAGCCCATTTCACTCTCCGGACAAAAAATGTAAATTCACTAAAATGTACTTTAAACTGAAATTGAAAATTCCTATTTATCACTCAGTTTTCACATATTTATATGTATTTGTGTGTATTTATAATAAATTATTATAATAAATAATGAAAGTCCCAATAAATATTAAAAATTAATTCAATAAAAGAAACAATAATTTAATTATTACTCAGCGTAACAAGCCCACGCCAGATTTTTCTATTATAATCCTATCCAACCAAAGGAAAGATCATTTCTTTTAGACAAGAAAGAAGTCGCTTTTAGAGATAAGACCGCCCTTTGTAATTATCCTAGCCCTAAATTAATGTTTATATTATAGGTGTATGTTTTCGGTATTTCTGTGCAATAAAGAGTGTTATGTTAATTCAAATATCACTCGAATCAATTTAGCCATTTTAGGGGGAGCGAGTGACACACATCCAAACGTATATCCAAATATTGCAGATAGCTCAGAATCGTTCTTTCGGAGAAACTTGTGGAGAGATCTAAGTTCAGCGATGGATTTGTAGTGGATTGTAAACCATAAATAAAAAGTGATAAGTCTTAGGGTCGCATGATCAGCACCTGATTGTATGCGGCTCATAGTGGTTGGCGGCACGGAGCGCGTCGGCTCTGTACTTGACCTGCACCGCGCTCGCGTGCGTCTTCTCCACGGCCACCTGGAACTGGTCGTGCTCGCGCTTCAGCTGCTCGGCCTCGGCCAGGGTGCCGGGGATCGAGAACGAAGCGGCCAGCATCGCCTCGCCGTTGCGTATCCAGCTCACCACTTGCGCGGCGTCCTTTTGGAACTGGCCTGTAGTCGTACGAGAATGTCAAGAGTATGCGCTATTGCTTTTTCAGTACCATGTACAAATCATAAGATTATTAATTAAAATGAGACATTTTTTGAAATAATGACGTTATTTATTATAGAATAAAATAAGATTCTCGATTCCACGTTTATCTTTGGAAGTTATAGAAAGTAACATGCGACTGGACAAACGCTAATACGTACAAAAGAAAGTGAGGAGCGGCGCGCCCACGAATACGTTTACGGTATGGGCTTGATCTAAAGATTATACCAGTTATATAAAATGAATATTTAATTATTTTCTTGGTATGAAATCATTTCTGCCCTGCACTAGGATCTTTTGAAATCAGTAAGAGTAGTATGTAAATACCTCTGTAAAGAAATCCAATTTTTGCCTTAAAAATCGCATTGTATCTTGCTCCTACGGCATTGCAGAAGTTCTTAGACATCGGTACTCAGTTATCAAAACGAAACTGTATCTCACCGAGCTGCACGCACTGTTCGAAGCGCGCGCGCCGCTCCTCGGCCAGCTCCTCGAGGTCGAGCTGCCGGTCGTGGAGGAACTCGAGCAGCAGCTGCACGCGCGCCTGCGCGTCGGGCGGCGCCGCCTCCGCGCCCTCGCCCGCCGCCGCGCCCGCGCCGCCGCTCATCACCTCCGACGCCTCCGCTATGGCCGCCGCCAGCTCCTGCCCCTGCTGCACCACCTGCGGGAAAACACATCGATCCATACAAAATATTCGCAGGCGACTTCCTTCTTCTTTTCTGATGTCAACTGTCTGCTATATATTCCTAACACAAAACTTCAGGAAGTTGTTTTGTGTTAGGAAAATATTGACGTCCCAAACACTGGACAGACGTATAGCGAACATTAATTTTTTTTTAAATTCATTCAAAGAATTACTAATATTATGCAATTTTTATTGAATTATTATAAGTTATGCTGAACTCAGTGTTATTAAATTAAGAGAAATTAAAAAAAAAACAACGACACAGTCGGAAAATTTAATAGCAATATTAAAAGTGAAATGGCTTTATGGTAGAGAGACCTTTTGCTGTGTTTATCGATTAATAAAAGTAACAAGAGCTTACCTGGAAGGTGGCGTGCTGCATCCTGGCGACGCTCTCGTTGTGCGAAGCGAGCGCCTGCTCGGCCTGCTGCGGGTCGCGCGGCGGCTCTGTCCGCTGCAACTCGTCGCCCCACAACTCTAGCCGGGAAGACACCTGACCACAAACAATAAGTATAACAAATGAAGTGAGAAAAAATATCCTACAATTTACAGTACAGTTTTATAGGAGGACATTTTTATTTGATATGACTTGTAGTTTTCAACACATCGGCAGATTATAAATGAAGGTACTTCATCCAACTTGAAGACTGCAAACAATAACGGCAGCTCCTTATCAGAGTTTCGTTTACGTCACGGATGACAGCCAAATAGGAATTCTATTGTGACATTCGATTCCATGCGTGTTACGCATAAAGCAAACAGCAAACCTACGCTGGCTACAAACCAAAACATAACGCGTAATTGTATCTATATTATGTCGCAGATAATATTTGGGTAGTAAATAAAGTGAATTCATCGCTAATTTAATATGATAAGCACTCTTAAGTCGCCTTAAGAAACTCACGTCTAACCCTTGCCTTCGTTTTTTTATTAATTTGTGTGTTTTATTTATTTAAAATTTAAATTATATAATCCCTATTTATTATACATAATTTATCGTAAGACAGGCAGTAATCTTTTACCTTTCCTAGTAATAGATTGTAAACAGCAGGTATCATGCACCAGATATCCGTGACACGGCAATTTGATGTCGAGCCAGTTCTCGCCGTTGCGAGGTATAATAGCACCGAAGGACATTGGTTTCCGCGACCGTGGATGGTATCGAAACAAAACCAGTTCAAGTATTGACAAACTGCCAATCAAAGTGGATTGTTAAGCAAATACTGTCGTTTGTAGGTCAGTTCTAATTTCCGTCTCTCAAACAGACAATGGAGTATGTTAAGTGTTATTCGGATAACTACGTGTCATCAAATACTAAGCTCGTGTTGTGGCATGTTTACACATAGTTAACATTAGTCCTGTGTACCATTTTCGTCCAGAATATACTTACTATAAACACAATTTAAAAAATATATATTATGCTACTACTAGTATATAATAGAGATAAGGGTGTCAGAGTGCTATATGTTTGTTATATTATATATGTAGAATTGGGGGAGGGGGATGTGTGGGCCACCGGTTACCTGCACTTACCAGACGAAACGCTGAAGTTTGTTAGACTTCTACTACACGCTGGTATTCTGTGAGGTCGTGGTACTTCCCCGGTCGAGCCGGCCCATTCATGCAACAACAAAAGCTGTTGCGTGGCTCTCCCACTGTTAAATCGTTTAACAGTGGGAGAGCCACAGTATTATTAAGGCAAAGTTTTACGTGTAGATTACCTCAAGCGCATCCCTCTCAAAATGTCGGAGCTGCAGTGTAAGTTCAAGGCGCCTCTCTCGGTCCGACCATAGCTCCTCGAGGGCGCCACGAGTGCCTCGCAACCGTTCCAGGGTTGTCTCCACGGCTGAAGTGCTCGCTGCATCTGAATCTCCAGATGATCTGTGGACATAATAACCAATTGTGAGTTATCAGAATTAAAAACATCACAAATAGAACGTGGACAGCTACAGCCTGATAGTTAACGCGTTCGTTACGTTCGTAGTTATAATTTAATACTAGGCAACCTGATCTAAGTACTATTTCAACATGACCTTAAAATATTGTACATATTAAGAGAACATATTGTACCACGGAGTTCAATAATGAACAAAAAACTGAGAAGAAACCTGTATATCTGAGAAATTGTATTTGAATGTATGCAATAAAAAAATCCAGTAGGAATCACTATTATAAAATCGAAAAGATGATTTTCATTATAACAATCACTTCATACATATTTAATATATTTTTAATGATAACTAAACATACCTACTATTATAGTAGTACACATGTAATAACTAAAATAAACCCAGGTAATGGCTAAACTTTCATACGCGCCTTACCAATTGTTTGTCCCTTGCGGTTAGTATAACGAATCTGCAGCTAGGAAGCATATTATGGTAAATCGGAACCAGAAGTTCGTACTCGTGTCATTTCTCTAAAACGAGCTCGACGTTAATTAACTCGTACTAACGAACCCCTCGCCGTTCGTTGCAAAGCAACTGATTATCCTGCCTGACCCAGTTTTACATTCATTCAGGACCAAACCTTTGTAGTAATTCTTTTATTTTAAACATTGTCTTGATAGCTATAAAGAACATTACTATAGTCTTCATTAGGTATCAACATACAACTATTTACCCCGATGGAAAAATATTATCTTGATAAATTATAAATATCGTAGTTATTTCAGATCATAAGTTTGCCAAGACAGTGAGCATTTAATGTTAATTTACAGGTGCATTTCATGCATGCACCTGAAAAATGATCTCTTCTAAAACAATGTACAAAAAACTCACATAATACAATAAAAGTGTAAGTAACAAAAGCTACATTACACAAACACGTAAGTACATTACCTCCATCGTAAACACCGCACGGGAGATTTGTGCCTGTGCGAGCGCCGGTGATACTTGAGCATTTTACACCAAAATGTTCATTTCACCGCGCGATTGTTAACTTCAATGAAACCGATCACCGCATCGAACTAGTCACCAGTAGTCAATTGAAAACATTAAAATCACACGAGTTCACGTCGATGAATTACGTAGATGGTGATTAAGCGCCTATAGTGACCCACAAACGTGCGGCACCTACTGTTATGTTACGGTTAGTTAGTGGATCTCTTACGCGGACTTCCTACCGCGGATGCATAACCGGCCGCTGCACGCCTAGTTATGCGGCTCACTGTTTTGCTTCTGTCGGCAATATTTACAAACATACGGAGATTTGGTTGACACCGGTATAGGTTTTCAGTGTAGGTCGTTTTATATTGATATACCCAAAATTTTAATTTTATTATGTGTCAATTAATTAAAATATAAATTCAAAAATTCTATTTAGCTTAGTTTTTTTTGTCAAATAACTCTGAAAGGAATCGATAAATTGACTCACAAGTGACTTCTTAGAGAGTTTATACATACTTTTTGTTCCAAAGTTTCCACAGAGCTAGAAATAACTAACTATAAAACTAACTAAAAATGTGAAATTTAAAGTAAACTTATTTAATAATTAATATCAGATCGAGCCACGGCAAAACTTAGCTGATTTAAACAAATATTATTTCTCTATTATAAAACTTATTATAATTGAAATATAAACTCGCAAAACTTAATTACTTTATTAGATTAGTAGCTGTCCCCGCCCGCTTCGCGAGGCATAAAATAAATAGGCCCCTCAACCCCCCTTGCGGGAGTAATTTCGTGAAATCTGTTCATGGCTGACCTCTACCCGGCTAAATGAATATTTTACCAAATTTCATGTCAGTAGGCCTTATGATTCCCGAGTTATCGTGATGAGTAAGTCCGTGGTATTTCATCCCGTTCCTTCCATTTTTTATAAATTTCTCATCGTCAGAACAGAATAAACAAACAAACATATCTGGAAGTTAGAATTCAATTGAAAGATTCCATTACAATGATACACGCATGCAAGCTCATAGAAAGTAAAAGAATTGTTTCAATTCAATATTAACACATAAATATCTTTTACACAAATATTAAAATATTATGGATTACGATGAGAGAAAAAAAAACAATGGACTCTGAAGAATATAATGTTGGTGAGTGTTTGCTACACGATGAAATTGATTGAATGATTGCCTGATAATGTCACAATTGGATAGCAGACACTCACTCTGAGGATCATAAATAGCCTACTGGTGTAAGTAATTGTGGTGATATTTTATTGCTATTTATAAATAAAAAATGCATCGTCGCATACACAATAAGTCATTACTGTTAATTAAAACTACGCGCATGTTGGATTAAATAGGTAATTCGGTCGACTTGCTTGATTAAACAATTTGAATAACATGCTAGAAGTAAGCATAGATATATTTTTATTATAACTGTACATACATACATATATAGCAACATGGATACCAATAACGCCCTTTATCTAAGCTTAGACAATTTTAGTAATTAGTATTTTAGGAAAGTCAGGTGATCGGAATTCGAGTCAAGAGACCGGAGTTCGATCGCCAGTTGGTAGGCTCGTACCAACAGGTTTTTCAAAGTTTATGTACGATTTATATCGTTGGCATGGACTTTAAGATGGCGGTGTACCTGTTAACTTAACTGTTGACTTAATTGTCTAGACCAGAGGTATAGACAATTAAATCCCACTTACGTTTACCGACTATTAAATCTACCCAATATTAGGAATGGCGTGAAGATATTTTTTTACTATTTTAGTATAAATAATAAAGTATAAATAAATCCTGATATATTTTTTACATAATATATGCAGGATAATGAAAATAAAATTAACGATGTTTGTTCCGAAAACACAAAATAGGTAATAATCGGTAAGTACGAGCTAAGTATTATGGGATGTTCATGGATAAAATTTTCTTAATCTTGAAATTTTGGTTACGATCCTAAGACGGCGATAAACTCACCACCGACAGATGGTGATAGGTATCGGTGAGAGGGGCAGATCAAAAGGACCTAATAGTCTAGACTCTCGTGAACCGTAGTTTTAAGAATATGCGGGAAGATAAAAAATTTAAATGCACTAGTCATGAACAGTTATATATATTCGGGAGTACTCTGTAATAGAATTTTGATAGTGGGTCGAACAGAAGAATGAGGAGAAATGTCACGGCAGCAGCACTAAAGTACGACGACGGCTATAGGTTTACATTGTAACTAACCAAGATAATTTTAGAAATATAATCAACTGTGCTTGTCGGGAACAGAATCACAAAAACTTATAATTAATTTTAATATTTTTCTATTCCCTATACAATTTAAACGAATAAAGGTTAATTTACCTTCTCCTACGCAAAGATAAAGCTAAAATGTTAGTCGACAACAGGACTTTAATTAACTTACAATCACATATTTATAGTAAGTACACTACATAAGATGAAACTGTACACAGATGGTTCGATGAATACTATTTACATATCTAACGTACTTATATGGATATCGACCAGTTAAAGAACTCAGTCGCACGACCCATTAGCCGGTAAAAATGTTGATAGCAGGCACAAGAGGGCGACACATGAAGCTGGGGGGACCTAATAGCGACTTATTTAGATCCCGACTACAAGCGTTCCACTTTTTCCGTACCGAATGAAGTAGCAAATGGAAATGTAAATGGAAATCTTATGGTTGAAAAATAAAAATAAGATTTAAAACAACCCGGTTTTCTTCGCCCAGGTTTCAGCTTATATCATGAGACTTAGTAAATCTAATCAGAAATAAAGTATTAAAGCGATTATGATACTACTACCAGATCTAAAAAAACAAATCTCTGTGACATAATATTTTTCGTGGCTGCAGTATGTGCTGAAAAGTTAATAAGACACAAACGGCTTCAAATCCTAAACCCAGTTTTCCTAGGAGTCGGAAGACTTCGGCAGTTTGCAGTTTAAATGTGATAACTTCCTGCGGGAAAAGTTGTTAAAAGTATTATAGTATAATTACTTATAGGGAGTAGCTAACGTAAGGCATTTAATATCGTAATAAACTGATAATATTAACTAAGATTGGAGCTGTTATCGATATTTATTAGCACTTTGTAAAAAAATGTATAAGCTTCTCCTAAAGATTGTTACAAAGAACGGTTGCTACGTCTACTCCCTACAATATTGTGCTGGTCGTTATTCCATCTAGTAGAGGGACGTCATACACTGTATTTTCCTGTACAAGATTGCCACTCGAGTATCTTTCTTCTCCTTCAGTTACTTTAGCATGCTGATCCTTTAAGCTATTTCGTTTCCCTGATACTCCTGAAGGTTTTGGCGTTACAACCTTAAACACTTAGCTTCGTGCACCCTTTCACAGCTTCGTGATTTGGACTACGGAGAAAGACCTTGTCTCAAATATATAAATCGTCACCGGGTTACCCACTGGTTGCATACTTTCGTCTTAAGATTTTGAGGCATACTCATAATCTTAAGGCTGAGAAGATGAACCGAGTTGGATTCGTCGTTTGTCCACTGGATCTAAGTTGGCATTTATTCAGTCTAGCAATTACTTTGTTAGACCAGATGGGCATATTCATCAATGACTTTGAGCATAGTATACTCAAGAATATGAATACATATTAATACAAAATGTCCTTTATTTCGTTAGAGACTTTTGTAAGATGCAGTTAATTTACTTTTATTGAGGCATACTCCTAAAAGATATATTTTTTCTTTAATTTATGCTTAATTTGTCAACAATCCGCGCGATAATCGAAAAAATGTTAGTATCTAGTTTCTACTGTCGGCATTCCACGCGACGTTGGCCAATCGGAACCGGCGGATACGCATCGAGAATACGACGGGCGCGCGCCCGCGCCGGTGAGTGCATAACAACGACGTCGTGATGCGGCGCCCGCCTCGCTTTACTACCGATTTCAACGCATTATAATGTATTAAACAACAATTAAGTAAAGATTGCTTGTCGCTCGCAACGAACAGTACTTTAGTCGCAGTTGGATTTCTAGTGTACAGTATCGCGAAGTTTGTTACACATTAATTACGAATGTTTTGATGTGAAACTTTCTTTAGCACAACAGTGATTTGAAACTTGCTGAAAACGACAAACAGCCCGCTGAAAAATTATACAAAATACATTAAAATTATTTTTTCTGATGTTTTCACAACTAACGCGTGTGAACTGCACGCATATTTTAATAATAGTCTGTGTAGCAAATAATAACAAATAAGAGTTATGTGGGCTAACGAAGTGCCTAGAGAATTAGCATAAGAATATATCACTACCTCTTTCAGACTTTCACTCTTTTATACCCCCGAAACTCAACGACTGCCGGTCAGTTTACAGAACAAACGTGAAATATAACAGGCAAAAATTGGTAGATCGTTGACGGGCGGAGTATACGATGCAAAGGCGGTGGATTAATTATACTCATAAGTAATGTTTCGAATATTACTATAATTATTCCTCGAAATAAAAGCTCTTTCCTCAAGGTATAATTATTATGCCTGGCAATCTTGTTCTGTAATACTGATATTACTTAACAGATCTTATTCAATATCTTCAAATCGGGGCTTATGGACATTATTCTCACGCAAAATATAAGTTTTTTGTCTTTTGGTCTCTTTCGCTTCTTTGAGATAAATAAATAGACGTAAGTCGCGGTATCTTTTTTAAAGGAAATACACTAAGAGTGGACAAACAATGGACGAGATATGTGAGTATGAACCATTTTTCTCCGAATACATCGACAGTGAATATTAGTGATTCATTTGGACAAAACAGACTTTTACAGTAGTTAACAGTGTTTAGTTTATTTTAATGCTCTGCAATCATACAATCGAACTGTAAAAAGCTAAATCTGACATCATCCACATTTTTGCGGTAATAAGAATTTAAATATTGTACTATCTTTGAAACTGTAGGGAATGGCTTAGAACCCGTGAATAAAGTACATGCACACTCCCGCCCATTACATAATTTTTTGGAAATCACATTTTTCGTGTATTTAAAAACTTTATTTTTCAATTTTAACAAAACGGATACTATTGAGAGAAAGCATACTTATACTAAAGGCTGCGTTCAAATTTTAATTTTATTTTCACTTAGGCTACCCGAGGCACCTATAGCGGAAAACATAGGCCCGGCTTCCGCCCATTGAATCTCAAAGCAGCTTACAGCGGTGTAGAGTCGCCACGGCGTAGCGGACGTAGCGGTAGAGGGTTAACTATTCAGCAATGTTTTTTTTTTATTTAGGGGAGCCTATGTCCGGCTTTGAAAATGCGTTTTGGATAAAAATTTCTCTTCGAAACTATATCCGTCCGGAGGTTAAATATTGAGTACTAGTTAAAAACAATTTTGCTAAGGGTCGCTATTCAATACATAAGAGTTCTAAAAACTCTCCAGTGCGCCACTTTAACGAGTACCGAGATACGGGGGTAACTATCAACTAATTTTACAGTTGCAACCAGCAAATATTGGAGGTCCTTTCGCAGAAATTTCGTAAATAGTTTTTGATTACAACCAAGCATACAATATAAATATACTATATTGTGATAAACCTCAGTCAATATATACTGACATGTATAAAGTGCTTTGTTGAAGACATTTATTTGAGAATGTAATCCAATAGATGAATAACTATGTTTTAAATATAAATATTACGTGAATATTATATTGATCACTCAAGCTAATGGTAACGCTATGGCACTAATCCGCCTGTTATTATACTGACTGATGACATTTAAAACAGGACCACAAAAGTGTTTGCACGGGTAATTAGCAGGCTAATAATTAGGACGTTAGTTTCTTCGTCGACGACTCTTATATTACATATGTAAAAAAAACTAGTTAAATATCAATCTATCTTTTATCCAGACAACTAGAAAATATAATTATGGTATAAAAAGTATTTGTAAAGAAATTTTTATACAAAAGCCATTTGTCGTTTATGTAAGTATTTGTAACACTTGAAACATGAAACTAAACTGTCGCACGTAGCGACGTAACAAATTACAAGGCTTAAGTGACGCGAAAGACTTTAATGTATATACGCGAGAGGAGCTTTTACTCGGAAAATAATAAATATTATACATAGGTATCTCGATAATACAGCGTCTATATATAGATAATTGCAAAAAGTCGTACAATTCGTTCATACCTATATTTTTTAAATGTATATCCATCTATTCCAGGAGCTCTGAGGATTTACGCAGTGGGGTTGAGTAAATGGCGATGAACGGTCTTTTCTTTTTAATGCGTTCAATCATATATACGCATAAACTGCATGTTTCGCTTTAAAGTAACTTATGTACATCTCTATAATAATAACAGAATAAGTAGCTTATAGAAACTTTCAATGCGCCAAACTGTAATAATTAGCAACAAGAAATTAAATGCATTTATTTTATGACATATACAAAAATAATGCACAATAAAGGTAACAACAAAATTAAATAGGTATCAACATTTAAAATATAGTAATTGTAAATGTAAAAATAATAATGACATAAGGGAAATTGTAATGAAAGTACAGCATAAGAGTCGGACCGCCACGCGGGCGTTAACAGCACATCCCAAGTTTATGGGCTTTCGGCTCGTAAACGCGTCGGGAGCATGTCACGGACTCAGGGCCGACATCCATGCGGGGATGCCTCGCCGGACAATTAGTGCTCATGGTAGTTTTATGGCGCGTTAAAATGCACCAACATTTTATATCCGCTTTTATAGGAGACGGACGATCGTTTGTGGAAGCTAAAACATAGCTTTTAGAAGCATCTTGTGCACGCACTCCTTGTACTCTGGTGCAACGAAATTAACAACGCAATAATACTGTATCCAAACTAAAAGTAAAATGTGTATGATCGAATTAAACTCAAACGTTATTATAGTACCTCCCATCAACATCCCCAACTCATAGTAAAAGGAAGTTTCTCTGTGGCTGAAATGACATGGGAAGACCACCTCAACGTGCAACCTTGGCAGTTGTTACTTATTACGACACAATTGGAGCCGTATTCTAAGCAAGCAATAAAATTTTCTATATCACTAGTAGTAGCTTATTTATATTTTCACTGCTTTTCCTAAGTTGCTTTTAACGTGACCCGCGTGAGGAAAGTTGATGGCAAATTCTTATGTCGATACCTCACGGCCATTTTATCCTGAATACATAAACAAAATAGGTAGAGAAAATATTTATGTTATTATTTCGACATATTTATTAATCAATCCAGATAGAACAATACTAATGAGCCGCATAACGGCAGCTTTAGAAAACTGCGGCGGTACCTCTTCCCGAGGGAGTCGCAGGACTGTGAGACGGCAGAAATATTTAGTTAAGCTACATCGCTACGTAATATTATTACATCATTTATATAATCCGTTATTATATACCAACTTCTGTAAAGGTTCGTTAAGCACTCTTAACTTTGTAAGCATTAACAGACGTGACAAGTTTCACATTACAGCTGACATTATTTATAATATATAACTCTAATACTGGCATTTATTACAGTAATTGATATAGACGTAAATGTACATTGCATACCCATAGTAAAAAACTTTATGCAAGTAAAAGAGTGCTTACAGGCAGGGATAACCATCTCGAAGAACGGCGGATCAAAAAATTTAATAAAAACATATAAGAACTAAACATAACTAAAAGGTAAAGTTAATTTAGACTCAATAATATTTACTCAAATATCGCTTTTTTTTTTTGTTAAATTTGTATGTTTACTAATAAAACTGAAATCAAGAAAATAATAAAGCCATCGTATCTAAAATAACACATAGCAGACACAAGTGGTTCGCAGACTAATGTAGCGGCTAGCCGGTGCCGGCAGGGGAGGAAGGCTGACACAACAACGAGAGTAAGTGCGCCGCGGACTCGGCAGCTGGAATGCAAAAGTATTAACCCTTTGTGCATGCACCGGGACTGCGTAATCAAAACATAGGCTTCGGCTTCACTGCGACATAACTATAACATATCTTCGGTAGAATATTAAAGAAGAAATTTTTCACGTCCTGTATTACATTTATTTTAAAGATCAAAGCTATTGAACCGGTAAAATATCCAAAAAGAAATTATTGTTTAAATAATGTTTTAGAAATTCCAGGTGGTATTGCTATAATGATTCATCAGAGACTACAAAAAAACAAAATACCCCTAAAACAAAGCCATCCAATTTCCATTTTAAGACTTTACTTTTACAATAGGGTGATAATTATTACGTCGATACCACACTTCGATACAAAACATTCTACCCTATCTTCAGGAAATCTATCTTCAGGAAAGTGAAGTGAATTTTCATTTAACAGCAAACCCATTAATTTAAGAGTGCAGCAAAACTTTATTAATCTAAAGATATGGCAAAGCCATGTTGCTTTACGTCGATTAATACTCAAACGTAATATTCAAGATCTTAGATTTAAAGATAGTGATGGAGTATTAAAACAACCTTTGATGATCCGATGACCGCCATAACAATACAATAAATTAGATTGCAAGCACTAATCATGTAGCATATGTAATGTATGATGTATTATAGATAACATATTCTAAAAATTTATTCTATATTTATTTCAAAGTATGTATGATTTCCATCTCCATCCCCATAATAAATAAAATATAAATATCGTCGCGCAATTCCAAATACCTGGGTAGACAGAGGTCTAGTCTAGACAATTAAGTCCCTTCGACCCACCTTCCAACGAAGATATTTTCGGGACAACGTGGTGAGTGTGGTGGTGAGCCCGTCGCCGTCTTTATGTCCAAACCAACGATGTAATCCGTACATAGGTTTTAGATAAACCCATTGGTTGCCATCTGGGGATAGAACTCGGATCTCTTGGCTCAAAATTCCGACTATCCAACCACTCGGCTATCGTGACTTCATTCCATCCCCACGACTTACCATAAATATCTATATTGTTGTAACTGTATATTTGTGGAAAACTGATATAAATACAAGTATTTGAAAATGTGATTTTATTCATCATCCAAATTTATAAAATGAGATGTATATATTGAAATTGACAGAAATACTCTCTATTGACAGAAAAACTCTTCAGGAAAGTCAAGTGAATTTTCATCTAACAGCAAACCCATTAATTTAAGAGTGCATCAAAACTTTATTAATCTAAAGATATGGCAAAGCCATGTTGCTTTACGTCGAGTAATACTCAAACGTAACCAACATGTTACGTATATTAACTTTATAAAACTTTATAAGTTTGGTTTACCTTATAGATATTTACAAGACTAATATTAACTAATAAAGAGAAGAGTTGAAATACCTGCAATAATTTCAACATTAGCATTGAATAAAAAATAAAGTACAGTGATTATGATTTGACACTAAATTAAGTATGTACCGTCACGTCATCAATACTGTTTGAGAGAGGTCTAGAACATTAAATATTTTCGACCTACCTTCCACCTAAGACATTTATTAGGACAACGGGTGGTGAGCCTGTCGCCGTCTTTGTATCCAAGCCAACGACATACAATGTTTTCTGTAAAAAAATCCATTAGCACGAGCCTACCACCTACGGATCGAACTCCGATATCTTGACTCAAATCCGATTATCCAACCACCAGGCTATCGTGAGTATAAGTGACTATAAATGATGACGTACTTAAGTCATTATTTCCAAAAATTACAGATTTTTATTACTATACTTATAGTATATCTATATTTTTTAAATACATTTCATGTGGTACAGGAAGTACGTACATAAGTAAAAGCATAATTTGAAGTGAAGACATTTTGAAGAACGATGTTGCTGGAATAGGACGCTTATAATAAGATATTTTGCGGATCGTTATGCACAAAATCCAATTTATCTTATTGTCTGCAGAAATAAAATACGTACCAGAAAAGTATTTGATCTAAAATCTGAAGGCTGCCGCGTACCCAGAATGGTCTGTCGCTACAAGCAAGCAGAAATGGAGCAATAATTGCTATGTGAGTTATAAGTAAGAACCTTAAAGCGTTATCTTAGACTTATTTGGGAGTATTTCCGATAGTTAGCTTCGATACATGATTTAAATTTGTCAAACGTATAAAACCCGTACGAGAGAGACCTTTGTCCCGCAGAATGTTTTACAGGCTGTCATAATGACGAATATATTTAATAAACGAATAATACGTTAATTCATATGTTATTATGAATTAGCAGTCGTAGATAGCAATCGTAGTGGAGAATATGAATAAAAATAGGATATTTTGAAGGAAATAGGCAAATAAAAAAGACGAAAACAGTCATTAATAATACGCCGTAATACTAAAGGAAAGCCAAACAAATGTGCTCATCGTTTACAAATACCATCCTTGCCGACCGTATGTTTTCCGATTCCCATTCTACTGGCACGTCACAATAGATGCTATCGAGGCTTTCTCCTCTAAGAAGCGAATACAATAACGATGCGCGAGACGTCCGTTCCGCATTGCTAATTGAACGAGTGCCGTATTGAAATATTGTCGAAGAAAAACGGAAGCACGTGGGAAGAGAAACAAGCATATCATAAAACTCACTACATGAATCAACGCGAGCCGCTGTAAACAACTGGAACATCTAGCGCTTAATTTTACTAACAACTTTTAAGAGAAGCATGTTTGAAAAAAATTATGAATTTAAAAGTAGCGAAAGAGATACGCAAGGATCGTGACACTTGTCGTTCTGTTCTGTTCTGTTGGTTTGTAAAAACTATTGTACAAACTATCTAATTTTACCTTTTTTTTACTTTTATTTTACCTAAGTGAACATAAATTATTTTAAAAAATATATAACTATTACCTGTAGTGAAAAATTTATTTACTACAAATAAGTCACGATAGCCGAGTGGTTGGGTGGTCGGAATTTCGAGTCAATAGACCCGAGTTCGATCCCCAGTTGGTAGGCTCGTACCAATGGGTTTTTCAAAAACTTATGTACGAATATGGTTGGCTTGGACATAAAGGCGGCGACGGGCTCACCACCTGTCACGTTGTCCCGAAAATATCTTCGGTGAAAGGGTGGTCGAAGGGACTTAATTGTCTAGACTCGACCTCTGTCTATTAATCAATTCCCAATACAGGGGGTATTGGGAATTGCGTGAAGATATATATATTTTTTTTATATTTACTACAAAGAAAAAGAAAGAAAGAAGAAAGTCGGAGAAATGATAAAAAACATCATCTACTAAATTATGAGCACCGTCTTCCCAACACTCGAGCGGTGGGACCCAAAGATTTAAACATACTTCTAAAATATATATACTTGTCAATATGAGACGAGTACATGATCCTGCAAAAATAGCGACTTTCCCTTTTTAAATCTGCTCAAAAAGAAATGAAAGGACAAAGCTTTCGTAAAGTAAGTCACAAACAGGTCAAGAATCGTCCTTACAGAAGTCGTATTTTCACTGTTGTTATATTTGGACAAAGAGATCCCTGGGTCGAGACACTTATAAAAAGTAAGTGAATACATGGTCTTGTATTTTCATACGTTACTTTTTGTTTCAAATGAATATTTAAGCTTTAAGCTTTTCAAATGAATATGTATCAATTCCCCTATTAGAAAGGGACTTCGCTCGTTATCTCGCCATATGTCTCGACGAGTACCCGACCGACCACAGTCCCTTCATTCATCACCATAGTGTTAGAGAGGGGCTATAAGTGCTTGTCCACCAATATATCGGACACTAACCAAACGAAGTTCATAAATATACTATAAAACATGCCAAGACTTGTATTATATATTTAATGTTACGTTGAGCTAATAGGCTGTGGTACCGAATCATAAAATTTCTACAGCAAAATTCAATATCGACTCATCGTCGCAAGAAAACTCCAACATGGTCGTTAGCCTCGTTATTAAAAATCGCAAAGAGTGCACGCTGAAGTCTGAAATGGGAAGGGGGCGCGAGCGAGGCTGCGAGGGCACCGCGAGGGCTCTTCAAATAACAAAGGCAGGAGCGTTTCACGTGCGGCTAGGTATAATTATTAGTTTCCGTTACAGGTATCGCGCTAATATAATCGTAAAGATTTTCAATTATTTAATGACCTGATAAGATTTTTATAAAGAAGCAATTTCGATTATTTATTACTAAGTAAATACAGGTGTTAGTTAGGGAGTGCCTCTGGGCATAAGAACCGTGAAGTCGTCAATGACGTAAATGTTACGCGGGTTCGGAAGTTAATAAAGAATAGAATGGAGACAATACAACCGTGAGAGTCGGCAGTCGCTTAGTAAAAACTGTGATCGAGTTTATTGAAAGACCAATCAATGTCAAATATGCGTATGTCCGCCTTAGGAGAAACTATACAAGTTAATATATATATATATATATATATATATATATATCATGATGATATTGTTCTCACACATATTGCGACTGATTGCTTAGCGGAGTGCGTGATAACTTGTTGAGAGTGTATTTGGAATGTGAGGACAATCATAAGCCGGCAGAGGGGGCGCGTGGGTCCCACAATCCCGGTCTCCCGAAGCTCGTTTGTCCTTAAACGTAAGAGCACGCCGGAAGCGCCGATTGTGAGACAATTTAAATCAGTCGCTACAGTCCACCGGCCATTGTTGTCAACTTCCCGGCAACGGGACATTCATCTCCACAGTCCACCAGAGCAAATTCGTTGCAAGACTGATAACACTTAGGTAATATATATTTAGTCATTTTCAAGATTACACACAATACATTTGATAACATAAACTATGTTCATAAGCTTCTGTACTTGGTTGTCGTTACCCACAAGTAAGAAGGTTAAACATACGTATTAATCTCTGGGATTAAGACCAATTGCGTCAAATCTGTTATACGTCTAATAGTATCCGAAATAAGTCTTTCACTTTTATTTACCCATTGTTATTGTTTATCTGACGAAGCTTTTCTTATCTGAAGAATCTTCAACATGTTGGAAAATAAGTAAAATTAGGGAAAAACGTATTAATCAAGTAATATGGCAAATTTAAGCGATGATTATTTGTAAAGCAAAATTTTTGCTATACCCAAATCATTCCTAATTACCCCCTAATAATTAAATTTCTTAATTTTCCTGTATAAAGAAGTAAAGTGGAACAAGTAAATACTAATTTCCTTTTTGTACTTACTCATTTTAAAGGGTTATATTTTTTATTATTTGTTTTTTCATGACGATATCCTTCATTAACTCGTGATAAAATAAGCACGTTAATGAAAAGCCAGAGAATAAATTCAATCCCGCTTCACCAAAGAAGGAGTGTATTTAAAAGACAGAATTAGTGGGTAGCATCATTTGCTACTTTGCGAAAATCCATAATTTCTAAGTTTAAAGCTCGATATTTCTTAAATATTTACGTTATAATTCAACAATCACAAACTCTGTGTCATCGATTTTAAAGTTGAAGTTTTTAATATTTTATAAAGTAAAAAAAATAGACAAAGACCAGTTCCACTTTAGTTCCTAATTAAGAAAAAAAAAACCTAATTTTGGATTTAGAATAAAAAACTGAGTAATTGACTTGTATGCCGCAAGGATTTACTTAAAGTGCCGATGCAAAGTAAAAACATAATGAGATTCTTTTGCAATTAAAACGTTACTAATTTTTTTATAGCTATTAAACACAAAACGAATCCCAAATCGAGAATAGAAGATTTTTCATGAGAAATTACACCGTTTTTAAAAAATCAAAGCATCGCGCTCGATAATTTCAATTTAATCTGTTCTGAATTAACTCAGCTCCAAAATATTCTAGTTGCCAGCTTTATCATTTTCAATTTCTCTAGAGACGGGACTAATTTCTGAAGAAACAGTGAAGACTTATAAGAGTAGGGCTGTGTAGGGTAGGGTAATGTTACAAAATAGATTGAATAGAAAAAGTGGTCTTCTCACTGCGTAAAATATCGGAGGTATATGGCATAATATACAGATATTGTATATTACATCCCCTCGAGAACTAAAAGAGAATGCGCTTATAGACCGACATAAGATACTGTCCTCTCTAGTTTTTTTATTTTCATTGAACAACGAAAATATAATAAATAGTTAGCCTGTATTCAATCAATAATAAGAAATTAAATTAACGCTACACGAAATAAAGAAATTTTAGAATTTGCGCTCAGAGTTCGCGTTGCGTTTGAAAAGAAAATTATAAAATCGATAACCGATAAGGTACAGTGAAGCAGAACAATAATGTCGCCAGCGAAACTTAAATTAATATTGTCTGAAACAAAACGTGGACAATAAGCACGTACCAGGTTCAGAGAATTTCGCTATGCAAATATTGACCAAGACTAGTCGAGAGCGACTTAATAGAGAGGGTGGTGACGGACGCTGTGGAGACAATTGTAAACAGTGGCGCATCTGTTCAATATTCTGCCAACTGCAAGGGATGACCTTTGATATTAAATAAAGTTGAAGTACTTAAAGTTAAGTAAGTTAGTACGAAAATCACCTTTATTTGAATTATTCACGAGGTATTTATATTCGTAAATCAACAAGCAAAAGAAGGTTTTAAGTAGCAAAAAGCCTTCATGTGTTTGTGTTTACATAGATCCCAAAAAAAGAACCGATAACGATGTAGTTTATTTCTTCCTCCGTGTATGTATACACCGGTTATCATGGTGTGACCAACTCTCTCAGTTTCTCACAACATTAGCATTTACACTACATATTTACAATTTAAAGTTTCAATGACGGAATCTTTTTAATACTTATATCCATTTTTTTTTCTGATTTTACGCCGGTTTACACCGGATTTAAATGTAAACTCTGGTGTGTCGCAGAGAATAAATTGAAAAAGAAATAGAGTTTAAATTTCTTCTACTTCGACTACAGGCACCTTAATTTTAATAATCGGCAAGTAAGGCAGTCACATAACAATATTTATATTATGCATTTGTAATTTCGTAATATTTTTATTAAGATAATAATAATTGATGTTGAGTTATACATTTAATAAGTATTCCAGGAATTCTGAATCCTATCTAGCGTGTATATTGCGAGCAACATAGTAGGTGATACACCGACAACATGACAAACTGATGGTTCTTGATTCATTATTGACACTGCCTGTACTCTACATGCCAAAGATTTATGCTCGTAATTATAACCGCGCTTTGAAAGATATGTTAGTTAAGGTTTCAATTAAAGAAAAATTAAAAAAAGTTAAACTTCTTTAGAAACGTGATTTGAAACTAAATGAAACGAAAATTTGTCAGTATAAAGAAACAAAGAGATAAATGTATTAAGCCTCTAGTTGTTTGATGTGAATACATGAAAATATTAAATAATTTTTAAGTTGGATAAAAAATAATAAAGCCTATATAGATTCTAATACTCCTAATACTGTCTTATATCCATCTCAATCTCTCATAGGGTACTTTTCAGAATTTTCACTTCCGCCGTGGGTGAATTGCACACACAATTTCTTTATATAAATGTAAGTAATCTATTAAAATATAGGCGGTCGATTTTAATAAAAATAAATACAGTCTACAATAAATTATTCATAAATTTAAACGAAATTGGAGGCACATATTGTTATTAAATGTTTGTATCGCTTGCGAAGCAACTCGTTACCTTCACTGATCCTAAATTTTCCCACAATGGCGCGTAAGCCAGGAGCAGCTAACGAAAACGTGGCTTAATCTCTTTTGCACATTACATCTCAGTCACGCGTCAGCTGTTTATCATAGTCGCGGTCGGTGAGTCCGGGAACCGTAACGGGAAAGAATCATAAAAACTCCTACTATTATTAAATCTATTGTATTCTGCGTGGCATCCGCGTAAGAGCCCACAACTCTCACATTGCGTGGTTGTTCAAAAAGAAGACTATGGCTTAAGCATTGATGAATGCGCAGCCAGCGACAAATGGGATGATATTAGCAGATCGATGACAGGATCTTGGATATATGACAATTCGCCGGGTAATGGAAATATTGAAAATATTTCCATTACCCGGCCTAGGTAACATTTTGAAAGAACCTTCGTCTTTATTATTTAAAGGTTCTGATTCAGGTACCAAACCAAGAAGAATCTAAATGACCGGCCTAACTTTTGGGGACACGGCCGGCCCGTGGTGGCCCCTCTAAGAGGACTTGGTCGGCCCAATTAGATGATGGACTGTGGAGGGAGTGCTTGCGTAGTTGTCTTTGCATCACTCTCCTTGTCCTTCACAGGCAAGTCGAAATCACAGTGGAGTTTTGGAATTATGATTCACCATATTACCTATCCTCTGCGACAGTGGTGGAGGTCGCACCGCTGGAGCGGATGAGACCAGCGGATGGGTCCTACGGCGGAGCCAATATCTAAATCCACCGCTTGGTGAAATGCAGGCGGGCAGGTGCGCGGTTCTGCACTAGCTTTCCAGAGGCCTTTGGCCACCGGTTGGCGAACTCGAAGGGCATTCGTTACCCACGTGGGTTTGGAGGACAAGGTGATAGAAGCGTCAGTGTTCCAGCGCGTCCAGCCAGGAAGGAGAGAGAGAGAACGAGAGAGAGAAGATGCATTCTTCTTTCATTTCTTCTCTTCTTCTTCATGTATGCGAAAGCGCTTCCGTGGCCTTGAGGAGATGGCAGCACACTTTAGGGATTTATACGATGTAAGGCCGACATCACATGTTCTAGCCTCTGTGGGCTAGTATAAGTTTCCCGACAAATAAAAAATTAAGAAAAGGTTAGTCTTGGTGAATAAATACTAATTAAAGATGTTTAAAATTTTAAATTAAACAATAATTTAAGCTTAAATTACGTCATCATAAATTTATCATTTATCAATATAAATAAACAATGTCTGCGGCTATGTACGACATACAAGTTTCATTAGATAACACGTAATGGCATATAAAAGTCAAACACTAAAATTTTCTGCATTGGCCTTGACCTCTGCCATATCTATGGGTTTGCTTCCACCACACAATCACCACACTTGGCATACGGACCAGGGATCGCAATTAAAATAAGCCCGTCACCAGTCTGTCGAAATTAGGTTTGGTATTTACCAAAATGGTTATCCCGCCGTATGTCGGTCGCCAGTGAGGGCTTTTGTTTCCCAAAGAAAGAAAAGGGATGACACTATTCTTTCGGCGTTACTCACGGCATAAATTTCATGAAATTAGTAGTTGAAACAGACACATAGACATTTCGGTCTTGGTGAAGACTGGTTACTATTTAATTTGCTAAGACGTTTCCGTGGTTGAGTGGCGTACAAAGTGGCTTTCATAATGTCGCAAGTCCTGAAGTTCCAGGTTCCAGCTCCTTATATGTAGAAATCACTTATCTATTTTCTTTATTGTTTCTGGTCTGGGTAAATGTGGTACTTTTCCCGTTTCTAATTCCATAACACATTGCTCTACCTTTGCATCAAGTAAATGTATGGAATGGTACTTGTATTAATTATTTATTTAATTAGAGTCAGAGTATGAGGGAGTATACCAGAGTATAAGTTTGAGTCATGCTGTTAATCTCTCGTGGTTCAACCAAAGTCTACGATGGAATAATAAACTTACACGCATCCGACAAAGCATAACTCACGAATATTTGTGTTTTAGACTAAAAAAACTAAAACAAAAAATTTAAACATTAAACTAGTACCTTATAGCAGATCTTATCAATTAACCCACAGCCCGAGAGCACATCGCTGTTTTTATCTCGGTATTCCTATTACAAAAATCTTCTCGAGCACATGTTGCAAAGATTCTTTGATTCCCCTTCTGGGGAAAATATCTTTTGTTTTGTAACATTTTCCCCGCGCTTTTGGGGTGCCATCCAAAGGATATCCGAGCATGCCTACTACTTGATCGGAAGGGTCTTTACCCGGTTTGTGGTGAAGGTCATTCGTTTGTAAATAAAACGTCACATAAATTATGCTTTGGCTAATTATTTTATAAGTCGTGAATTTATTTTATTTAAAAGAACGTTAAATAAAGATGTAAGGTTTTTGACCCTAGGCTATTTTTTTTTAGTTTTTACAGCCTACCCCGTCATGGATTATGGATGAAAATATAACAATGAAATAAAAATTCGTATGATACTATTATAATAAGCATGCATATATATCGGCGAATTATATTATAACAATACTGTTTTAAATAATGTTGGAAGTAACATCATTAAAATGTTAATATAAAAAATAATTAAAAATCCACACAATCACCATCGACGCAAATTGGCGCAAAAAATTCACAGAACGTAAAACGGTGCCGATAAATTTTAAAAGTAACCAGACGTCATTAAATTCGAATGACGAACGTTCGCAATGATTCGTTAGGAAGCGGGAAGTCGCGGAGGCGTCGAGCGACGGACGTCGCGCCGCGTCGTATCCCGATCGCGGACTGGCGGGTGGCGGCGCAGGCAAGATGTGCTTGTGGAGCCGCGGAGCTCGCGGAGTAATTGCCGGTCAACAATACGCAACAGTAAAACAGGACAGGAATTTATTCCGATAACCTTACCAAAAGCTTGTTAAATCGCAATTACATAGTTACGATGTGGTATTAAAAGAAATTCGTGTGGATGCCATTTTGTGTATTACTATGAAGTCTTTAATTTATTTATGTGTAATAACACTTCTTTTCAAATAGACGTTTTTCTTTCTTTCTTATCTTGATAAAGAAAAATTTATTTGTTACATAATCTCATTTTGGACATTACTTGTTAATCAGAACCATATCTGTCACCTAAAATTAAGACTTTTGTAAAGTGATAACGGCGTAATAATTATCACCACCTTTCTTCTCGTGGATGTCGGAGGAGGGAAAATCAAACGCCTTGAATGTCGTTACGGTAACTGACAGATGGCGGGATAACCACCTGTAAAACTACTACACCAAACTAATCTGACCACATATGAGCAGTAGCGTCTGAGATGCAAGTTGTCTAGTACTGCGATCACCAATCCACTTGTCAAGTGTAGCTATAGTGAAAAATACCTATATGAATGCGGGGGGACCATCCAGTGTACCTGTATGTATTGCAATGGATTTTAACAGGTCGTTATGTATATATTTTGTCGTAAGTATGAATTCAATAATGGTAGTCTGAAAGTTCTTGAACGTTTATCATAAACATAAAAAAATCAAGCTATTAAAAGTACTCTTAACAAGCATTACTATATAAGTTTTATGTGTCCGGGGTGGTGGGTTGTGTTTATGACTGCCAATATTCGAAACTTTTCCAGTCCGCCTCAGGACACCTCTCTTGCGCCCTGCTCGTCGCCAGCCTTCCGGTGATAAGTAACGTAAGTATCCCTTTAGGTTATTTTCTTTTTTATTTAAGGAAACGAAGCGAAGTTGCAAGTTTGTTATTTAGTAATAGTCAGTAGAAGTTAGAAGCTAAAACCGGGAGTGAACGCTCATTCAGAGGATCGGACTTGAGTATCTCGATTCGAATTTCGATCACCCAAACTCTCAACAACAGTGACACAAAAAATAATCAATTGAAGGTAACACACTGCAAATCCACCTGAGGAAATGATTTTACTAGGATATGTTTCAGGATAGTATGAGGCTTCGTTCTTCGTTTAATTATTTTATCGGGATAAGATTACAAACATAAACACTATCGCATTCATGTAAAAAAAGTTTTTAAAAATACAGAGCTAAACTGAATTTATCTTCTGTATGACTTACTTGGCCAGGGATAGAGCGAGATTCAAAGAACTGTCGGCCAACCTTCAGTAGTGAAGAAGGCACGAGAAAAAGAAGAAGATGGCGCGCGAGGCTTGGCCTCATATCTTCCATAAGAAGAATTTCCAATTATAAACACAGTTGGCAAGCAGATCACAATTTCAGACACCTCACAATGTAAATGCGAAAAATTTTGGTCTGGTATTTATGGATATAATTACTCTGCCATTGGTCAACATTGCCATTGCCATTAACAAGGCTTTTCTTTTAGTCGCCTTTTAGAGCATCCACGAAGAGATAAAATATCACGCGTCTTAGATTCCATATGACAGGAATGTGAAATGAGCTGAAAATAAATAAACACATAAACATCATTCGATTTAATATCGAGAAAGTAAGTAGTACAATATTTATAAAAGACTGTAGCTACATTATTTACAAGCAAACAACCTAAGACACAACACAAGTAATACCCAATTACGTTGAACTTGTGTTTGTAAACACAGACGATGAAGAATTCAAAACCGACATTTGTAAACGCAATTCGATAATAGAACCAACCATACGCGTGTGATGACGTGTCTTGCAAAAGCAATACAGATGTTAACTGGCCAGAACTAGACTTTTGCGCCAAAAAGGCACATATGGTGGAGGCGAATTGTTGAGATTATTTTCTTCCGGAAGTGGAATGAGTTGGTAGTGTGATAATACCTAATTGCTGTTCTTGGTATCCTCCGTGACTGTAGCGAAAGCTGATATCCTCCGTGACTGTAGTGACTGTGGTATCGTCGACTCGGATACTGTAGTAGAGATAGCGGGATGCCTCAAAGATAAATGAATAACCACAAAATTTCTTAATCTGTTCTATACAGATCCGTTCTTAACGGTTTTTAACTGGCGGATTTGGTGAAAGAAAGTAAGAGGACTTTCGTTGCTTACGTGGCGCTAAAATCCATGTAGGAACCTGAGTTCTCGTTCGTAGCCTGAAGTGGAAATAATGGGTTGTTGTGGAAATAAGTTGTCACCGTGAAGTAAATTTTTCGGTTACCGCCAAAATATGCCACGTTTGCGAAATACCGTAATATTTTATCGGTGTTACACCGGTCAACATAATACACATTCATAACAAAAATAAAACCGTTTTAAAACAATTGTTTTATTTGAGTCTATTTAAACTTATATCCGCCTTATAAGTCAGTTGACAGGAGCATTATTTCCAATTACAGTCATTGAAGAATCTCCATTGGATAATAGTGCAAAAAAAACACAATTGTACTTGTATTGACATGAGTATGAGAGTGCAGGGGGAGTAAATGCTTTTGTGCACGCCCTAACGGCGGCAAAAGCAAACTACGCAGTGTATTGTGTACAATATATTTGTTTATTTATAATGCATTCAATTTAGATTACGAATTACAAATACGCGATAGCAGTCTACATAGATAGGAACATGATTTAATAAACTAATTTTAAACATGTATAACGCTATTATGTTTTCAATTTATATAAAACACTTTCGTATTTTTATATGGGTACAATATATTAATAAATCTTCAATTTAACAATTATAATACACGTAGAAATCAGTTTCATTCTTAAGTACAAATTCAACTACAATAACTAATAGATATAATATTATAATAATAATTGTAATAAACCACATAAAAGAGGTAGCTATGTGTAGCATCACATGCTATTTTCATATTGAGATCAAACTGAAAATTCCTATAACGGTATTTTAAAGTTGTAAAATCACATTTGTATCAATTGTAAACCCAGACAGACATGTATCTAAGTTGATTGAAATATTGAGGCAAATATGTTTACGTGACAATGAAGAACGTCAACACATCTTGAGAGTCTAGACCGAAGTGCATCCGATGCCTACTCCGGCGATGCGCCACAGGTGGTTATTTTATTGTAGAGCCGCGAGTATAAATGCAGACGGAAAATCTATTTGCCCGTGGCAAGAATGGGGCTGGAACAAATGACAGTCTGACTCCAGTCTGAATGAAATGTAAAATATAGTAGTAGTAATATAGGAATGTAAAAATATTGTTCAATTCCCAATACTGAGTAGTTTCATACGCAGTAGTCTAATATCTCAGTAGTATGATTAGTAGTAGGCAGTTAAAAGTAAAAAAAATTGGTTTGTATGGGAACCACGGTCGAAAGAACCATTCCATTTACTGGATTATGGAGTCCAGAGCCTATCAGCATCATAGTGCCCAAGCCAAGAATACAAAAAAAAAGTCATAGTTACAAGTAGGTCCTTCTGAGGACCGAAATAGTGTTTCTTGATTCGAATTCCGTAACCGCAACTACTCGACTAACGTGGTTTGGAAGTAAAATTTTCTTTTCATAATGTAAATACTCCATGACCTTTACTTAGCTAACAAGTGCCGATAAAAACTTTGTTACTTATCGTTACGCAGACATCGGATACATGTAAATATCAAAAGAAGTTTCTCGATTTTAATAAATAATAAAACAGCAGCCAATATGCCTCAAAACCCAACCGACCGAAGGGAATATTTGAATAATTAATGTTTCATTCGTGCTACTATATTGGACAAGCAATTTTGTATCAGAAAATGAAAACTATCGTCACTCATTTGCTCAGAGCGTCATTGTTATTTTTATTTTTAAACCTGTATTGTTGGAAATTTTTAGTCCAAGTAGTACGTAAATATATTTGTATGGAAAAGGTGATATCAATGATTATACTCGTATGGAAACGAGGTTGAAGGGCGAGTTGCACAAAGCCAATACGTCTTGCATAATGATGTTTTAGATAATATCGTTACTATTCAAGTAAGTGGTGCACTTTGCACTCGCATACAACAAGTAAAAATATTTCTTAACATTTCATACATTATATTTCTCTACATTATTTTAACAATCCGAAGCTAGAAAAATAGTGTACTTAGTAATAATTGCTGCGGCCCATTGTTTGATTTCAGGGGTCTGCATTCGTACGGACGTAAAGACAATGCCTATCCTAGACAATTTTCCTCAAAATAAAACCTAATAAATTATACCTACCAATCGAAGATATTTGTTTGGATGATACATATGAAATGACTTAAAAAAATAACTTCACGCCATTCCCAATACAGGGGTAGACAAAGGTCTAGTCTAGACAATTAAGTCCCTTCGACCCTCCTTCCACCAAAGATATTTTTAGACATCGTGACAGGAGGGTAAACCCGTCGCCGTCTTTATATCCAATCCAACGATATGAAAAAACCTATTGGTACGAGTCTGCCACCTGGGGATCGAACTCAGGTCTCTCCGACTTGAATTCCAATAACCCAACCACTCGGCTATCGTGACTTCTACGAAACGACATGACAAAATGAAATAATGTGATTGTTGTTCAGTACAATAAATAATAGATAACTAGATAATGTTAAGTAGCTTAGCATAGTTAAGTGATAAACAGCAATATTTTACAATCGACATTCCTGTAACTTCGGCCGTCTGTGAAAGTATGACTTAAAACAAAAAAATCTAAAATCAAGCGCAGAGAAACTGCTACTACATACAAACTCCATTGTTAGGGTACGGTAAAGAATCGCTGCGAACTTTTAAAACATCGTCATTCATATAGATTTGTGATCGATTACGAGGAGGGTGGTTCTGTCAGCAAACGCTCATTGTATGAAACTAAATAAACGGGGCCTTTGTCCGGGAGTGGATAGTAACACGCTAATGCTTTTAATTTTATTATGTCGGATGTTTAGTTAAACAGGCTCCAGGCGACGTAACGGACTGCGACTGATGTAATATGTGAACTACTTGTTTATGTTATTCTTTTATATTTTTCTCTTTTTTTCTTTTTTCTCAAAACGACTTGAAGAGCGGCCGAACTCTGACACAATTGTCTAAGCTTTTCAAGAAATTTTTGTAAACTTTTGAATCATTTAACTTATGGAATAAAGTTAAATTCATTTATCGGCGTTTGTTAACATGAAAGTGACTAAATATTTATTATAAAGTTTGTAAATTCAAGATTATTCTTAAAAATGTTAATCGTAATAAAGTGTGATAGGTTTTGAACGTAAATGTTAGTATTTTATATCGAGTAGTATAACGGTAGAACAAAATTGAAGATATGTGTAATATTTGTTGTTGATATTAATAAACCGAGTACATATAATAGCCGGCAATCAAAAAACTACAGATGAAGAAAAATGTCGCCTATCTGTGTGGTCTTTAAAGGCTAAATTTAAGTAGAATCATAGCGCGCATAATTACATCTTATACAGGTGACCAAAAGTGAGGCCACGTCAACGTCTTCTATTTTCAGTTCTGCAGAAGTAATGAAAATTATGTCACCATTTAAAGGTAAATACACCAATTGTTGAATAACCGTCGAAGACAAAACAAGTACTGTCGCTATCAAAATTAAATTTAATCATAACAGACTAAAGTGTTGTATATGTAGTAACTTACTCATCATTGTTGATGGTTATGTATAGCCTACTTGGTGGAAGTGACCCTGCCTACGAAGCTAAGCGTCGGGGATTCGAGTCCCGCCAGGAACAAACATTTGTCCGATGAATACGAATATTCGTAATATAGTAATGTTTGTAGAAAGTATTGAGATTATACGTGATTTTATAACATCTAAATTAACAGTGATAAAAGTGGAGAAATCGAAAGATATATACATCCACTATACACTTAATTAAGGAGTTGAGTTAGAGCCCAAGGGAGCAAGTCTGAAATAAGTTGCACAATGTCTATCCGTCCTGCAGGAGGTAGGACGCCACCGCGGCGCAGTTCCGCCAGACTCACTTTTCCTGTTACGGTAAACTAGTTAAACGAGAAGTGAATCATTTTATACCTCGAATTAATATAGAATGCCTGCGAGAGCATATGAGCTAGGCTAAAAACGGAAACACTATATAACCACTATTACTCTCACTACGGCGCCATAGATGCAAAAAAATGAGAAAAGTATTCCCGTTTTGTAAGGTATCATAATTCTATTAATATATAGTATAAAGGAAACACTTGTTATTTTTATTATTTATTTTAAAAGGCTTAGCGTTTCATGTTTTCTTCTAACAATCAAAAACATGTTATAGGACGATCGTCGCCCTTCTGGTGAATGTTTATTTATGACGAAACGCCTATGGAATTTAGCCTAGTTGGCAGTGACCCTGCCTTTTAAGGGTTAAGGGTTCTAATCCCGCTTCTTGAATACAAGTGTTACTACTAGAGTCAAGGATGTTTAAATAAATACTTGCTATGTATGTATTTTGAATTGTTAACATGGACGTCGATTGTTCGCCATGCTCCCAATACTCCACGACTCTGGCGGGGATCTCACCGCTGATTCGGGAAAGGTAGGGCCGCGAGGGGAGATGAGAGTCGGTATTGCGGGGCGCCATTCTCCCTGCCCTCCGAGGCCGAAAAGTGTGAAAAGTTTGCGGCGGAGCTAAATTCCAGGAGAGTGGGCAGGTGGGCGATCAAGCATCCGCCTTTCTAAGGTACCACGGCCTCCGGGTTGCGGACTCGGAAGGCGGAAAGGACTCGCGTGGACGAGTAACTAAATTGTCTAAATCAAGTAGTGAGAGATAAAAATCTATATTTTTTTGTAGAAAATTATTAATTATAACTCATAAAATATTAACATTTAGTGGACTTCAAACCAGCACAAGGCAGGGTCACTACCAGAAACGTTTTAATATGTAAAATAATACTAAAAATCATTTTTACTACAATTTAAAAATTAGGGGAGAGGAGGAGCGAGGGGGGGAAGCCCACAAAGAAATATTGTGTATACTTTGCAACTTTGAGAAAATTTTCATATTTCTAGTAATTAGAGTCCATAGACGAACATAGGCTACTTTTTACTCTGAGAAATAAAAGAACCTCGCGGGAATTTCTACCCTTTCCTACTTTTACATTTTTTTTTTAAATCTAAAGTTGTAGTAACTCATCCAAACAAATGATACTGTAAGTCTGTCGGTTTACATTACATTTCACGAAACTCAAACTTTCAATAAACTTCGGTAGTTGATATTGTAGTTGATATTACGGGACCAATTTAAAATTTAAATTGAACCAACATGTGAACCAGGTTGGCAGCAAAACTAAGTGTAATATAATATAGATAAAATAGTTTGGAAAAAACCCTCAATTACGAACTAAGTTAATTCACTAAAGGTTCTGTAATATTTTTGTTGTTGTTTTTTTAGGATTGCGAAGCTTTGGACAAACCCGACTCACACACACATAGGCTGTTTTTATTGGTTGTTGTTCTTATTTTAGTTTCCACTAACCGTGACATTAACTTTGTTTTTGTTTTTTTACTTTTACGTACAAAAAAATGTTCTATACATGCTTTGCTTGTAGCCGGCAGGCCAGAAACAGGTTGTGTCGGATCTCGGAAGAAAAACCATAGCGACTGCAAACCATCTACGACAGACGCTGTTTCCCTGGAGGCCTTTACAGCTTAATCTGTGCGAGAAAGCGAAGGACCGTAAGAGTGTTATATATTATAGATATGGAGAACATAATATATCTGCTCTGCTCCCAAAGTAAACAGCTAGAGCAGTTGTATTATGGAATTAGATACGCTGCCACAAACACCCAGACCCGAGAAAATGTAGAAAACGTGTTCTCCACATTGACCCAACCGGGAATCGAAACCGGGACCTCAGAAGTGGCGAAACCAGAAAAATCGGAGAGTATGCCAAGCGTCCAAGAAGGCCGTCATTATTCGCCGATACAGCACATACTCTTTAATATTCCAAAGCAAGTATGGAGAGACTATGAAGAGTATTAAATACAAACTTTGTTTCATGCATTGTATTTATTACCCTTGATAAATCGACTCCATGAGGCGGTTTGTTCCGAAACATCCTGAAAATTAGATTCATACAAATGTATTTGCAAGCGAACCCACAATGTCAATCTCCGGTGAGCTGAGTCAATAAATAATACATTGTCTGCTCCACATACCTGCACCATGTGTTGTGTTACCATTAATTGATAGAATATACGGAACAAAAATTAAATTGTAATGTGGAATTCCAAAACTCAATTGAATAACACTAATAAGAACATGTTAGCAGAAGTTAGAGTATATTATGTTTTTCAATTTAACCTATATTACATGATGGTAGCCAAAGAGAACAGATCGCCAAGTGACATGAGCCTAAAGTACCTCTTTTCTTTCTTTTGAATTTATCATTTTCTTCATACACGCACAACTAGATATCAGAGGATTTTGAACCTCCTCGTCATTGAGCTATTTTTATATAATCAAAGACCTTCGACGATGCCTTAACAGTCATTCGAAAAGAATTAGGTTTTGTTAAAATAAGTTGTCAAAATACGTGGAAGAAATTTCTTTTCAATCAAATCAATGAATATAAGTTCTTACTACAGCTATATCTTTGGTTTAGGTAAAGTAGTAATCCCTACTAAAATTATAAATGTGAATGTAAGTTTGTTACGCTTTCACGCGAAAACTACAAAACCGATCATCATGAAACTTTGTACACATATTCTTGGAGGTATTAGAAGTAACGTAGGGTACTTTTATAAAAAAATTTTGTCCAAAATATTTGCTGATGTTATAAGTAGTAACTTAAGCTACTTTTTTAGAATTTACCATTTAAGAAAAATAATTTGGATGTCGCGTTAAGTGTTATACCGCGTGCGAAGCCGCTTGGGGCAGCTAGTATATATATAAATAACCTGAAAAGTTATTATGACCAAAGTCGATTTTCTTTAACTTGCCATTCAATCCTGCCAATTCTACACCAAGTGATAATTAAAAGAAATATATCCGGTCGATTACCAAATACGTGGGCAACATTGTTGCATGTAGCTACATTTTCACTGAAAACCGAGTGTGGTGTACGCGTCGGAGGCGTAGAAATTGGGTCGCATGCCGTTGTGTAACGTCCCGTGAGCGGCGACATCGGCTCTATTGTTCACATTTTTAATAATAAAACAGGAGCACTGTTTATATACAGTGCTCCTGTTTAAACAGTTCCTGTGTAACACCGAGTAACGGATCCCAGGAAGTATCCCTTCTGGTTTTAATGTTATAACACTGAAATACTCTTTAAGCGTGTCCACATACACGAAACACACCAACAAACTTACGTCTGAAGTCACATAACGTGGAAAGACTTCGTAACGGCCTGTAAAATTCCACTGCAACACAAGCCTCTCACGTAAGTGAGGGGTTGCAATAATCACACCGAACTTCAAATAAAGGAGAGCGTAAGTGATTCGTAGTGTTACTTTTTTTGTAAACCACACCCTCGGACACACTCAAGTCATGTGTGTCCAAAAGTAAGTAATAATAAAAGTGTCAATGGATAGACTCGAAAATTTTGCACATAATTTTTATTAAAACAAATTTCGTTACGGTTTCCTTAAACATTTTGGTTTCCTCGATGAATTTACATTCAAAGAAACTTATTTAAAGGGAGTAAATAAAATTTTTTAATAAGAATATATGATAAAGTTGAGCCACAACAAAGCGTAACCAGGTGTAGTTAGTCCATTAAAATTGCTATATAGAAGGTGAAAATTTAAGTACGTTTTACCAAATCAGAAGTCAGACACGAATGTAACAAATTCCGAATTTTGTATTCTGAGGCTAAATGACGAACAGTACATAATTCATATGGTCAGGGATACTCATCCTAACTTACCTGTCAGGTAGTTGTGGTATGGTATACGGGTATGCGACCCCGGCTTCCCTAGCTATTACTGTCCTATCCCTTGCCTTCCTGGGCGGTAATATCCTACCTTTCCTAATTCCCACCTTAACTTACCAATCTTCCTTTTCTCACAACCTATACTTCCCTTTCCTTACTCTTATTCTCTCCGCCAATCTAACGTCTGCCGCGCGGATGGATGCATGGCTAGAGGCAAGCCTAGTCGTTAGCGTGCCACACTGCCCTGGGACCGGGCGACCCAGAATTAGGCTAGCCTTACCCTGGCATGCGGGGCTCTGCTGGGGTGGACAAACCTTTCCCTTGCTACTCGTGGGAACGCAATGGTGAATTTTACTTACCAAAATGGCGGCGATGTGGTTCGCCACCCATCACGTCTCGTTTCTCGCGAGGGCGAAAAGCCCATGGAGAGCCGCTTCGCTACGTTGAATGTAAGAGGAGGAATGGATGGTAAGGTAGATGAAGTATGTCAGATGATGGACGAACGATGTATAGATATCCTGTGCGTGAACGAAACCAAGAGGAAAGGATGTGACACCGCGGTTCATGGTCCCTACACGGCATACTGGTCGGGAGTCTCCCAAACCAGCCGAGGCTGTCAGGAGTTGGTGTGATTCTTTCCTCTCGAATAGTTGAATGTGTGATAGAGCATGACTGTGTAAGCCCAAGACTCCTCTGGGTTAGGTTAAAAGTTGGACTCACCCGCTTGTTGATCCTTGGGGTCTATGCACCGACGGATCTGCGAGGGGGTGGGTCATTAAAAGCCCAAAAAGAGAGAGAGGAATTTTGGGATAGCATGAGAGAGGTCTTGAATAAATGCGGAGAAAATGAACGGATCGTGATGTTAGGGGACTTTAATGGGTGGGTTGGAGTAAAGCGTGATGGGTATGAAGGAGTAATGGGTACATTTGGGGACGAGAGAGTGAACGAAAATGGGAGCAGCCTACTTGAAGTATGCTTGGAATGGAATCTGTGCGTGACCAATACAATGTTTGATCACAAAAAGATCCATTTGTATACAAGAATTGAGGGTGAGTCTAGAAGTATAATTGATTTTGTTATTGAGGATCAAAGATTGAGGAAGAACCTGCTAGACACTCGAGCATACCGCGGTGTAGGCCTTGACACAGACCACTTCCTGGTTATAACCCGAATACATGGCATTTTTAAACGATGGCGACACCGAGGAGCTAAGCCTACGAGTGTTTTGGACAGAATAAAAGTGGAAAATCTCCAAGAAAAAGATAAGAAAGACGAGTATGTAGAGAAACTGATAGAAAGTTTTAAAGGCATAGAAGAGATATGTGTGATTGAAGATTTGTGGGAGACATTTAAGAAAGGAGTCGTGAATGTTGCTGTTGAGGTATGCGGAGTAGCTAAACGAAGGAAAGGAAGAAAGAAGTATAATGTGTGGATGGATAAAGATGTACAAAAGGCTGTGCAAGAAAAGAATAAAGCGTGGTTGGATTGGTTAGCAACAAAAGCTAACCAAAAACTTCAAAAGGCGACGAATGACGAGATAAAGGAAGCGAGAAAGAAGTATAAAAGATTTCAAATCAGCTGCGAAGGATGTTGTGACTAGAAAGAAAGAAGAACAAAAGGATGATTTTGATAGGAGGCTCACTGAAGATATCTAGTCAAACATCAAGTTTTTCTGGAAATCCGTCAATACAGCCAGAGGAAAAACCTCTACCTCGGAGCTGAATACAATCAGGAGTCAAGATGGGAGCATTATAAAAGGAGAAGAATATGTGTTAAAGAGATGGAAAGAGTATTTTGAATGTTTATTTGAAAGAGAGGAAGTGCAGGTACAACACCCGGCACCTTCCATGGTTAATATAAATGTTGATGACAGTGAGATAAGCGTGGATGAAATAGTAAAAGCGTTGAAAAGTATGAGATTTGGTAAGGCTGCCGGATATGATAGGATTACCGTCGAGATGCTGAGGACTGGACAGGGCTAGTCAGCTGTACGGCCTTTTCAATTTGTGCTGGCAAAATGGGCAAGTACCGGGAAACTGGTGCAAAGCCGTAATCGTGCCATTATATAAGGGAAAAGGGTCACGGCAGGACTGCGTAAATTACCGCGGTATAAGCCTTCTCAGTGTCGTCGGTAAATTGTATGCGAAAGTGTTGATTGAAAGAGTTGTGAATGAAACGGACGAAAAAGTATGGGATGCACAAGCGGGATTTAGAAAGGGAATGGGGTGTACGGATCAGGTATTTTCCTTGCGGTGCATAGCCGAAAAGTGTCTGGCTAAAAACCAGAAGGTCTATTGCACGTTCGTGGATTTAGAAAAGGCCTATGATAGACTGGTGAGGAATGAATTGTGGTCAGCATTGTCCGTGAAAGGTGTCAGCAGTATCCTCATACGAGCATTGCAATCTCTTTATAGGGATTACTGTGCTTGTGTAAGGATAAACGGGGCATACACTGAATGGTTTAATATCGAAAAAGGTGTGAGACAGGGATGTGTAGCGTCACCGTGGCTGTTTAATCTGTTTATGGACAATTGCTTGACAGATTTAAAAGAGAATGAAAGTGGGCTGAGAATGAATGAGTTACTCGTCAAATGTTTTCTATGCTGATGATCAAGTATTACTTGCGTCTTCAGCCGAGGAGTTGCAGGAGATGGTAACTGCTATGAGTGAAGCTTTTGTTAGAAAGGGGATGAAGATGAATGTAAAGAAGACGAAAGTAATGTTGTTTGAAAGAGATGAGGTCATGACAGACTGCAATATAGTGATTGGAGATGAACAAATTGAACAGGTGAATGAGTTTGTGGATCTGGGTTCAAAGTTCACAAGAGATGGAAAGTGTGAGAGTGATATTGAAAGAAGAGTGAATGCAGGAAACATGGTGAATGGAGCTTTGCACTCCTTTATGAGCAGTCGGATGGTGTCTAACAAGGCTCGTTTGGCTGTGCATAGGGGAGTTTTGGTTCCGACACTCATGTACGGAAGTGAAAGTTGGGTATGGCAGAAGAAACATGAAAGCAGAGTAAATGCAGTTGAGATGAGAGCATTAAGAAGTATGTTAGGAGTTAAACTGAGCGACAGGATAAGGAATGGTGAAATAAGGAAACGTTGTGGTCTGAAAGAAGATGTAGTGACTAAAATTGAGAAAGGTATGCTGAGATGGTTTGGCCATGTCGAGAGAATGAATGAAGAACGATTGACGAAAAAAGCATATAAGGCGAGTGTGAATGGAAGTGTAGGAAGGGGAAGACCTAGGCGGACGTTTCAAGACCAAATCAGGGACGTCCTGAAAAAAGGCCAGGTCAAGAGTACCCTGAATCGAAGAGAATGTATGAAGGGAATAATGAAAGTGGACGAAGCGAAACAAATATGTAAGGATCGTAGCAAGTGGAAATAAGTGGTCTCTGCCTACCCCTACGGGAAAGAGGCGTGATGATATGTATGTATGTATGTATGTATGTATGTTCGTCGCCTCCCGGGTTGTTCACAAGTTGATATTATACAATTATTCGTGTGACAATCGATAGCTAGCTATATTTTGGAAGATTCGCAATTGTCGAAACCGGACAGATATGTTTCATACAGTTCACATATTAATGACGACAAATTCGGAAAATCGTTTCGCTACTTTTTAATTTTCCAAAGAGCGACTGCAATGTACTCAACCGAAGTTGAATTGATTTCAACGATGTGCAAATGAAGTATCCTACAAAGTATGGCTAGAAACAAAGAGAAGTATTTATGAGCAAAGGGGAAAAATCGAATGGTAAAACGTTAGCAATGCAAAAATTCAGATAACGTCATAATAAAAACTTAAAACGTTTAGCGAAAACTTATTGTTCTTAGTATTAATGATATTAAAAATTTTAGAAAGAACGGTTCTAATAACTAATATAATAAATAAACGATATATAATATTAGATACAAACTCCCTTCCGGTATTCTTCAATTAATAATTACATAAAAGTGGGCTCAAGCCTTCCTTCCAAAACTCAATACATAGGTGAATCTTTTTCAATCAGGATATTTATATATATTGCCTTGAAAACAATATCTTGTGGGTTTAACTAATTTAATTTTAACTACTTGAAGCTGTAATTTATTTTCTGTGTTTGGACGTTTTTCATAAACATTCTGCAAAATAGACGTCAGTATAGCTTTTTTAGTGTTCGACCGAAACTTCAGTCTCGATTTCGGCCAAAAAATAAAGTTTCGGACTCAATTACGGTTTCAGATAAAAATAGGTTGCACCAAAACGCAATGTTCGTGGATTGTCGTGTGTTTATATTTGATTTTAATAGGGATTTAATAAATTAAGTAGTAATTTATAAAGTAGTAAGAAACTACATAATAGTCGAAAAAATTATTGTAAACTGTTTTTATTAAGACTGAGAATATAATTATTAAGATCGTTAACCTTAACTGATTCTATAATTATTGTGATAACTAGGTTAAATCAAACTGCTAATTACGAGATCTCTAATATTACCTACTTTTTATTTATTAGTAATATAAATAATAAAAAAATGGACAACCATTTACCAAAACAAAGGAAAAAATCAATCGCGAAAAGCATTCAACCAAACAATAGTTGCGCTCCATTTTATACCGGACATGAGTGAACCTCTGTCTTGCTAACCCTCGTTTTAAAAAGCTTTATCAAACAGCTTCCGAATAAATAATGAACCGTTAGCAGTAATAATTAATTTTTAGATATTCAGAGGGCAACGAAAGTCAAAGTTTTTTCCTTAATAATAAAAATATGGAGAATCGCTTGTGGTTCAGGGGTGCAAATTCACTCGAAAACATTTTCATAGTTCGGTTTCCAATTTTCAATCTGCTCTAAAACTAGGCGGTGCAGGTTTCTATGGAAACCAGCAACAAGATGGTAAAATGACGGCTTCTTAAATTTACTAAGTTATAAATTAAGAATACTACTAGCGAACTTTATTTAAGTATAAAAGAATCCAACATAAATCGACAGTTCTGTTAAAGAACAACTTTTTATTATCAGACCATATTTTAAGTCATATTTTCACAGTCGCCTCATTACAGAACCGATTCATTTGGAAAATGGCAATTTCCGACGAGCAGTGATAATAATACATAACTGAAACAGTCTAGTGGAAATTGGCTCTTCGGTACGTTAAGCGCGTGAAATTGTTTGAATATTTTCAAATCAATCAAATATGTATATGTATGTAATTTAAAGCATTAATTCGTTTATTATCAATTTCTAAAAACGAAGTTAATAAAAGAAATGACAGTATCGAAACTAATAAATGTTTTCCTTTTATACACACAAATATTTAGAAGATACATTTATTAAGATACATTTTAGAATTTTCTACATTTTTATTAACTACTTAACAATAATAAAATTAGAAAGTTACATCTACAAGAAGATTCGATTCATCAACTCCTTTCGGGTTCTGTATATTTTATAACACTATTACTATATCTTCACGCATAAATTCAATCATTTTCTTCATACACGCACGCCTAGGTATCCCCGAGTACTCTTGTGACCCTCCCTTCTATGAGCGATTTGCTAGCATGGTCTTCAAATTAGTCTCGGCCCTCGACCCATTGAAATCTTAACTTTTGGTCTGTATATTTTCTTCATCATTCGGTCTTCACTCATTCACTCAATGTGAACTGAAGGTCACCCTTCTTCATTTTAATGATCAAACATTTCATTTTATTATAATTATTTATTTAGAATCTCAATTAAAATTTTAAAATTTCAACTAAAATAAAAACATGCGTAACCAATTGTATTTCGTTGAATGAAATGCGCTTTCGTACAGTGCCTCGTCTCTATTACTTTAAACTCTCGATATAAATGCACGTGATGTGGGGCAGTTGAAAAGAGAGGGGTGCATCTCGTTTTTATCAATATTTTTAAAAGGAAAACCCAGAAGTTTATGCAAGCCAACAAGTGGATTTCACATACATACATAACGCCCTGTAATAGTCACTGCTAGACAAACGCCTCTCCCGTGGGAGGTTTTGCCATAATCGCCACGTTCGGTAAGCGGATTGGCGATCAAAGTATCACGCATCTTGCACCTAAGCTTCTGGCCGTCAGCGGTCTGCATATTTTGGTCTGGTATATTTTTCGAGATGTTTACCTCGCCATCTGTCGGTAGCCACAGATATTTTCAAGCGCGGTTCCAACGTTGTAGGAACGATAGACATGCCCACAGCTCTAACAGGGTGCCATGCCCATAGCATTCTTTACTGAAGCACTTAGTAATCATAGACGGTATTCTGACATGTTATGTGACATTGACTTGTGTAATTCCAGTGAATGAACATATAGTTTTATTTAATTTACTAGTGTTCGCCCTACGGCTTTGCCCATGTGGGACTATAGTCCGGGCATTGCCGTATATAAGACTATAGTGGTGTATGCACCGTACAAAATGTTGCACAGGACGACATATATATATTTTGCTAACAGCTCCTTGCTTGCCAACTTTAACTCACGGTCATGATCGGCATAGTGCTGCACTGCACTACACCGATCATGACCGAGTTCATAATCCAACTCACTGAGCCAATTTTCGGGTAACTGTGACCAAAACCCGGGCAGGGCTGGATTTGCGCCGTGTTATTGTCAGGACTCTTCCCTTTGTCGCCTCTTACGACACCTATGAGAAGAAAAGGGGTGACACGTTCTTAAAATTATACCACCACAATTGGCTGCGGTTGCGTTGTGAACCAGATATACAGAGTAAGTATTTTCCACTGACCTGAGGTCCTGCAGCAATGCTTCTCCTTGCGCGATGGTCGCCGCGCACGCGTCGAGGCTCGCGGCTCGATGTTGAGCGCATTGTTCTAGAGCTCTTCTCGCTGCTTCGGGGCTGTCGTCCGAAGCGCACACGCCGCCGCCGCTCCGAAGCGTCTCCAGCCATTGCAGTAGCTGGATGAAAAGACATAACGAATATTGCAATAGATTTTTACATGTGTTACGCTATTGGCGAAGTAAGATCAAACTAAAAATAAACAGATTTATTGATGCAGTACCTATTTAGACTGCTGTGTTTGCTACGTAGTGAGCAATTTACAGTTTGCTATACAAGTAAAATAATATAAATAAATGTATAAATCAATAAATTTTAAAACTATATGTAAGTATAATAAATATAGCATATACCTGCTTGCCATATACATCTAAAACTCCGGTCTGAAGAAAATTTACTCAGACTATAAAGAACCGAACTTTAAATACTTAAATAAATCTGTTATAAAACGAATCCTATATGTTATCCCAGGTAAGAAAGTGTTTCTCTGCCAAATTTCATTCACTCTTCTTTGCACCATTGATTAACAAACATCAATTATAACATCTGAAGAAATTTTCAAAACTGGCAGCTTAGTAATTGATTGACAACCATGACATTCATAATATTAGTAATTATTTTTTTTTAAACTGGCTGTTTAATCAGCAGCGACATGTGTGATAGAAAAAGAAATTAAAGTCACTGACCTCTTTCTCGTGCGTGTAGAGAAGCACGGCGAGGTCGAGCCGGCGGCGGCGGCGGTCGACGCGCGCCGCGAACGCCGCCACGTGCGCCTCGAGCTCGCGCGCGACGCCCAGCACCTCCTCCGGCTCGCACTCGCCGGAGCGCGCCAGCTCCTCCGCCGCCGACAGCAGCTTCTCCGCGTTCGTGTAAGTGTTCTGTTGGCGACGTTCGCAACCGATCACCGCTTTGTTTTATTCACGCGGAAAACCAACTACAGCTACATGGGCTTCAATGTAAATCTATATACTAAGAATCCAATAACAGGTTCGCGCTGATTGAGACTGAGTAACAGGAAGTTTCGTTGTTAAGAAGTAATTACAATTTCGAACAATAACTATAGAGCAACAATAATGTAAGATAAACTTTACAAATGAAAAATACTGTACTTTGTGTACTTGTGTACCTTTCTGTATTTAATATTATGAGACTCAGTTTTAGTCACTATTTAAAACATTATACCTTATGTAGGTACAATTTTTTAAACATTAAAAGTACTATAGTAATAGTAGCAAACATTTCTCTAAAAAAGATTTGTCGAAAACGCAGCTAGGTGAAGACAATACTTTAAAATAAATAGGAATTATCTCTCCCAACTCCAACATATTTTAATAGATTTTATTTTAAAAATTATTAATCCAAGAAAACATAACTCAAACAACTTACTTGTGCAACATTTTCAAAATGTTCATGTGATTTTTGATAAACTCTAGCTTTGTGGAGATTTCTTCCTATTCCAGTGTTTTTCTGTAGAAACTGTAAGCCATGGTTTGATAACCAGTCCAGCACCTAGAACAAAATCATAATTATTAAACAATTAGCATAAAACTTTTAAACTACCTTATAAATCATAACGATAAATGTAGAATTTTTATTTCCTGTAATTACCAAATACAGCACAAAAATAAAAGTATTAAAAACAAAACATATCGCGTTTTAATTAATCATTATTATTATTAAGCATCAATTTCTAAAATCTATGTTGTTCAAAACACGACATATTTGCTTCTACAAACCCAGCCTAAAAAAGTGCACCTAGATTCACTATGCACACCTAGTGCAACAGATAGTTTACTAATATTTATGTATAATTATTACATAAATTTAATAATTATTTTCAATACTTGTAGCACCATCAAGTGATGAATTGCTTGCAATAATAAAATAAAATGTTATGTTATAAGAAATGGTGGAATGAAATCAAGTCTCTCGGTTTCTAATTAAAAATATACTAGTTTCTTAATTAATATACAGATAATTTTAAATGTATACGCGACATATAACGATATTGAGTGCAAGCAGATATATGATTAGAACAAAAAACAGTTAAGGGGGCGTTCAAAAATTACGAGAGGTGTTTAAGGGGGGGAGGGGGTCGAGTCAAATCTCATCTTATCTTACGTTGGAGAGAGGGGGGTCTCGGCAAATATCACGCAATTTTTTTCAGATTGAAACAAAAAAAATTACTATTTAACTGAAATGCAGATGATTTTACTGAAAATCATATGGACATGTTGGTTTCAATAGTCTCTCTTGAGACCGTGCATGATTCTCCATGGATTGAATTAGAGTAGATATTCTTTTTTTAATCACAGTAGTTACGATTTAAGTATTCTATTGTTAAATTTTTATTACACCTATAATTAAACTCTCAGCAATGTTGATTACTAGTCTTAACTAATCGTAAATAAAAGCACAAAGCAATTTTTTTTTCCATTTACAATAACAATTCAACGCGTTTACGTAAGAAACCAACATTGAAAAATCTCACGTGAGATTGGGGTTGGGGGAGGGGGTTGAATAAAATCTGATGACATCTCACCAGGGGGGAGGGAGGGACAGAAAATTCAAAAAACACCTCACGTAATTTATGGACGCCCCCTAAGGGAATTTGTAAATTAATAATCAACTTGTGAACCAATTGCGGCGAATGGTGTCGTGTCGGAGACTAGGAGGACGGAACAGGTGGACAGATAAAAAGTTTAAAATTGTCATATACATTTTATTATGCAAGCTGTTATATTGACATAACAAACAGACACTCAAATCTTATTCATTTGCGGAGGCACCCACCTGCCTACAGTCCTCCTTGTAGAGCAGCAGCGCGAGACGCTGGTGCAACTTGAGCCGCGCCTGGTGATAGCGCGCCTCGAGCGCACGGTGGTGGCCGAGGATCTGGTGGATGACGGCCAGCACGTGGTTGGCGCCCGAGCTGTAGTCTGCGGCGGGGTCGCCGCCCGCCCCGCCCGCGCCGCTCGCCGAGCCCTCGCTCTGATCAAGTGACACGTGACTATATAGTAAATGTCATTACTAATTGTCTTAAATTATTCCAATGTTATGTATCTACTTTATTTGCTTCTACTTCTACTTGGGACGAACTCCGTGGTCGAGTGTTATTCAGAGTGGTTTTCATGGTGTCGCCAGTTCGTAGGTTCTGGGTTCGATTCACGATCAGGTCAATATAGAAAACACTTTTTCTACATTTATCGGATCTGAGTATTTATGATAATGTTGTTTTCGATTCCATGATAAAAGTGTTAAGCTATTTTCTTTAGGATCAGAGCAATGTATGTGATGTTGTACCTGTCTGTGTATGTAAAATTTATGTATATGAAATAATTTAAAATGAACACAACTCACAATATCAGCTGGATCGGTCTGATGACACACTTGAACTAGGTGATCAAGTTGGTACAGAAGCTTTTTGCTTGTTGAATGCACCTGATGATAAAAAAAGTTTACAATAAAATAACTGTTATATTACAAATGATTGAAACACGAACAGTATTATACATCAATAATAGTTAATTGACTCAGGCGTTACTTTGCGGAAATTCATTGTAAAGTTGTTATTGAAAAAGTTACTTCGCAACACTCCGCATGGAAATATAAAAGGTATGTTACCTGGTCCGAAGAGAAGAAGAGCACCAACCGCCCTCCCTCCCACAGATGCGTGCACTAATTCCACTGTATGCACCACCACCACTACACTCAAATCAGGTATGTTACCTGATTTGAGCCACCAACGAAAACGCGACACGTGTCTCAAAACAAGGTATTATCGAGCGAGTAGACTACGATGAGCGACCGCAGAGTTAATCACGTGCCGGGAGGGTGGTGCTCTTATTCTCTTCAGACCAGGTAACATATACCTTTTTATATTTGCATGCGGCACTCCGCATGCAAGTGTTGCGAAGTAACTTTTTCAATAACAACATCAATAATAGTCAATGCATATCAAGTCACATGTCATATCAGTTTTAGAAAGCACATAGCAATATTATTTATAAAGTTTATACAATTTCTACCTCAGTGTAAGCCTGGCACATGTGTTCGTAGAGCTGGCGGTGCCTTTGCGCATGTTGCTCTAGTGCGCGCGGGTCGTTGCATGGGGCGCCGCCCTGGCCAGTCGCCAGCTGCAGGGCCATCGCACACTGCGCGCCCCACCCGCCCACCGCCGACGCGTACGCCTCGGCCTTATGGTGGAACACCACCGACAGTGAAAGAACCGCAGAACGTTCTTCCAAACCTGAATTGGATTTTTAAAAATATATCAATTATTTTGATTTTCTTCTGGTTATATTGTTTGAATACATTAGGGGCAAACATTTGTGTGACGAATATGAATTTGAATGACAGATGGATTTTCTATATGTAATATGTTTCGGTGAAAAATGGGTCGCACGGACTTCATTTTCCTGACGTCTGTCTACCTCAGTATCGTAAAAACGCGTGAAAATTTAAGTGAATAAAAATCTCACCGGCGGAGAGCTGTTTGTAGGCTCGCTCGAGGCGCATGGCGAGCGATGAGATCTGCGACTCAGCGTAATGTCGCTTGTCGGCGAGGCGGCGCGCGGCCGTCGTGACCCGCGCCACGCTCGGCCGTCCGCCGCCCGTGCACGCAGCCGCGAACCTGGGACCGAGCGCTCGTTATACATTACACAATATTCGCCATATCATAACGGTCTGCGAAGCTTTCTCCTCTATCTCTCGCCACGCTTGGCCAGCAAATTGGCGATTGCAGTACCAGACATCTTGCACCTTAGACGCTGCTGTCCGTCACCTGCCTACTGCATTTCGATGTCGTATATTTCATGATGGTTACGAGATGGTAGCCCGATTTTTCACCCATAAGAAGAGACAGGGTGGCATTATTTTTAAAACAATACTACACGGGACTCTCTAAATTTATGTGATGAAATAAATGGTCGCTCCGTTTGTTTGCAACGGATTCAAATGACTAAGTATTTTTTAAATAAGTGCCAAATTAGTAGCAGCCACTGATAAAATTTATAAATAAATAATAAATAAATATCTTCACGCAATTCCCAAGACAGGGGTAGACAGAGGTCGAGTCTAGACAATTAAGTCCCTTCGACCCACCTTCCACCGAAGATATTTTCGGGACAACGTGACAGGTGGTGAGCCCGTCGCCGCCTTTATGTCCAAGCCAACGATATTCGTACATAAGTTTTTGAAAAACCCATTGGTACGAGCCTACCAACTGGGGATCGAACTCGGGTCTATTGACTCGAAATTCCGACCACCCAACCATTCGGCTATCGTGACTATATACGTGATATGATAAAATTTAAGAAAGCCGACTTAAATTATAGTCACACAATGTGACAAAAAGATAATCAGCAATCAGTGTTCAAAGTTAAAATCAAGCAGCGAACCTTCTACACCAGCCTGACGCAAACGCACGAGGAGGCCCGACCCCAAATAAGTTGGGAAATTGGCAGGAGCAAGCAGAAGGTATAAATAACATTTTAAGGTCGCGAAATTCTGAAATGTAATTGAAAATTCTAGGCGCGTCGCGAGCAATAGCTGGAATCATACAACTAACTATTTACTAAAGAGAAATAAAAGCTATAGTTTCTTATTTCATGCGTTAAAATTGAATGCTATATAAGAAAAAAAAATTACGTTCGTGTTTATAACACTGCAGCGGTGGAAGTGGTATAAAAAGTAAAAATTCAAATGAGCACTTGAGATGGTTAAGAGCTGTCAGTTGCCGCTTCCTTTAGTTTGTGTCATATTTTTTTAACCGTTTCCTTCTATATTTACAAGTTAAAACTTGCGCACTTATTGACCGAGCCTTTATGTTTTAAACGTATAATTCGATCAATAGTACTGTAATACATAGAATATGTAAACACTTTTCAACAAACTTTAACTATTTCAATGTAAACAAAAACATTATTTAAAATATTTGCCAATCTTTCATCTAAGAGCCTAATACTTACTGTTTGAATATTTTCTAACGCCCTCGATCTTTGGCCAACATTTTGACTGTTATGGTGAAATTACTTTAACTATTTATACAGCATATTTAAATGAAAACTTCAAACTACCAAGTACACAAACATCCGCATAACAATATAAAGCAAATACCGGGCGTGTTCCTCCTGTAGACGTTTGGCGGCGGCACAAGAGCGGCCAATCTCAACGTAGGTAGCTAGGAAAGCGGTCCGATGGTTGACGATCCATTCCAGCATCTGAAATAACGGTGTTAAAGTAAATCATACTGATTAGTTATTTTAAAACTAGCAATTTTATATATGATACATTTGTCACCCTCTTTCAGAAATCAGCACTATAAATTATCCCCACATAAACCCACAAGATTTACATAATAATAATAATAATAATAATCTTTATTGATAAACCAATTAAACAGAATCATGAATAACAGTGGTTTGTGACCCCTGAGCTAGGGATAAGATACCTGTGTTTCTGTGTGTGTGTGTGTGTGTGTGTGTGAGCGTGTGTGTGTGTGTGTGTGTGTGTGTGTGTGTGTGTGTGTGTGTGTGTGTGTGTGTGTGTGTGTGTGTGTGTGTGTGCGTGCGTCAAATATTTATAGATAATAGATTTTCAGTGCTTTTGAAATCGAACTTATTTAACCAGTCAGTTACAATATTCTTGATATTAAAATTACTAACATTTCTAACGATACGGTATTTACTTAATTCATTGTATAGTTTAGGGGCAAGAAAATCAAAATGTCTTTTAAATACTGCGCTATTTGCTCTTGGGATAGGATAACGGTCAATTCTTTTATGACTTTGAGTTACGTGAGGCACTGTAAAGCGATGAAACCTTCTTATGATGTTTAAAATAAACAATTTGCGTACGGATAGCACGTTAGCAAGCTCATAAACCGATACAGTTGGGTGGCGGAAAGGTAGCCGGAGCATAACTTTCAAGACAGTTCTTTGTGCACGTTCTATCTTTATTATGTGACTTTTAGCTGCACCACCCCAAGAACTAATGCAGTAATTTATTACACATTAATATTTATAACATTAAATGAATCATGCAATCAATTGAAGAATTCTTTAACAAATTTTATTTAAACGTTCGGGTTCGCCTTAATATCACATAACATAATCGTCTAATAGAATAAGTAAAATGAACTTCACTTCTCACACACCCAGTACAGCTCTTCCTAGCAAGCAGGCTCACATTCTTGCAGAGAAACTAGGTATCCCAATCGTAATGCCATTGCGGCAAGATGACCAGCTGTCTCTAACCAGCCCCACGCATGGCATACAGATTTGCGAACGCAGTATCAATCATCTTAGGCGCTGACAGACTATCACGAAATTAATTATAGTTCAATGCAATTATAAAAAATAATATCTTCACACAATTCCCAATACAGGAGTAGACAGAGGAGAGGAGAGGAGACAGACATCTTCCACCGAAGATATTTTCGGGATAACGTGACAGATGGTGAGCCTGTCGCCGTCTTTATGTCCAAGCCACCGATGAAATTCGTACATAAGTTTTTGAAAAACTCATTGGTACTGCCACCTGGGGATCAAACTCGGGTCTCTCGACTCGAAATTCCGACCACCCAACAACTCGGCTATCGTGACTTTTCAATGCAATTCAAAAAAAATCAAATTGTATACCTTTTCACAGTCCTGTTCGAACAATCTCAGCTGGAAGCATTGATCTAGCTGCATCTTCTTGTGTTGCCAAAGTTTGTGTGCATGCGCATGAGCGGAGCGGACAGCGGAGAGCTGCGCTCGCACCGCGCTCGGCGAGCCGCAGTGAAAAGCCACCGCCTCTCCCCCGCTCCCGCTCGCCTCGGAGCACGCCGCCTCGGCCGCTTCCAGTCTTTGTAGCACTCGCTCACCTACAGATATATACATTGCTATATTCAAAACAACTTTAGTTAGGATATCCTAGACAAATTTAATCATTTATTTTTCGATTTAAAAATACACTTTCGTTTAGCGATAGTATGTTTTTAATCTACCACCGTTCTGTAATGAGATTCCTCTAACGGAGAAGAAACTGCGTAGGTGTCCTTTTTTTTGGTCTTTTTTTTACGATGATTCAAATACAAGTTATTTTTTTTTAAATACCTTAGGAGCGATCAGCTCATTTCCAGAGGTCACTGTCAATTATATATACAGTTACATTATTATAATAACCCTCTCTACAAAGCTTTTTCTTTAATAAATTTCTTAAACCTGTAAATAGTTAGGATCAAAAGATACAAGGTCAAAATTAAGCAGTCCGGTGGACGAAAACGTAGTTTAACATGCTAGGTGTCTGGTACTGTGCTTGATAAACCGCTTTGCCGAGCACGGCAATCCTTAAAATCGGTAAGCTAAGATATAATTGGATATAATATATAATTTAAATACAAATATATATAAGATATAATAGATATAAGATATAATTTAAATACAAAACGTAAGAGTTCAGGAAAAATAAAAAAAAAGTCTCAAAATTCCTAAATTATACATTTCTTAAAGGTTCAAAAATATAATTACGCATCTGATGGAACAAGCTAAAACATAAGTTTCGATGATGACTGACTTTATGGAGTAGAAACACTTCTTCTTGTCATCTTTTATTACTAATAATAGAATGAATCATAATAATGTATTATTAATTATGATTTGATGAATTCATGATTTTCAGCCAAAGGCGTCGCCAATTACCACAGTATAGATGTAGAGATTTGTAATATCCAAAAAGTATGAAGTTTTCTCTTGATAATTTCATATAAAGAACATGAATCATTATGGCAAAAAATACATGTATAATTTTACAGTAATTATAAACGATTATTGAAAAACTGTTTCATCAAGGATTAGACAGTTTGAACACGGGATATAGGGTATTCGATCTTAGTACTCATGAGTGATAAATAAATAAATAAATATCTTCACGCAATTCCCACTACAGGGGCAGACAGAGGTCTAGTCAAAACAATTAAGACCTTTCGACCCACCTTCCACCGAAGATATTTTCGGTGGGAGGTATTTATTGGATGATAAAAAAATTATAAAGGTAAAACTGCCTAAAGGCGGCATCGTAGTACGATCGCAGGCTTCTCGGGTTGAGTGCGGACGTAGATGTTTGACACATTTTTCTTTTTGGCCACGTAATGATTAATTTTAAATATATTGCAAATGATTGAAATTTTGCTTGAACTCCAAAGACGAAACAAAAGGCAATCAAATTTCAATACGAATAAAACAAAATTATAAGACAAAAATAATAAACACGAAAAACATCCACTTTCTGACTAAAATAGATTCATAAGTAATAACATGCTATCAATTTGTAACTTCCACTAATTTTTAATTTGTATTTCAAACCAATTATCATTGCAGTGCCAAACTATTTAAGGTACAGTACCATGTCGTTTGGAATGGCGCCAGCAGTCAAAACACATGTCTACGCGCGAACATCGTTAAGAATGTTATGAAACCTTGCAGTACTGGACTGAAACTGTTGAACAATAATGATGGCATAGTCTGCTTGATTAACACTTCACTGGTTCGAAATCAGTCGGCCGCGAAAAACTGTATTCTATTACTACGAGTATAAGATTTACTCTCTTCTATTGTACGGTTTATTCAATAGACAAGGTTACTAGCGTTATGTAATTTTGAAGCAAGTATCCGCAGAAGAAATCGCAGTTAAGGTTTTTTTTTATGAATACACACGCTAATTATATTTGATATTAAAAACGGATTGACCGTGTGTAATATTAAAAGTGAAACTTTGAAACGCATCAGCACAAGTACATTTATAAACAATTATTAAGAAATCGCAGATCGTGTAATAGAAACGAAAATCATTGGCTGATGATATTTTGAACTACTAAATAGTATATTATGAAAATAAAGTCAAATCGTCTTGAATTTTTAATTTACAATTGTTTTGATAATGTTGGATTGGAACATTACTTCACAAATATTTTATCATTACCTTCAATATTAGCTTTAACTCTTGGCTACCAAACGATTTCAATTGAGATTTAACATGGTCTAAAGGTACTAGACCACAAACTCCCAAAAAATTATATTTAACAGTTATAGAAATAATTTTTAATAAAAAGTATCCAATCCTGTAATCCAGTAGAAGGACCAAGCGGCCTCTTCTACTGAAAGACTGCGCAGACATGATCGGGACGGGACCACGGTCTTGCAGATTACCGGTTTGAATTAGAGGCATCTTTTGTGTATCGGTATTCTTTAAAATAGATACTTTTCGCTAGTGATGTAACAGAAAGCGCATCCCTAACACTCGCTCCTTTACCCCGCGACCACTGACCCTTTGGATTTGCGAGTGTACAAGGGAAAATCTAGGGTGTCACTTGGATTGATAGCCAGTGGGGTAATATTTAACGAAATCTATCATTATAATTAGAAAGCAAATAATATTAGTATGTGATTACTTTTTAAACAAATAGAAACAGCTGTTGCTATACTTAAAAATGAGCTGACCACCAACCATGACTCATAGGAACATTGTTTCGCCTTTACTTTTTACACTTATACATAATCGAATGTTAAATATCAAAGAGATCTCCATAGTAAACAAAATTTTCTAACAAATTACAAAATATCAGCTCACTTCAAATAATTACTTTTGCAGGCAATTTTTATATAATTCTCTAATTAAAAAAAAATACAAACTACGTTAGTCCCTGATAAAGTAACTCGCTATTGATGAAAGAATTTTTTAAATCGGTTTTAGGTTTAGGCGTTACAGCATTGCCAACAAGCAAACAAATTTACTTTCGCATTCATAATATTAGGATATTTCTACCAGAAAAGGTCTGGTCGGGTGTGGCTCATCGTGGGTAAAGAAGGATCCTGGATCTATTGGAAATTCGTATAGCTTCACAAATCACAGAATAAGCAACTGCGACAAAACGAGATTCCTTCAAAAATAAACTCACTTCAAATAGTTAACGAGCAGTGGTGGCGGCAGTAACAGCAAGTACCAACCTTGTGCCTCCAGTTCGTCCACGGGCACCTTGGCGAGCCGCTTGCTGATGTCGGCGTGCGCGTCTATCGCGCGGCGCGCGCCTGTGACGTCATCCGCGAAGTCCGCGCGCGCCACGTCCTCCTGCAAGTCGTCCAGCCGATCCAACAGCTCACCGGCTTGCCACATCAGTTCCTCCAAAGCCTTTAATAATGATGCATTTAGAAATTACTTTTAAAAGCTATCTTAAAGTCAAAAAGTGCTTTCATGATCGAAATTCGGACAGTGAGATTCAAGATTTTTCCTCGATTTTGATATTGTCTTAAATAAGCTCCAGTGAGCTGAACAGTCTCTGACCTATTATTTCCCGAGTATAGAAAATGTGTTAAGATTTATAAACATAGCTAGTAGAACCGACAACCGTTGAGAAAGTATGGTTCTTTAAGTGAAACTTCGTTCAGACAAGCACAGTGTAGAAGATACTGGTAGCATCTACCAGTTGTACCAGTATCTTGTACAGGTGGCACAGGACCATTCCTAGTGTCAATTTTTGGGAGATACCAATGTTCAGCATTGGACTTTTGATAGGTCCTAAGTTTTTCAAAGAGAAAATGTTAGTCGACAAATAATTAAAAATAATAATTAAAATATAAATTTACTTACTAATCTCAGGTCAATCCACTGGGCATTGTCATAATGCATGGTACCATCTAAATCAGATGTCAATTGTGTGCTATCTATTACCTTAGGTAGTGCTTCTAGACTAATCATTGTTGTCTGAAAGAACAAATTAGCATAAATAGATTAAAGTCAGACCTGTATATTCTTACCAGTAAAGAAGAGTATCATATTGATAAGAGACACTCATAATTAGATACTTTCTTAGCATACCTCAAATTTGTATTTATGTGCTCCTATTGTTGTGCGTTGCTTTTGCCAAAAATTATCAGGTTTAACTACCAGTGCCTGATGGACGGATGAAGGGAAGTGTTCTTGCAGAACTTTCAGTATTGGTTTTATAGCGGCCCATGCTGAACCTCTCATATCTATCAAAACTGTGAAGCCATGTGTCTTAACTGAATCACTGAAAGTAAAATAACAAAATGCAGTTATATAAATTTTTGGATAAAAGGTATTAATAATAGCAGTGCACTCATTCTGTACGCATTATTTCTTATAATCTCGATCGACGTGCATTATTTCTCAAATGAATGTAAAGTATGAAAGCGAAATCTTGGATGGACCTGACTTCGGGAAACTAGTAATAATTAATAAGAGTTAATTAAAAAAATGCTTTCAACCTTGCGACTCTGTACGAAACATCAACTTTGATAGGATTTTTTTTAAACGAACCAAACAGATGAAGGTTCGAATATAGTAACAATCTAACAACCAAATAAGATAATTGGAATTAGTTTAGATCCTCACCATTTAATGAAAGCTTTACGCCGTTTTCACCTTTAATTTACAATTTCAGCTGAGATAACCAGTAAAATTACACGTCCCCACTATTTTGCAAAAAAAAAAGTTTTTGGATATTGCGCCTAGAGTAATCAAGTTCCAAGCTATGTTTGTTTCACCAAACTTTGTAGGTATATATTCCTAAGGATGCCATTTTAAACGTGCTTCAGAGATATTTCAAAAATAGATGTAAAAAATATTTTCTGGGCCGGGTGTGGCAGAGATTTGTGCTGATATCTTAGTTAGGGATTACAAAAATACAGGACATGATAAGAGATTAGACGAAGTCGTTAAAACCCGTACGAAATGTAGTTAAATTTAATAAAGATAAATGCATATTTGGACTTAACGTAGAGTTTTGGGTCACGTTTTTAATAATACATGTGTTTAACCTAATGGCCACCGCATAAAATCTATTTTTAAATAATTGGACATCTCTAATCAGATATCAAAATTAATTTCAAATAACACTTCTCATAACATCATTCTTAAAGGAGTTATTAACCGGGTAAAATCATAAATCGGGTTGACTGGTAGAGAATGCCGATAAGGCATTAAGTTCGCCTTTTATTATCCTTATTTTTTGATGATACATCGAAGTTTAAGTAAATAAATAAATAACATTAAAGCAAGAAGTAGAAGTTCGACGGGCGTCATGAGATAATATATTTAAACAATTAAAAAATATTGACGACCCGACGGTCTAATGAGTAGCGACCCAGCCTTCGAGCCTAGGGGGCTTCGGGTTCCCGCTAGGGTCAAAAATTTGTATGATGTATAAATCTATATAAATATATCTAAGTAAGAATATTATAATCTAGACTTGGACACTAAGCAGCGATAGGTTCACCTGCCTCGTTATCCCAAATAGACTTTCAGAGAAAGTTGTGTCAAAAGGACAATTGTCCAGACTCCTATCTACTCGTGTTAGTATTAATACGTCATTACTCGCCACATGAGCACATAACGCTATCAGTAGACGCAAATGCCCATAATTTCTAGAGTACATAGGCTGCATACACCCTCAATCACACAGAGGAGCACAGGGCATAAATATAAAGAGAATAACTTGCTATTGAATTATGGTGTAAGAACTGAGTTTCCTCAGAACATTTACGATCATAACGAAATTATTCATGAAAGTGATCATAAACCGCTTGAAACAATATTTTAAACAAGTTTGAATGATGCGCCACCAAGGTCTCAGTGCATGTTACTACACTTGCAAACATATAATGTAAAAATCACTTATAAACCCGGCGACGCTAAAGAAAGGAACGGAGACATAAATGGACGATGACGTAAACTGCGCATCAAAACTTTATGTGCAATGAAAGAAATAAAAACAGTGAATTGATAAATAATAATTATATAATGTTATAATAACTGCTGCAAGTTATTTTATGTATTATAGATGATATTAATGTAATAAATAAATGGTATTTACATTTCGAAATAAATTTATATAATAATTATTATTCCAATCCTTTCCGAAAAAAAAAACATACATGAAGGTAATTTAGGCATAGAAAAAGGCAAATGTACTCGTCATCAGCGCCACTGTGCCGCTGGTCGTCGTGAATCATTAATGCCTCACCAATTACCTCCGTTGTCGTGGGATGTTCTCGCAGCTGATATTTTCGAGTTTAAAGGAAATCGATACTTATTTATAGCGAATTCGTCGAGGTAGTTTCTTCAAACAACTTAATACTAGTACTAAACGGCCTGTAAAAGTCCACTACTGGTCATAGGACTATCCTGAAAGCCGGGTTTGCCAGACAGTTCTCACCATAGGCGCTGTTTTAGCAGTTTAATTGATGCCCGCCACCAGTGTGCTTTATTTTAGTCTAGCATTTTAGTTCCTGCCATCCATCCATAGCCATTACAGTTTTCAAGGCTTTTCCCTAAATCACCTTTTTCAACACTTACAGGGAGAATTTACACGTATAATAGGGCATTTTCTTAGTTCGACATCACCACCAATATTGGTATAACTTACTTAGCCAAACCGCAGATAAAAATAATTGTATCACTTGTTGAGGGGAAAAAGTTCTTAAGTTTCACTTAAATGTAAATAAAATTTGGAAAAAAATGTTTAGTAGACACCACAATAAAGAACAAAAAAACTACCGTAAACACATTCACCATTCAATTTTTCAACAGTTTTATATAATGTTTGTTGGCATATGTACATTGCTACATATTCAACAACAAAGTCCACTTCACTGTCTCTTTGTCTGACTCTGATAAATTCAAAATCTACTACGTTGAATATTATGATTAAACATAGTAATAATTTTGTTACCCATGCAAGAAATTAAGGTCAATTATAGTGGTGGAATGTAATTAATTACTTTAAGATAATAATTAAGAATAAATAGTCTCTATACAAATAAAGTATTGATATATGAGATACAAATACAGTAGTCTATTGTATGTGGAAACAAAGGAAGCATGTGTCAGACTACATTGTATACAATTAGGAAGAAAAAAATTATGTCAAAAAATAAAGCAAAATATAAATTCATGTCAGATATAGTTCTCCTTCAAAAATAAATTGCGGCCAAATGAGAAATGTGAAAAATGAAAAGACTTTAGGACAGAATTACAAAAAAATTGTATGTCCAAAACAGCAACAAAATTTGCAATAACTGGTTATTGCAAATTTTGTTAAAATTATATACATGGTTCTGTTATATAAATGTTCATCATTGACAAAAACCATTTCTAAAATCATAAAGAATTTCCCTATATTATACAATCTAAGAAACAAAAGATTTTATAAACAGCTTTAACAGCATATTTAAAAGCAATCTTTTGAACAAAGGTTTATAATTTAACATAAAACGATTTTCGGATTTTATTGAGTTTTAAATCGTTTTATTTTAAATGTGTAGTATTCGCATAAATACAAGAAATCATTAAACGTTTATAAAGCAAGGTTTTTTAGGTCTAAAAAGCATTTATATATATTAGTACTATAATTAAATAAGTAGTCATTGTGCAAAAGTGTAGGAATTCAATATAAGGCCACAGCTATATGGCACTATTTTGTTCATTCAGTCACTTCCTTGATGTTGTCTGATTGACATTTCTACAAAAATTACAAATGTATTATTTTTGTTTGACTACTATGTAAAATTCATAGCAAAATTACATAATTTTACTATCTGTGAATACCTTTTTATATAAGACAAATTGTTTTGTGTTCAGTGTTATCAGTTAAAATTCAGCAGACAGGTATGATGAATTTTGATTTGTTTTTTTTTTTTTTGGAGATGATTATCCTGTCATCTGTCTGGAGTCTGTTGTATTTCAAGGCTATTCCCTAAAGCACCCCTTAAGACACCCACAGGAAGAATAGGGGTGGTATATTCTTTTAATGTAAATAGAAGGACACATATAATTAATTTGTTACCTAGGAATACTCATAAGATAGTGTAGCAAACGTCTATAGTCATCTGGAGCGACCCGGTCCCTTCTGGAATTTGCTGGGAACCATATGATGGGCCCCCCTCGACGGTCCACACCACCAGTAAGAGCCGCCACACGCTCTTGAAGCAGTGGGAGCACGTCGAGGGCGCGCGCTCCGACCTCCATAGCTCACCCAACACACGGGCTGTACTAAAGAAGCCTGAAAAAGATGGCAACCATTATTTCTGCCAAATATTTATCATTATGATGAAAATTATAAAATTAAGAACAAACAGTCAAATAAGCAGCTTCACATATTGACCGTTGATTGATCAAATGATTTTTATTTCTCTATAAGACAGCGGGGTATAATAAGTTTACCATGTATCCCTGTGTTGCATTAGATCACCCAAATAAGACAAAAATTGTAATTTGTTTTCGTAACATTTAAATAGGCAATTGTTTGTTGTAAACTAGATGATAAGCAATTAAACCGAATCAAGATTAACCTACAGGCAATAGTTTTTGCCTATTTTTAGTGTACTAAAACAATTATACACATCATCTAGAACCAACATAAGATGCTTTATGTGTGAATTCCCTATGGGTGGAATACACAGCAGGTTTCATAGTGTAGTAAACTCTGAGGTCCTGGGTTTGATTTCTGGTTTAGTCAATGTAGAAAACCCTTTTCCAATATTTTATCAAGTCTGGATATTTGCAGTAACTTCCTTGTTTCTGATTCCCTAACACAAGCGCTTAAGCTACTTACTTTAAAATCAGAGCAATGTGTGTATGTTATTTTCTACAGTGCATGAAACCTTCCTTGTCACTGCCATGACCAATTTGATACTAGCAGAAGTCTTTTAAGAGAAGTCATAAAACAAAAGAGAGGAAGTTCACTGATATTTATTTGTTACTTAATATATAAATAAAGGAACAAACAAATATATATATATATATATATATATATATATATATATATATATGTATATATATATATGTGTATGAACAAATTTTGCCCTTCCTATATCATGTTAAAACTATACAATTATCAGAGTTCATATTTTTATTAGTAAAAAATAAGGACAGAGTAATTTTTAAGTAAATTGGTAGATTAAACTATGACACTTATCAAAAGGGCCCTAGGAAAAAATATTAACATATTAGATATAAAATATGAAATAATATAGAATATATAAATATTTTAATATAAAATAATATTTAATTTATTTGCAAGGTACAAAAACACAATGTTTCAATAATGGTACTATAGTTTTTAATTTAAATCACTTCTTCTATACATAGTTCCATATAGTGATATATGTACATACATTCACTTTATATAAAAATAACAGCAACAGAAAACAGCTTTTATATATTTTACTTTAATCAGTATTAGAAATAGAATGGATAAATAGAAACCTCAGCATTTTCTTTATTTTTTGGATTATAGAAAATGATAATCATAAGGGCTATCATAAGCACAAAGGAAATATATAAAGCATTAACAAATTTTTTAATAACATAGCAATTTAATATAGTGAAGTTGATAAAAATCGGCTCATTTTTATAATCAATATATCACGAAGAACTTGTTGAAAAGTTTAAAAAGCGTAACGTAAGCCCGTAGGACCAACGCCAAGAAACGAAAAAGAAGTATACAGTAAAACGACGCGATGAAATAAAAACTAACAATTAGTCAATGACGCACGATCAGACGCCAGACAATTACTCATATACATTCCATAATAAACTGATGAAAATTTTTAATAATCAGCTATGACAAAGTAATTTAGATATATAACTACATGTCACAACAAATAACCTCAGTCAATCATCAATTTGAACTAACCGTGGTGAGTCAATAATAACAATTAGTCAGATGAAAATGGTTCTGCGTACATTATTGTCACTGTTGTTATTTTCACAAAAACATTGTTAAAAAATATATTCATTTGTGCCTTAAAACTTGACAAAAACACAGAATCTGTACATAATGACACTGAGCAACACCAACCAACCACCACAATGGCGCGCCAGGGATGTTTCAAACTTTAAAAAACCGGTAACATTAACGGAAATAACGAAAAAATTTGGATTAATAGTAAAATATGAATGCTTTATTATGCATGATTTCACTTTGCTAGTCGAAATGAATGTATGTTTTGGACAAAATAGGTTGTACTTAGATACTATGCATTTTATGATAGGGGAGGCAAATCACGGTCGGAAAAGTTTCTAAGGGACGTGAAGAGCTCTTAACCCGTAATCGACATTGTACGATAGTTTCGTAATCCGACTAAACATTTATGAAAAACCGCAACTAAGGGTTTTTTCCTAAGAAAACAATAATTGGCCAGAGTTAGTTTTGTGTCAAAATTGATTCAAATCGTTTCTACAACACTAACAAGCAACATAATCGTATTTCCGGATTAGCTTTAACTTTTGTCCTTATACCCCACGACAAATTCCATGTATCAGACGGATACAATGTTAACCCACATGAATAAAAGTCAAAATTTGCAGTAACAAACATTTGGATATTGATTTTAAATCGCTGTTATTCTTATCGTTATATCGATACTTAAAAGCAAATAGAAACACCAAAAAGGGACATAATAAAGTCAATATCAAGCATGAAGTTTCGATCACATCTCATGCAATAAGCGTCATCACGATCCCTACATACCTCTTTCGCTCCTTTTAGATCATCTTCATGCATGCACGTCTAGGAATCAGAATACTCTTGAACCTTCGAGCAATTTGCTCAAATGGTCTTTAAAAGTTAGACCTTTTAATATTAACTTGCACGCTGTATATTTTCTTCACCATTCGGTCTTCACTCAACGTGCCTAAACCATCGAAGGGCGCCCTTATCGATTTTTGTGATATGGTGATCTTTCGGACCTGGCATATAGCGAATCTCTTCG